>LPNX011008976.1:191804-282695 GCA_001517045.1 Pseudotsuga menziesii | reverse complement strand
AAACAAGAAATACCTGAAAAAATGTGGTGATGATGTCATCACCACATTTTTTCAGGTATTTCTTGTTTTTGGGGTAGCGGGGTCCGTCAAAAGTATGCAGTGCGGGTACTCATCACCACATTTTTTCAGGTATTTCTTGTTTTTGGGGTAGCGGGGTCCGTCAAAAGTATGCAGTGCGGGTACTCGTTGGATGAACGAGCTCTCCCAATCGAAATTTGAGTAAAAACACAGGGAGATATGTCGAAAATACAAACACAAAAAGTAGTTTCTTTCTTTCTTCCTCCAAAATTAATCAATATTATTTTATTATTTTAACTATTATTTTCCTTAGGAGGCCCATTTTAGACCCCAAAATTCCTCTAATGAGCAATGAAATGCTAAAATACCCCGTGAAGGGTACAAGAAAAGGTTCCAAAAGCAATGGTTAAATATATGCTATATCCAAATATTGTTGACCTTATAAATTTGAATATGTCTTGGATGAAAGTTGCGATTAGCTGTGCGTTTAAGTACTGGTGAAGTCCTAAAGGATCATATAGGCCAAAAATGCCATGGAAATAAAATTTATGGTTCTAATGAAACTGGATCAAACTTGATGTAGACATGATGCCTAAGTTGAATAAGCACTCTTTAAACAACTCAACCATTTGTGAGGCACTGGCATTCCTTGTGTTGTTGTTTGTCCGGCATGTGGTTATAGTGAGTATTCCCTTTCCATATCCAAAGTGTCATGATGTTAAGTTGGTAGCCCTCCGTTTCCCTAGCCTTGTCAGCTTCAGCCTTCAGCCTTCACTAGCAAATTGACTACAACTATGAAGTGAGTATAGTCCTGAAAGTCTGGTCTGAGTAATAATAAATAAAATCTTATATATGTATTTGGTTGATGTACTGCTAATGAGGTGACTGCTATTTGTTATGATTGTTGCTTAAATGATTTGTAGAGCATGTCTTAGCCTTATAACACTTGCAGTAGATGGATGATAATCTGAGTTATATTATTGGTATCTGGTCATTTACAGGTGATTATATTGCCTATTGGATATTGTTGATGATCAGGCAGAGACCTGGAAAGGGTATGAGTATATACCCTAGATGGATTTGGACTCTCTGAGTCTAATGAGATAGCTTATTTTCAGTTCTGGGCACTTGCAGAGATGGTCAGGCTCATTTTACCCTTCTGGTGCAGTTTTGCTCCACAGGATGATGTGTTTGAGCATGGAGATGTTTTTATTGGATCTCCTAGGGCGCTGTATGGGGCATAGGGGGTGCAGCCACTTGAGTGTACCATAGTACCCCCATCCCAGAGAGCCTGGTGGGCTCAGTTGGACAACATAGGCACCCTAGGAGGCTGTTTTGGCAGGTTCACATTTCCCGAGGCAGATTAAAAATGATTAAATGGCTATTGAAGAAATCGATTTGGGCTACTGAGGCAAGGAAATGACATGGGATGAGTCATAATGATGAGAGTGATGTCCTCCACACCTTCTCCAACAGTTGCAACACCTGATTGGGCCCACACCTATTTTTTGGGCATTTTTATATTATTTTCTGGAGCTTTTGGGAGGCTCACGATTTCCTCAAGGAGGCACAAAGTTAAAAAATTAAAATATTATATTGTTTTATTGTGCCATGGGGCACCCAGAGGGAGTTAGTTAACACTCCATGGACCCACCATGTGCTTCATTTATTTCTTGTTGAGTGGGGTACCCTCTTTATGGGTGATCTAGTCCACTTTGTTACTTTATGGTTATATTGATCCATGTATTGTATGTTGAGCTCATCTCAACCATTGATTAGAACATTTATATCTTTTAATCTTAGCCACTCGTTTTGAAAGTGGTTAGGATTTTGGTTCTCTCATTCCTATTTAAAGGAGAGAGCTTCTCATTTGTAAGGTGTCTTTAGCTCTTGGATCTGATTAATAGAAAAACTTTCTTGTGGATATTTCTGGGATCTCCTTTGCATCTGGTGTTCTTAGATAGTGATTGGAAAGTCTTTTGCTTCCTAGCATTTGAAAAATTGTTGCAAGATCTATATATTTTTGGGATTATTTGTGTTGTCTATAGGAGGGCGACTTTAGCTTGGGCATTTTTGTAGGGGGACCTCAACTCGCTTGGATTGTCTTTGTTTTTTATCAGGGGGTTTTCATTAGTGTCATTGCGATCTATGATTTTCTCTTGCTATTTTTCTGTAGCATTTAGTTTTTTTCTCATGCGGCAATAAATATGATATGGTTGACGCTTGTTGTGCAGGAGAGAGGGCGCATTGACTCCTTGGGGCAAAACGTTGGACATAGAAATTGCTCAAAGCTTCTCAAATTGATCGGGATAGCAGGGATCATCATCATCAAGGCATATACAAGGTTTTCCAGGTAAGATCTACAGGTTAGTTATTTTCTTCCGGATCTCAACCCATTGACACATGCTTTTCTTCATTTTTCTGAAAAATCCATAAATAATAAAAAACCAAAAATACTAAAAAATAAATCGCTCGATCTCTGGACAAACCACTACTGGGTTTTGTAGATTGGGCCTCCCTTTCACCAATTTACCCCTAACGTTGAGCTAGTTTGGCCTGGTTTGCTCTAGATCTGAGAAATTGCCTTCTCAAACCCTAGCGCCCCTCACTGAATTTTTGACTTTTTCTGGAAAAATAACAACTTGGGTTTGTAGATTGGGTCCTCCTCGCTCCAAATCACCTCCAACGCTGAGCTAAAGGCTGACAGGTGGCCCTAGATCCGAGAAACTGTCTTCCGGGATCCTAGCATTTCTCATCATTTTTCCGACTTTTTCCCAGATCTAATTTTTTCGACTTGGGTATGCAGATCAGGTCTGTTGTCCGCCGATTGCACACCAGCAGTAGAAATCAATTGAAAGTTGTCTCCTCACTTAGGAAAGTGGGAGAGGTGTGACCTTGGGGGCAAGCACAGAACTAGGTACTGTCACCTACTCCTAGCTCCTCCATTTAGGCTAACTCCTAACGAAGCCAAGGGGGGTAGTCCCTACAAAAGAGTTTTCTACGGCTCTTAAGTTGTTAAAGTGTTTAGACGGTTGCGGATGCAGATGGGTGTTTTTTAAGGAGTTATTATAATTAGAAGGTGTTTTACTTATTATGAATGTGATACAAGATCAAAAAGGCAATCCACGTTGCGAATGAGAGATTAAAAGATAAATTCTAGACATCAATTATGCATTCAGTGATAACAATTATATTAAGCCATAGACAATTGATCATATATTTATGCAAAACAAAAAAAGGACCAATGCTTTATGGAGTCGATGAAACTGAAATGCGCTGAAGAAATAAACACTGTCTGGAATTTAAAATGAATGTTAGGTTGTGCGAGTGTTCTTGGTAAGTTTTAAGGATTTTAATGGTGATCTTGCTTAAGGTGTCTGGAAATCCTAATCGGAAATACCTTTAGTGGTTCCATTCGAAGACATGACGGACCTGTCTGGAATCACAAGCTAGGTGTTCAATAATTTAACCAACTGTGTCCAGATTGGGTTGCTCGGCGCCCACACTTGGAATTTGCCCACAACCTGAGTATTTTATCGAGACAATGCCGGTGCGTTGGTAATGGGGTAAAAAGTTTTAATTATGTTGTTATTGCGGTCTTGGCAAGTTCGTTCACCGTTCTGAGTATGAGCCCAATTCAAAAGTCGGCAGAGCATACTAGGTGAAGGAGATCAACGAAGTAAATTAATTAGAGGGAGTGTGAGTTGAAAGATTTTATTAAGTCAATTAATTAAACTCTCCGATAGAGAGCGCTCTTGACCTTGTCTTATGACAAAGGTTCAAGAGTCTTATCTAATCTAGATGCCTAATGCAAGGATATGCAAGACTAATGATGCTTTCCGATAGAGAGTGCTCTTGACTTGTGTTTCTGCAAGTTCAAGAATCTTACTTATTGATTAACTTGATTAAACAATATGATGCATGAAAGTAAAGTGAAAATGGTTAATTAAACTCTCCGACAGAGAGCACTCTTGATCCACCTTATGGTGAGATTCAAGAGATTTCTACTTTAAGCAGTTGATTTACTTATGAAAGATACAAACTTAAAAGATGAAGTAATCAACTTATTCAATGAATCAAATGTGCTAATCTAACAATTAGTATTCTAAGAAAAATGATGCAAGTATCATAAGCAAAAGTACATCTAATCTAAGCATATAAGAAGATGAAAACAACACAAACCTCCCCAAATAGGGGAGGATGAGAGTGGGGACTTAAAAACCCCACTCAAACAAAGATATTTTTATTAAGATTTTACAACTTGCCTTTAGGAATTCAACCTTTGAAAGGACTTTTGAAATAAAGCATGAAACTTTTATTATCGAACTTTATGTAAAAATGAGAGTGATTTACTTTTACTTGGAGCTTTTATTGAAACTTGCCAAAATGGAAAAGAAGAAGTTTGAATGAGAGCAAAAGAACAAGGCAAAAGAAGGCTGAAATAAAAGGAAGCGGAGGGGAAGAAAGAGAGAAGGCAAAGAGGAAGTCAAAAACAAGAAAAGGGAGGAATAGGGCAGCGAACTATGAGGCCAAAGGAGTACAAGAAATGATGAAAACGAGGCAGCGAAAGAGAAGGAAGATGGCTGTCATAAAAAAAAAATAGGGAAGCGAACAAAAAGGAGAAGAAAAGGCCCAAAACAAGGGTAGAAGAAGGCCAAAAAACTAGGGCAAAAAGGGATAAAAAAGGGGCATAAACTAGGGCACAATAGGGCTGTCCAAAATGAAGAAAAGGAGTGGTAAAAAAGAGTAAAAACAGGGCAGTGATGGAGAAAAGGTAAGAAAAGGCAAAACAAAGCAAGGAGGAAGAGGCTAGCAAGCAAGGAAACAAGGAGATCAAAGAGCAAAGAGAGAACTAGAGGAGGGAAGTTCGGTAACCAAGAAAGTATTGAATTTATGGATGAAACCCAAGAGAGAGAGTTAGACTCCCAACTTTCTTTTTGTACTTTAAAGACGAAGATCTTTGTAGGGCCTGCAATGAAAATGTTAGATTAAAAAGGTTGCTTGAAGCCTGGGATAGAAGCAGTTGAGCTCACACCCCTCTTCAACCTGTGAAGCCTGAAAACACACTACAACTTAACACAAACGTGAGATCAAAATAACATGCTAGTATGCTAAGAAAATTGAATCATGATCAACATTACGTATATACTGATTACTCATGTCCATCAAGATACTAATCTACTTCGCATAAACAATCAAATTGAACTACAAATGATTGTTCTACTGTGCCAACAATGGCCCTCTTGAGCTAACAAAGAAACAATTAATCTCATATAGGCATTAAAGAAATAGGGGTTAGAGACAATATCACCTCAACCATTTGCAAAAACTACCACATCCAAGAGCTCATGGACCTCCAAAGTCGAATCTTTATTAACAATTCAAAGCAAATGCTTGATACAATTTTCTCAGAGTAACTCTGCTACAAAAGTCCATCCTAATAGAGCTAAAGGAGCCTCTATTTATACAATGAGAGAGTGCTAAAACCCTAAAACCAAATCACATAACCTGACTGGCTTGGCCAACTAATAGAGAAATCAAACCTAAAATGAAGAGCTAGGAGTGAGGGGAGGCCTCCACCTAGGCAAGGCGCCCCCACTCCAACCCTGATCACTGCAAACAAGCCACTAGTGCACCCACACGTGTGATGACGCCTTCAAGGAGAGAGAGGGGCGTGAGACTTAGGTGAGACGCTTGGGATGTTGGTAAACCACCTTTTAGGTCTGGATGCAGCCCCTGCTAGGTTTGGGAAGGCCACTGATGGTGTAAGCCTCAGTATTTACCATGATCAAATCATTGGACCAATGAGTGCTCTCCATCTCATTCTTTAGCTGGAGATGACAAATCGGCTAACTGAATATAAATTAATTTCTCACTGAATGCCGACTGAAGCTGAGTTATGACAACTCCAGACATCATAAATGCCCAAGGAGACCGAACCACTCAAAAAATACCCTACTAGCATATTTTATTACAAACCCTGCGGGGCCATGGTTATAAATATTCAAATAAAAAACTGGCTAGCCAATATTGGCTAGACATGAAGACGGATCAACTGATACACTGGAATCAGACTTTGAACGAGTCTGTCAACCGGCGGCTCCTCAGGTAACCCAACTATGGTACAAAAAGTTGGTAACAAGGTCATCCCCATCCCATTTCCCCTCCAACGCTGAGCTGATGGTCTTTGAATTTTCCTAGATCTGAGGATCTGCCTCTCCAAATCCTAGCGCTAGCCACCTTACTGCTGGTTTCCCTTGTAGACTGAATTTTCCGGCCAAATAACCTTCTGGATCCATAGATCAGGGCATTTCCCAGGTGGGTTCACTCCAACGCTGGGTAGATACTGACTCCATTACTCTAGGTCCAACAGGCACTGATCTCCAATCCTAGCGCTAGCCCCTCTTCGGCCTCTTTTCCTTGCAATTTGATCTTTCCCTGATGACTCGGGATCTCTGATATTGTCACATCTATCATCGAGTCTATCCATCAGTACTAGATAGCCCCAACACTGTCCTTGCCTTCCCTGCATTGTTCACGTTTTTCAAGGCAGCAGATATCTTCACCAGTTGTTAGTATCTCAACCCTAGATATGATACTTACTCCATAGGTCACCTGTGTTCCACTTTGGATCAACCCTCATTTGTCTAAACTCTTTATCCAAAGCCTTGGCACATTTAGTGACACCTTCCATAGATCTAATGTCTCCAATTACCTTACACCTTACGTACCTCAAGTCTAATTGATCTAATATGGTGTCTAGGTCTGATCTCTCCTATCGGGAGCAGATCCGGGTCTCCCCCTTTGTTGTCTTGGGCTTAGATAACATAAAGTGAAGGCTGCCTTGATTGGCGTGACAACCATCCATTTGGAAGTCTAGGCAGTCTTGGTTCCACCTCCTTAGTTGCTTGTCCTTCTACCATCCATCCTAGATTCACCTCACATAGGCAACTACATAGTTGGTGATAACACAGACAAATTTGGGCAGCAAAATCTGGCTCTCCTCCAGCATTCAAAGAACGTGTCTCTCTGCACCTCCAGCGATTTGACAATCCAACTCTGACACTCCTTGTTGGATTTGAGATCCACAGAGAAAATAATACATAGAAGATATTAACAGAGATTCATAAATGAACACAAAAATTTAATGTGGTAAAACCCTCGAGAGGGAAACATCCACGGAGCAATGGTATCGGTCTTCCTTATTATTCAATGAATGAAGATTACAACAGCTTACAACTCTCCGACTCTTCTCTACGAGAATACAAGAAATATATACATTTATTTCATGGTTACTCTTAACGGAACAAACTAAATTAATTCGGTAAGTCCGTTATGCAGCCATCAAGAGAACGGTTGTCACCTGTTTCCAACAAGGTTTTGATGCAAAGGTAGTAAATGGTACCCGGGGGAATCTCACTCTAAGGGTCAAATAGTTATGACAAGTAAAAGAATCAACCCCCAAAGTGACTAAGACAAGCACTGTACAAATCATAGATAAATTTCAGGCTGCTTGAAGTAAAGGAGACTCTCTTGGCACATAAATGATGGTTGCACTTAGATTTAGAGAGGCTGTCCTAGAAATATATTTGTATTAGATAACAAACCGATAGCTTCAAACAATAAAAATAGGATACAAACAATGGCAAAGAGTTGGAATGCCAAGCAAAAATTACCATCTCTATTTCTAGTTAATTAAATGATAGTTTAGGCTTGGAAAACTCATGAAACATGAAATAAAACAAGGATATGAGAGCTAGGCAAAGTTTAAGTATATCTTAGCATGAATATGACTTCATTATAGTTAAAAATCAGATCTGCAAATCTCAGAATAGCGAGATAAAAACATATGAAGTGGCCAAAAACAATAGTTGGATGGCTGAAAATGATTCCTAAGATCAGGGCCTATTTTAGAGGGCCAATGGAGTTATGAAATATATCATTTAAACAAGAAATAACCGCCCTAGATGTGCATGAAAGCTACAGCCATATAACATTGTCTAACCCCCCCCCCCCACATGCCAAACAAAATCAAAGGGAAACGGTAAAATTGTAAATGACAAAATGTTTTCAGATATTTTTATCAAAAGATTTGTGTTACTTACCTCTGTTCCAAATGATAAATGAAGTGCTCTCTCACCTTCAACAAATTCTGAGTAGATGCCAAGCTTCTCTAGCCTGGGGTGCACTTGATATCTCTTGAACTCTTCTCTACTTGGCACACAAATCAACTTGGTTAATGAAATTGCAAAGGCCAAATTAAATCTGAATGAAACAAGTGAAGAAAGCATGCAAATCCAAATGGGAAACTAGCAAGAAAAAGAGGGTTAGAAGACAAATTGGAATGATCAAACAATACTTTTTGACTCATTTTTTATGAACATCAAATTAATCAAATATGCACTACTTGACTAAGATTAGATGATTGTACTACACTATTCTACTAGTAGCAACAAAAATGGGAAGCATGAAAGTGAGATGATACAGGCTTCCCCTAAATGGGGAAATACGGGTGTGGGAGCCGTAATCCCACTCGCTTTTTATTAATTTACAATTTTTCGATGACTTGTTCTTGGCCTTTTTCTGGACGAACAAGGAAATAAATATGGAAAAGGAGGGAGAATGTCTTTTTGTTCTTTTTGCACTTCTTGCTTTCTCTCTTGCTTGCTTTTAGCCTTTGGGCTTTTCTTGATTCCTCCTGCAAATAAGAGCTTAAAACAGTTTAAACGTTATGCATTAGTTAAGACTTTAAAGACAAACTACAAACTATATTTTCGAAAAAGAAGGCAAAAACCAGCAATGAAAAAAGAGGAGAAAGAGGGGAGAAAAACCAAGGAAAATGAGAGATAAAAGGTGAGAAAGAGGGCTGTTCAAAAGCAAAAAGAGGGCTGTAAAACAGCAAAAACGAGGGTAGCGAACAGTCAAAAGGGGGCTGTCCAAAAAGTGGAAAGATGGGGCAAAAAACTAGGGCAAAAATGAGCAAAAAACTAGGGCAAAAGAGGGCTGTCCAAAGTGAAGAAAAGGGGCTGCAAACTAAAGTGAAAAGAGGGCAGCGAAGAAGAAGAAGTAAAGGCAAGCCAAACAAGGCAATGGGAAGGAACCCTAAGGGTTGAAAAAGTGAACTAGGGCTTCCTAAGTGATCGGTAACCAAACGAAAAATAACTTATGAAAATTTTATGAGATGGAACTTGAAGTAAACAAATACTCTTGAAGCCTTTTTCTTGGAAGAATCCAAGTTATTGTAGATCCTGCAGAGAAACCAATGTTAAAAGAAAAACTTGTGATCTTGAAGATGAGCTAGATGCAACCGAGCTCACGCCCTTCTCCAAGATAGTAGATCCTGGAGAAAACCCAGTGAGATCAATCAGCTAGCATGCTAATAAATATAAAGACTCATCAACATTAATATAACTGAATATGTCTTGCTCATGAAATCTTTTATAAAAAGCACAATCAACCAACTTAACAACTGTAAATGGAAAATTTTACGTTCTAAACAGTAGACTTCTAAAACTAATTGATTATATCATATATGAGTATTGCAAATAAAATAGATGGACATAAATCACCTCACAAATTCATTCACCACAAGTACTGAGCTGCATGGACCTCCAAAGTCTTGATTTTATTCCAGAAGATAAGCATAAGCCATTGCAAAATCTTACAGAGTAAGTTTAAAATCAAAAGATCCACTCGAATAGAGCTAAAGGAGTCGCCTCTATTTATACAATGAATGAAGAACCCAAAACCCTAAAACCAGAAAACCAAACCTAACTGGACTAGCCACCACTGAGAGAACAAACCTAAAGAAGATGGGCTGGGAATGAGGGGAGGCCTCCACCTAGGCAAGGTGCCCCCATTCCAACCCTCAGCACTGAAAACCAAGCCCAGAATCATCCCACACGTGTGAGGGTGCATTTGCTAGAGAGAGAAGGCGTGAACATGAGGAGAGGCGTGATTTGGTAGGTAAAACCACATCCTAGGTATGGAGGAAGCCACTGCTAGGTTTGGAGAGGCCACTGTTGGTGTAATCTTCAGTCTTCACCTCGATCAAATCATCACACCAATGAGTGCTCTCCATCTCATCAAATTCAAGAGTTTAGCTGGAGATGACAAACCCGTTAACTGAATATAACTTTATTGCTCACTGAATGCTGACTGAAGCTGAGTTATGATAACTCCAATCATCATAAATGCCCATTGAGATGTCATTTAGCCTTTTATTTCGCTGAATTTGGTTTAGTTTGGAGAGTTTTAATTTTCTCAAAAATAATAATTTTTTAATAAAAACTGCATTTTTTCCCTAAAAATGACTTTTTTGAGAAAAAGAGCATAATGTGTCCGATTGATGATCTGAAAGTTGGATCTGACTGGTTCGCCGATCAAGAATGATTTTTGGCTTAAGGTTAGAGCCTTCAATCACTGAAAACGGGGTCCGGATGACCGACTTATTACAAACATGATTTTTCCATTTAATTTATGGAAAAATTAATTAAAAAACTTAGGGAAAGAATTAAAAAATTAAAAAATTAAATTTTTTTTTAACCCGTTCGAAAAAAAAATTTCAGAAAATTTTTAAAGGTCCTATTGACTTAGGACATGACTATGCTCTATTCTAACAATGTCTAGTAGGTTTATAAACACTCAGTTGGACTCTAATAACCCCCCAAGGCCCAGAATCCAAAATCGGGCATTCCAGCTTTGGAGGAAGCCGGAGAAAACCTCGACAATTATACTCGGCTATAGGCAAAGCATAATTGTCAAGGGCAAAAAACTCCCTAGAATACCTTAGTTGAGATTCTACGTCTTAAGAGACCGAACCACTCAAAATACCCTACTAGCACATTTTATTACAAATCCCGCGGGGCCATGGTAAAAAATTCAAATGAAAAACTGGCTAGCCAATATTTGCTAGACATGAAGACGGATCAACTGATACACTGGAATCAGACATTGAACATGTCTGTCAATCGGCGGCTCCTCAGGTAACCCAACTATGGTACAAAAAGTTGGTAACAAGGACCAAAGCGAATTTATTCTATGTTGTAAAGAGCTAATAAAGATTTGAGTAGGCTCCTCAGATCCCACTCCCCATCCCCCTTGGGGGGATTCGCGTCGGTGTCCATTTTCATGTTTATGCTTTTGCTAGTGTAGCTGGTATTATTTCTTTGTTAACTTAAGTTGTATCTTTATCCTTTGCAAAGTAATACAACTTCTAACCCCACGATTTCCCGAGTTACCCGAAAGGGGAAAGAGATGCGTGGTAGGATTAATTAAATAACCTTAGTTTGATTTATACTATATTTTACTTTTACGGTAACTTAAATCCCCTTGCTTTCCCGATTAGGGTTTACAATCGAAAGAGACTCTTGGGGATTTAATAAAAAAAAACCGTGTTAAAAAATCCTTAAAATTAACAAAGCTCTTATCCACGTATGCTATACCTCCACTGCAGCTTCGTCTGATCAGCCGGTTGTATTAGAAAAAGATCTGTGACTAGTAATTAGTCTCATCTTTTAAATTGATCCCCAAACAAAATTCCGATGTTTTTTTCGAATATTGCCAAGTTGTAGGCAATGTCTTCAAGTGAAGCGGGAACCACTAAACAGTTATCGCAGGGCCCTGTCAGGCTACACCCTCATTTGGTGTAGTGTTGGACACACCCCTGCGACTCCAGTTTAGCCCACATTTTGCTGTGAGAACCACTTCTAAGTAATTCCTGACATATTCCTCGTACCCCTTGGGTATATCTGGAATCCCTCTCCTCTATTAATCCTGATCATTACCATATTAATAAAACTGACCAACAATTAACCCACTCCTTAATCAACTCATCTAATAAATCTTAAAACTTACCAATGAGACATTGCAATACTTTCACTGAGACCACAACAACAACCCTTATACACAAGTGCACTCCATATTCATTGGCACTGGTCTTCCGCATTTTTATGGTTAAATCAATTTTCGCATATTGTCATGAATGGTGTTTGAATTATCAATGCTGTTGTTAATATAATTCATTTGAAGTAACTAATTGTTAAGGTTTTAATTCATTTCACATTAACTCCTAGAATCAATCATTTATTTTGTAGAGTAAAAAACTTAGATTTTACTTATCATAGGAACCACCCCCCTTGGCTTAGCTAGGATTTGTCCTAGACAGAGGAGCTGAGTATTAGGTGACAACACTTGGCTCGAGCTTGCCCCTGGTCGCACCCAGTGGCTTGAAGATTTTTGCCACGTGACCCGATGTGCGAATTAGGCGGCAACATGCTCCCTTTGCCAGATAACCAGGGTGCACTTGGCATCTATGTCCTTCTTCAACTTGCACAAACACTCAATAAAATTGTCCTAAAACGATATAGATTCAACAGGTAACATACAACAGAGATCGACAAGAGACCATATTCATTTTCTCAATTCGGAAATGAGAACAAAAGTCACAAATTTTTTGGTTATTGTATTTCTGAAAATTACCAAGAGTTCATACAAAAGAGAGATCACTCTCTTTTATAGATGGAGAGTGATCAAAATCCCTATTCTAAAATGATAGACGATTGAGATTAAGAGATGAGAGGAAAAGATCAATGGCTGGGATCTTTTCTTTCATTTACAATTCACAAAATAGCTGAAAATGATATATTGTTGAAGGGGGGCGAATTGCCTTCATGGGCCCAAGTACAATGAAATAAATCACAAGTCATAAGTGTTGTTCATCACTAGGGGCCACTAGGGGATCCCCTTGGTGCTCCCTTCCACCATGTAGGGCCATGCCAAATGTTGAGCGGGCGATGTCAGAATAATGAAATGATGATCAAAATATGTTTAGGACCTGAAAATAAGACTACCCAAGTCATTACTTACCTTTC
The DNA here is from genome assembly GCA_001517045.1 of Pseudotsuga menziesii. Lineage (NCBI taxonomy): Eukaryota > Viridiplantae > Streptophyta > Pinopsida > Pinales > Pinaceae > Pseudotsuga > Pseudotsuga menziesii. The sequence continues at coordinate 269,805 of LPNX011008976.1, read as the reverse complement.
CCAGAATATCGTTGCTATAAATTCCAAGCCTTGGGAAATTTTTAAATGGGACCTTACGATAAAATAATTAAAATAATTAAAGTGCTATTAATAGTATCTCTGACTTTCCATGCCCATAATGCAAATATGATGCCACAAATGAGTTCCTTGACCTCAAAAACCATGGGGTGTACCATAGTTATGCCCAAACCCTACCATAGTTATGCCCAAACCCAATTGGAAATGCCTCTTTTATAATCAACTCCAAATAATTAAATAATACTTAGGCTAAAATTCTAGACTTGGGAAAATATTTCCAATATTAGCCAATTAATTCAAACATACCACGAATGCGGATGGGTGTTGTTTAGGAGTTATTGTGATTAGAAATGATTAAAATTATGAATTTCAAGCACAAGAAAAAGCAATCCATGTTGCTGCACTGGATTAAAAGATGAACAATATATCAAGACTTTATAAGATAAAGATGCATTCACAGATAAAGATTTAAATAAGCGAAAGACAAGTGATCTAAATGTAACAATCACACATAGATTAATAGACCAGTGCCTCTACGGAGTCAAAGCTCTGCAATGCCTTAAGAAATAAAACCAAGTCCTGAAATAAAGCTAGTGGATGTAACGTTGTGCAAATGCTCTTGGTATATTTTAAGTGTTTTAAATGATCTTGCTTATGGTTTCAGCAAAATGTTTTTAATAGTCGGGAAAATGTTCCAAGTTAATCCATTGGAGACATGACGGCCTGCCCAGTATCCCAGGCTGGTATCGTAAAGATTGACCAGCTAGCTGAGAAGCTTAGACAGCGGGGAGTTTCGGCGCCTCTACTAAGAAAAACTTATGAAATTTTCTACAACGTCGGTGCATTGGTTATGGGGTTAAGTTTTATTATGTTTTTCTTTGCGAACTTAGCAAGTCCGTTCACCGTTCCGAGTACAAGCCCAACACGAAAGTCGGCAGAGCATACTAGGTGAAGGATAATCAACGAAGTTAATTAATTATGGGAATGTGAGTTGCAAGATTTTTTTAAGTGAATTAATTAAAACTCTTCGATAGAGAGTGCTCTTGACCTTGTCTTATGACAAAGGTTCAAGAGACTTAACTAATCTAAATGCCCAATGCAAGGAAAATGCAAGTCTAACTATGCTCTCCAATAGAGAGTGCTCTTGACTTGGGTTAAGGAAAGTTCAAGAGACTTAGTTAATTAATTGATTAAACTTAAGAAAAATAAAAAGAGCTAAACTACCCAAGAGTCTCTTTCAGGCTTTTTAGGCCTGTTATCCTCTTTTTTGTACCATAGTTGGATTAGTTGAGGAACCGCCAGTTGACAAACATGACAAATGTTTGATTCTAGTGTATCAGATGATCCGACTTTGTGTCTAGCCAGTTTTGGCTAGTTAGTTTTTTATTTGAATAATTTTGACCATGGCCCCGCGGGGTTTATAATAAAATGTGCTAGTAGGGTGTTTTGAGTGGTTCGGTCTCCTAAGACGTAGAATTTCAACTAAGGTATTCCAGGGAGTTTTTTTTCCCTTGACAATTATGCTTTTCCTATAGCCGAGTATAATTCACGAGGTTTTCTCCTGCTTCCTCCAAAGCTGGAATGCCCGATTTTGAATTATGGGCCTTGGGGGGTTATTAGAGCCCAACTGAGTATATATAAACCTACTAGACATTATTAGAATACAGCATGGTCATGTTTTAAGTCACTAGGACCCTCAGAAGAAATTTTAAATTTTTTTTACCGGACGCGTCAAAATTTTTATTTTTATTTTTTTAATTTTTAATTTTTCCTAAGTTTTTAATTAAATTTTCCCTTAATTTAAATGGAAAAATTCAATTTGTAATAAGTTAGTCATCCGGAACCTGAATTCAGTGATTGAAGGCTCTAACCTTAAGCTAAAAATCATTCTTGATCAACCAGCCAGCTAGATCTAAGTTTCAAAAGTTCATTCAGCCTCATAATTAATAATTTCTCAAAAAAGTCATTTACGGAGAAATTATTAATTAAAATATTAAAAATGAATATTTTGGAGAAAATAAAAAACTCTCCAAAATTAACCAAATTCAATAAAATAAAAGGCTAAATGACATGGCACGGAGCATTTATGATGACTCAAATCAATATCAGTTAGTTTCAGTTCAAGTATCGGAGTGTAGCAGTTGAACTATCAGTTAGAAATTTTCCCTCTTTGGTCAAATCCGTTTTTGGTTGAAGTGTGGGTTATCTATTGGTTGGGTGATCATTACGAGGGAGGATGAGCCACCTCACCCCCTCTCATTACTCCAACACTCAGTCACAACTCAGTTGCAGCTCAGTTCAACTCCAAATCACCATGCCGAGCTCATTCAATTACTCCGGTGTTACTCTTAGTTTGGTTTTAGGGTTTTGGTCTTCATTCATTGTATAAATAGAGGCTCTTTCAGCTCTATCATGGTGGATGATTGATGTAGAGAACCTCTGGTGAAATATTGTAATGCTTGTTGCTCTTATGCAACCTATTTTTTAATAAAGAAAGGCTTTGGAGGCTCATGCTGTGTAGATCTTGGATGCATATGTTCCGGTTAATGAGGTGATATTATTTTAGTTTCTTTACTTTTGCTAATTTGTGGGTATTAATACATGCTTTAGAGGGCTTATCAAAGCACGTAAGAATAGGTATTTGTAGCTTTCAAGTTACCTATTTATTTTATTTACTTTTAGAAATCTTAAAGAGCATTGTTTTATTCAGCTATATTTCATGCTTTTGGATTTTGTTTAGTAAACAATATATGATTTAACCCCCCGTTTTGGCAAGTGTATAATTTTTTGACTGCAGATCACTTCACGGTACCAGGTAAAAGGTTGAGCTAAGTTGCATCTCCTTTTCTTGGAGCCAAGCATACGTTCCTAGCAGCTGCATGCTATTTGGGATCCAAAGTGGTTTCAAGGATTCAAGATCCAAGTGATTTATCTTCTCTATTCACCCTGTTGTTCGTCGATTGCACACCAGCAGCAGAAATATTCCGAAAGCTGTCTCCTCACTTAGGAAAGTGGGAGAGGTGTGACCTTGGGGGCAAGCATAGAGCTAGGTACTGTCGCCTATTCCTAGCTCCTCCATTTAGGCTAACTCCTAACGAAGCCAAGGGGGGTAGTCCCTAACAAAGAGTTTTCTATGGCTCAATGTGGTTAAAGTGTTTTAATTAGTTGCAGATGCGGATGGGTGTTGTTTAGGAGTTATTGTGATTAAAGGTGTTTGTTTATTATGAGTTTGACACATAAATCAAAGTAATCCATGTTGCTAGCAAGAGATTAAAAGATAAGTAATGATTCCAGACTTCATTAATTATGCATTCACAGATAGAAATCAAAACATGCCACAGACAATTGATCCAAATATAATGATTATGCAGATTACAAGACCAATGCCTTATGGAGTCAAAATAATGAAATGCGTGAAGAATTTAATAGCAAGTCTTGAAATCAAACTAGTGAATATTAGGTTGTGCGAGTGCTCTCGGTAGATTTTAAGAATTTTAAGTGCTCTTGATTAGGGTGTTGTTGAGGCCTGGAAAATCGCAGGTAACAACAGTTAGGGATTCTCCCCAGTAAACGTTCCCAACTAGCTCGTTACTGTTTGGTATGGGGAATCCGTCAGGTTTACGGTCCGGCTACCGTAGATCAACTAACAAAAATAAAAGGTTTTACCGGTTATGGCTCGATCCACCGTATATGTTTTAGTTTTTTGATTTAAGTATGAGATGCAAGGGCCTATCTAAGAATGCAGATTGATAGAGAATACGGGGAGCGGTCACAATGTGATGCGCAGGTTCTTACCTCTCGTATTAAACTCTCTCGCATCTAAATCACGCACAGCAAGAAACGAAAACTAACTATCTAGCCTATCCCTAGGGAGCAAAATTATCATTCATTAATGAGTAATGTGTTTTGCGCATGCATTAAGAAAAATAAGAGATAGCTGATACTTCTTTCGAAACACATGAACATTTAAGGATATATCAACAATCAGATAGCTAATTGTTTATGAACAACATTCATTACTCATAGTGGAAATTCCATAAAATAAACTAGAGAGCATTCATACAAGAACATAGGTTCAAAGAGTTAGAACGATCTCACAGTTCATGGACACAAAGCTGAAAACGAAATAGTTCACATTCAACATATCCATGGCACAACATTTGAAAAGTTCCACAAAGTTTTCTCCAACAGGAAACTTGCAATTTCTTTATGCAAAAGGAAATAGTTTTTTTTACATCAGACTCACAAATTTCAATGGGAAAAAGTCCTTGTTCTATCTAACTCTCCTATACTTATACTACAAGCCAAACTCTTGGACTACCCCTCGGTGACCTTTGGGCTCCCCCAACCGTTTAATCTCACAATCTTGTCTTTTGTAGTGCTCATGATTCATACAAACGTTATGTTTCAAATTTAAGATTTAAAAGCACTTTTATGAAAAAAGGACCAACTTGGTAACTGACGAAATCTTCCCAAGCCTGGGCCTTTGCTGCTATCGATCTGTCTGAGATCTTAAACCCTTAATTTCTTCTTCTATGTTTCTTCATTTTCTTTCTCTTCCTTCCCTGCTGCCTCATTTTTTCTGCTTAGTCTTTTAGACATATCTTCTCTACAGCAGCCATCATCCTATCATGAACAACCAGTTCTTAGATCACTTAGCGTTTGACAAAATAACTCAAACTGTATTAAAACATACATCTTGTAAAGTGAACTGCGTGAAGATAAAAATGATAATGCAGAGAAAACTCCTGCACTTTCGTATCTTGAACTCCGCAAACTAAAACCACAAACCCGAAAAACAAACTCCTTATCTTAATCCTGGCCGCATCTGGACCAAATCGACAACTTCTGATGAAAGCAAGGAGAAAGACAAAGTAACTGCCATAAAAAAAAGAGCGAAAGCTTACGAGAAAGGCGAGAAAACCCTTACCGTCGGGAAAAGTACTAAGCAACAGTCCAAAAAAACTTTCATCGGCGAATAGAAACTCTATACGACGGATGGTTAGTTCACTAGGCCGTCGCAACGGCGGAGATCATATAGACTAAGGGTTCCAAGGCGAAAATAAAACGTCGGCAAAAATAAAACAACGACAGCTGCCGTCCAGGCATCTGCGATTAGAAAGACTAATCAAAGTCTCCCGGCTTTGACAAACCTTTGTTGACACCCTAATCAAGAGCATTTAAAATTCTTAAAATCTAGTAAGAGCACTTGCAAAACCTAATACTCACTAGCTTAATTCCTAGACTTTATTTCATGTGCTTATTTGACTCCATAAGGCACTAGTCCTTTGTTATATTTGATTAATTTTCTATCTTGATCAACTGTCTATGGTTCATTTCAATTGATTATATTTGAATGCTTAATTAAAAGTCTGGAATCTTTGCTTATCTGTGTGATCTCTTGTTAGCAACATGGATTGCTTTGATTAATCATCATCCCCTTAATATTAAATCATTTTAAATCACAACAACTCTTAAACAACACCCATCCGCATCCAAAACATCTAAAACTTAACTTAAACATTGAGCCATAGAAAACTCTTTATTAGGGACTACCCCCCTTGGATTCGTTAGGAGTTGGTCTAAACGGAGGAGCTAGGAGTAGGTGACAGTACTTGGCTCTGTGCTTGCCCCCAAGGTCACACCTCTCACACTTTCCTAAGTGAGGAGACATCTTTCGGAAGATTTCTGCTGCTGGTGTGCAATCGGCGAACAACAAATATGCAGCCACAACGGCAGAAGATGGACAGACAACGGAATCCGCAAATAACAAGAAATAACGGTGATCGGAAACCTTGAAGGCTATGTATCGGCGACCAAAGGCTCAATGTTGCTGCCGCGTCGGCAACACAAAAGACTAACGCTCCGACTACTCATCAACACTGCTCCGATAACGAAAATAAAGCATCGCAAAGTAAAGTGGTCAATAAAATCAAGGCATCGGCAAAAAACGAAACTTACCATTGGGATGTTCATTATTTAGCTTCCGCAACGGCGGCTGCGTAGAGAACTACGACCCCGACCTACTGTTCAACTGACCTTCGAAAAACCAAATAAAAAAAGTTAAGTTTCAAAAAACTTCGGTGGTGCAACGATAGAAAAAGTTTGTTTCATCTCTGACACAACGGCTGCAAAGGGAACTAAAGTTTTGATTCAAACAGAAATAGACTTCCAATTGCAAGGAAAGAAATCATTCAGATCAAAGGATATCATTATTTTCAAATCAACCTTAAAATCCACAGTCCAAAGCATTGGCAAACAAACGCAGTTTTTTGAAAAGCATGAAAACAGTTGACCTCACTTCAACTTAAAACAATCCAAATTTGTAGCACAGGGAGAACAGAAACAGATTTCAACAATCCAAAAAATCCTAGGCAAAATGAACTTAAAAGAAGGGTCCAAAATTTTAAAATTTGGGAGAGAGTTGCGGCTGCAACAATTGGCGACTATCTGGTGAACTCAGATCTCTGGAAAACTTCTTCTTTGAGCAACAGACTGTTTTGACAATAAATAATAGCTTGTTGAATTCTTCTAGATGTATGGATTTCCTAAATGGCAAATGTATGTACTTTTAATCATCGCTGATAGTCCAATTTAGGAAAATGGGAACCAAGATTTCAAAGTCAAGATAACTTTTCTGAGGCCAGGAATATGAGTTTCATTTTTTACCTCTGTCTTTGGGTAGCTTCCAGCTTGGACACCACAGGATTGTAACATATAGTAAACAGAAATATTCATTTGTTCTTCATTCCCATGCCATTTTGCACTTTTTGTGCTTTTGGACTTCTGTCCTTTCAATTGAGTCCTCCTGCATGCCTTTCTTTCTGAATTATTATTCAGGCTCCTCTATCCATAGTGTCCTTTTGTGTGAGAGATGTATTTAATTTTTAGCTCACGGATAGAGAAAAACTTTGGCAATTTTGTACTCATATGATTTAATACTTTGTTTTGATACATATTGCTTTCTCAGGAAATTTTTGACTCTTATTTGCCTTTTGGATTTCAATTCTTGGCATGGGATCATTTATATATAATATATTGTTTACCTTGCTTTCTTTCCATGGGTCTTTTGCTGTTACCCCCTAAGACATTTTTAAATGTGAGATGGATGGAGCCTCGAAATAGTATTCCAGACTTTTTGATCTTGAGTTATTTTACAAGGATTAAGCAGGACTTCAATGTGTTCATATCCATTTAGGAGAACTGATAAACTAGAAGAAATTTTTTCAGGTAAAACAATAGTACACAGTCTTATAATCAAGGATTTTAGTTAATCTAGAATTTTGATGCTCTCCATGCAACCAAAAGTTTGCCTCTTTTATTGAAATCAATCAAAATCTAAACTAAAACAAACAGAAATAAAATAAATTAAACATAATCAACCAAATCAGTTTATTTATGTACAAAACAAAAAAAACAAAAATCAGGAAAAATAAGGTTTGACAACTAAACCATTAACTAGTAAGTTCTCTTCCCACCCCTGTAAATTTTGCAATTTGTAGGTTGAGGGGCCAAGTTTTGCTGCAATTTGAAAAGGGCATACCCATAACTGTTGAAACTTCGTGTGCTTCCCTTCTCATCATGTGGGTGATCTCACTTAAGAACCAAGTCTCCCACTTCAAATTTCTTTGTTCTAGCTTTGTGCTTATCAAACCACCTTTTCACTACTTCCTGCTATTGCTTAAAACGTTCTTTGGCCTTGGACCTAGAATCTTTCGCCTTCAAAAGATTGTAGATTCTAATTTGGAGAATTTCGTTATCTGTGCCTCTAGACTCTTGGGCTATTATGGAAGATGGTAGCATAATGTTAGGAGGAAGTATAGCCTCTTTTCCCTAAACAAGGGTATACGGTGACACACCTAAGGAATTCTTGGGTATGATCCTATCAGCCCAAAGAGCGTTCGGTAGTGCCAAATGCCAACTTCTCTGGTTTTCTATCACAGTCTTTTTTAAGATCCTAATCAGATTCTTGTTTGTAGATTCTGCCAAACCATTCCCTTGTGGGTAGTAGTTGGCAGAATAATGCAACTTAATTCCTTTTTCATGAGCAAATGCAGTTAATCTAATAGAAGAAAAATAAGTAGCATTATCGAAAACCAGGGAAATTGGAACCCCAAACCTGGGCATAATATGATCTTGCAAGAAATCCATGACCGCATCTTCATTGACCTTACGTAATGGAATGGCCTCAACCCATCTAGTGAAGTAGTCAGTCGCCGTTAAAATATATTTGTGCTGCAAGGAAGAATTTGGTTTTATTTCTCCAATGATCTCAATTCCCCATTGCTCAAATGGTTCTGTTATCATCACCGGCTTCAATGGTCCTGCTGCTTTGGCTTGTCTTCCCCCACACCTCTGGCAGATATCACACTTTTTGACATGGGCATGCGCATCTTTGAACAGTGTGGGCCAATAGTATCCAGCTCTGAGAATCTTGTGAGCTGTCGTATCTCTGGAAAAATGACCTCCAGCAGGCCCATCATGTAACTCTGTTATGACCTTTTTTGCATCTTCTTTCTCTAAGCATCTGAGAAGGACTCTATCATAATTCTTCCTGAATAAAGTTCCATCAATGATCTAATATGCAGTTGATTTAAGGCGCAACGCTCTTCGCTATTTGGAATTCCAATGTTCTGGCAACAATCCTTCCTAAAGGTAATGAACAAGGTCTCGGTACCAGGAATCTGGAACTGTGAAAAGAGGACATACATCCATCATATGTAATTCAGCTTCATTTTCCCAATCGTTTTCTTCATTGTTTTTACCTTTAGCCATTAATTTGCACAGTCCTTGCCCTTTAACTATGCACGCGTTTTTGAATTCGAGGTCATATTCTTGTAAAGCTGTTACCCAGTTGCCTCTTTTTTCTCCTAATTCTTTTTGTACGAAAAGAGACCTCACAGCTGGGTGGAACTATTACCTTTGTTCGGTTCTTAAGTATTTACGGCCTGAATTGTTTTACCGCTTTGAACACTGCATAAGCTTGTTTATCCATAGCTGGGTAATTCAATTCGCCCCCCTGCAGACCAGTGCTCATAAATGATATGGGGAACTCATCTCCCCCATCTTCCTTCTGAGTAAGCACCGCTGCTAATGAATCGTCAGATGCAAAAGTGTACAAAATAAAATCCTTCTCAAAATTTGGACTTTTGAGAGAGGGTGCATGAGCAATAGATGTCTTTATTTGACTGAATGCATTCTTCTCTACATCAGTCCACTTGAATTGTACACTTTGTTTCACCATTTGATGCAAAGGTTTAACAATTTGAGCGAAATCCGGCACAAACCTTCGCACGAAATTTATTGTCCCCATGAATGATTACATATCCTTTTTGTTATGGGGTAAGGGGATCTGTTCGATAGCTTTGATGATTTTTGGGTCTATGGAGATCCCCTTTTTAGAAACCACGTGACCCAGTAGCTTTCCGTCTATAACAACAAACACACATTTCCATGGATTCAGTGAGATGCCGTATTTTCGACAACGCTTGAAAATTTGTTTTAGATGGAATGCGTGTTCCTCTCTCTTCTTTGAAAATATCGTGACATCGTCGAGATACACTACGACACTACGGCCAATTAGACCGTGGAAAGCTATATCCATAGCCCTCTGGAAAGTAGCTCCAACGTTGATGAGTCCAAAATGCATCCTTCTGTAAGCAAAAGTTCCCCATTTTGTTCTGAATGTAGTTTTAAGTCTGTCTTCTTCAGCTACTAACACTTGATTGTAGCAAGAGAATCCATCTAATAACGAAAATAACTCAGAACCCGAAACCATCTGCAAAATCTGTTCCATGGGTGGGACTGGATAATTGTCTTTGTCTGAAGCACGATTTAAGTTTCTGAAATCCACACATAGCCTGATATCTTTAGATTTCGTCCTTATTGGTACCAAATTTGAAACCCATTCCGAGTGTCTGACTTTGAATATAATTTTGGCATCCAATAATTTTTTCACTTCATTCTAAATTAAAGGCTCCAATTTTGGATGCATCTTCCTGAAAGGTTGCTGATAATGCTCGACTCCGGATCTAATAGGGATGACATGCTGTATAATCTTGGTGTCATATGTCCAGGCAAATACATCTTTGTACTGTTTGAACAAACTGATGAACTTATTTCTTTCACCCGGGAAGCAACACTTTCCCAAATTTACATATTTGGGTTTAACTTCAGTTCCCAAATTTATCAACTCGAATTGCAAAGACGAGCTATGAGTCTTGACATTTGCTGGTCTTCTGAATTTGCTGTTTAAATCAAACATCCGCTCTAAGGTCCTGACCCCTTTAGGAATGAAGTTGTCAAATTTTAACTCAGCTTGGTGTTCTTCGTCATCAATAATTGCCCCTTTGAACGTCTCATCATTCGTCAAACATTCCAAGATTTGTTGATCATCATCAAAAACTCGTAGATTAGTAATCATGTCTGGAACTGAAGGCCTGAAAAGTAATTCAATAGAACACTTGTTATTTGTAGGTACAAGCCTTGCAGCTGAGGTAGCTAACAAGTCAGCTGCTGTATTCTTAAGTCTAGGAATAGATACAATATTAAATGCATAAAAATTTGTCAGCAAATCCCATACTTCATTCTGGTAAGCTTTTAAATGAGGTGAGATGCAATGTATCTGTTTTCGAATTTGCTTTACAATTATTTCAGAATCCCCTTATACTTTCAGATTTTCTACTTTTAATTCAATTGCTTTTCTTAGTCCCTGAACTAATGCTTCATATTCGGCTGTGTTATTGGTACATTCAAACTCTAATCTACATGAAAGAAAATGTTTATTTTTCTTTGGATCAATCAGGACACAGCCAGCTCCTGATCCTTCCAAAGTTTTAGATCCATCAAAGAAAAGTGTCCAAAAACTATCTACTTCTATTGTACTTGAATCAACAACTACATCTGAAACTAAGTCTACTATTTTATAGTCAAATTTATCAGCTCGTGAAAATCGAAGGAGATTGGGCTGTGTGTCAGGTGTACCGCTGGCTTCTTCCGCTTGGTAGTTTCCCGGTTCTAGTTCAATGAAGTAATTCCCCAATACAGAATTCACCGGTTTGTTCTTACCCTCCAACTGAGGGACATTGTGCTTCATGTGGGGTTCTCTTAATACTTTAATTTAATTGGGGCTTCCCTTATAAGGCAACCACAGATGCGACCAATCTGAGGAAAAATATCCATTTAGCTTTGCTGACCAATCTCGACTCAAAACAAGTCCATAAGCCTCAGGTATGTCTGCTACTACAATATCGATGAACTGACATACCTTTTCATTTGAAGATAATCGAATCAGAACATCCTCCATTTCCCCAATTACCTTCACATTTGTTCTGTCTAACTGAATAACCTGCTAGGTAGACGGTTTAGGTTGTCCATTTATCTTTTTGCAGACTGAAAGCGGCATAACATTGACTGATGCCCCTGAGTCTACTAAACAGTTGTGCACGTTATGGTTGAAAATTTCAAAGGTCAGGAGAAATGGTGGGGTTTTGCATTTAGGCTTACCTCCCACACTTGCTTCACCAATTTCTTCTACTTGGGGTTGATTGTCGGTGGGAAGCTTTTCTTTAGGTATTTCAAGTGCTTTTAACAATCTTTCTTTCTGCTGAGGCATATTACACATTTCAAATAGTGAGATATTTGCCTTAGCCCTTTTAATATCTTCCACAATGTCATACTCCATCTTATGTTCTTTGAGATTCTTTTTTACATCATCAGTCTTCTCCTTAATGGGCTTAATAGGCATGTTGATTTTCTTTGGATTTTGACTCGTAATGGTGAATTCAGGTATTTTATCAGCTGTGGTTTTCTTCTGAATTTTCTTTACATTCTCTTGAAGTCTCTTGATTTTTGGGAGTACTGATTTGTCCTCTTTTATCAAACCTTGACTTCTTGTTGTCACGTTTGTTTCTGATATTTCTTCCTGTCTCAGAGTGTCTTCGTCTTCTATATCAAAAAGTGAGACACAGTCCCATAAAACTAGAGCATCATCCTCTTGTTTTTCAGTGGGTTGCTTATTTTTTTCTTCCTCATCATCAGCTTCTGTTAGTTTAGAGTCCAATAGCTGATTCATTACTAATGTCATTGAATTTATCTATTGAGGGCAATTTTTTTCAGAATGAGGCTGTTGATGAAAGGTGCAAAAGTTATCCATACCTACCTCTGTTAAGTTCATTGATGCAGGACTGTGTGGGGGAGGTTTAGATTGATTGTTGTCTTCTCTCTTTTTATAGTAGGGCTTAAATGCTTTATGGGCCTCCTTTTCTTTTTCCAGATCTATCACTCTGTTAGATAGTTTCTGCATCATCTTTACCATCCCCTCAAAGTCATGTGACTGCTCTTCCTTAGGCTTAAATAATAAGGCTTTCTTACCAAATTTTTTTTCTCTTGACTGCTCAGGATAATCTTCTATGCTCTCTCTTTCAGCTTCTTCATAAGTTTCTGATAGCCTGGGTTTGAATTTCATCTTGGCAAACATGGCCAAATCAGGCCTTAGAGCTGAAGTATAGTATTCAATCAGAACTTTATCAGAAGATTTATCAGTTGCAGAAAAATTCTTCAGATAAGCAGCAAACCTTTGGGTGAAACTATGGACTTTCTCTTTTCTTTCTTTCTTCAAAGCGCATAGCCCTTTCATTAGAGTTGCATGAGTTTTCTGGGTTGCATATTTATTTCTGAATATCCTTTCAAATGTATCCCAGTCCAGGATTGAGTTTGCAGGCAGAGCAAAATACCATGAGGCTGCTGCTCCTTTTAGGGTATGTGGAAACAATCTGAAAATTACATCTTCATGATCTCCAGCCTTTAGCCCTTCTATAGCCAAGTAAAAGCTTTGCAAATGATCATCTACTAAAATCTTTTCACTTGGGTCAAACTTGGGCAACATTTTCTCAAAAGCTTGAGGTAAGTCATGTAAAGGGGGTGCCAGGTTTAAAGGCGACCTGGCCTTCCAAGCAGGTGGTGGATTTGGTGGGTTGGGTGGCTGATTTGCGTTTACGCCTGCCATGAGTCTGGGTGGTGAATGAACAGGGGTTTGAACAGGTGAACCGTAAGGTCTATCTGGGCCCAACTGATTCAGAGGTTGAACAACTCCCTGTAAGGCTGTTTCTACCAATTCTTCAAAATCTCCAACCAACACTGCGTCTTGCAATATAGGACGATCTTTTTTCTTGTATTCTCTTCTGGGCAAGACGGGAATAAATGGTAATCCTCCAATCTTCTTCACATATACCCTAGTATGTCTTCTCAAATCATTAACTACATCGTTATTAACAGAATACAGATGCTCTTTACCCTTCTCTTCAGGAATTGGATTGGGAAACAAATTGCTTGCAGAACTGTCACTGGTGGAATAATCTCGAGAAAATAAGTTTCTTCGGCCAGCCATGCACTGGCTTCCCTCCTTTTAGCGCCAAAAACTATTGAGGCCTGGAAAATCGCAGGTAACAACAGTTAGGGATTCTCCCCAGTAAACGTTCCCAACTAGCCCGTTACTGTTTGGTATGGGGAATCCGTCCGGTTTACGGTTCGGCTACTGTAAGTCAAGTAACAAAAATAAAAGGTTTTACCGGTTACGGCCCGGTCCACCGTATATGTTTTAGTTTTTTTATTTAAGTATGAGATGCAAGTGCCTCTCTAAGAATGTAGATTGATAGAGAATATGAGGAACGGTCACAATGTGATTCGCAGGTTCTTACCTCTCGTATTAAACTCTCGCATCTAAATCACACACAGCAAGAAATGAAAACTAACTATCTAGCCTATCCCTAGGGAGCAAAATTATCATTCATTAATGAGTAATGTGTTTTGCGCATGCATTAAGAAAAATCACAGATAGTTGATACTTCTTTTGAAACACATGAACATTTAAAGATATATCAACAACCAGATAGCTAATTGTTTATGAACAACATTCATTACTCATAGTGGAAATTCCATAAATAAACTAGACAACATTCAGACAAGAACATAGGTTCAAAGAGTTAGAACAATCTCACAGTTCATGTACACAAAACTGAAAACGAAATAGTTCACATTCAACACATCCATGGCACAGCATTTGAAAAGTTCCACAGATCTTTCTCGAACATGAAACTTGCAATTTCTTTATGCAAAAGGAAATAGTTCTTCTTACATCAGACTCACAAATCTCAATGGGAAAAAGTCCTTGTTTTATCTAACTCTCCTATACTTATACTACAAGCCAAACTCTTGGACTGCCCCTCGGTGACCTTTGGGCTCCCCCAATCGTTTAATCTCACAATTTTGTCTTTTGTGAGTGCTCATGATTCATACAAACGTTATGTTTCAAATTTAAGATTTAAAAGCACTTTTATGAAAAAATGACCAGCTTGGTAACTGACGAAATCTTCCCAACCCTGGGCCTTTGCTGCTATCGACCTGTCTGAGATCTCAAACTCTTAATTTCTTCTTCTCTGTTTCTTCATTTTCTTTCTCTTCCTTCCCTGCTGCCTCATTTTTTCTGCTTAGTCTTCTAGACATATCTTCTCTGCAGCAGCCATCATCCTGTCATGAACAACCAGTTCTTAGATCACTTAGCGTTTGACAAAATAACTCAAAACTGTATTAAAGCATACATCTTGTAAAGTGAACTGTGTGAAGATAAAAATGATAATGCAGAGAAAAATCCTGCACTTTCGTATCTTGAACTCCGCAAACTAAAACCACAAACCCGAAAAACAAACTCCTTATCTTAATCTCAGCCGCATCTGGACCAAATCGACAACTTCTAATGAAAGCAAGGAGAAAGACAAAGTAACCGCCATAAAAAAAAGAGCGAAAGCTTACAAGAAAGGCGGGAAAAGTACTAAGCAACGGTCCAAAAAAACTTTCATCGGCGAACGGAAACTCTATACGACGGACGGTTAGTTCACTAGGCCGCCGCAACGGTGGAGATCATATAGACTAAGGGTTCCGAGGCGAAAATAAAACGTCGGCAAAAATAAAACAACGACAGCTGTCGTCCAGGCATCGGGGATCGAAAAGACTAATCATAAAGCGTCGGCATGATAGATCACTACGCAGCTGCAACGGCGGAAGATGGACAGACAACGGAATCCGCAATAACAAGAAATAACGGCGATCGAAAACCTTGAAGGCTATGTATCGGCGACCAAAGGCTCAATGTTGCTGCCGCGTCGGCAACACAAAATAATAACGCTCCGACTACTCAGCAACACCGCTCCGATAACGAAAATAAAGCATCGCAAAGTAAAGTGGTCAATAAAATCATGGCATCGACAAAAAACAAAACTTACCATTGGGATGTTCATTATTTTGCTTCCGCAACGGCGGCTGCGTAGGGAACTACGACTTCGACCTACTGTTCAATTGACCTCCGAAAAACCAAATAAAAAAAGTTAAGTTTCAAAAGACTTCGGCGGTGCAGCGATAGAAAAAGTTTGTTTCATCTCCGACACAGCGACTGCAAAGGAAACTAAAGTTTCGATTCAAACAGAAATAGACTTCCGATAGCAATGAAAGAAAACATTCAGATCAAAGGACATCATTATTTTCAAATCAACCTTAAAATCCACAGTACAAAGCATTGGAAAACAAACGCAATTTTCCGAAAAGCATGAAAACAGTTGACCTCACTTCAACTTAAAACAATCCAAATTTGTAGCAGAGGGAGAATAGAAACATATTTCAGTAATCCAAACAATCCCAGGCAAAATGAACTTAAAAGCAGGGTCCAAAATTTTAAAATTTGGGAGAGAGTTGCGTCTGCAATAGGTGTCAATAAAGGTTTGTTAAAAAGCCGGGAGAATATTCTAAGTTCAATCCGCTGAAGACAT
This sequence comes from Pseudotsuga menziesii, assembly GCA_001517045.1. Lineage (NCBI taxonomy): Eukaryota > Viridiplantae > Streptophyta > Pinopsida > Pinales > Pinaceae > Pseudotsuga > Pseudotsuga menziesii. Next base: position 253,969 of record LPNX011008976.1, on the reverse strand, counting down.
GACGGGCCCGGCCAGTATCCCAGGTTGGTATCGCAGAGATTGACCAGCTAGCTGAGAAGCTTAGACAGTGGGGGTTCCGGCGCCTCTACTAAGAAGTAGTTTAGAAAATTCCCTACAATGCCGGTGCGTTGGTTACAGGGTTTAAATTTTATTAAGTTTTTCTTGCAAGATTAGAAATCCAATGCCGTTTCTGGGTACTCCGATTTTGAGGTTGGTCAGAGCATACTTCGGCAAGGAGAAAACAAAGTTAATTAATTAGGGGGTGTGTGTTGCAAATTTTATTAAGTTAATTGATTAAGACTCTCCGATAGAGAGCGCTCTTGACCCCGTCTTATGACATTGGTTCAAGAGACTTAGCTAATCTAAGATGCCTAATGCAAGGATGTGCAATTCTAAGTATGCTCTCCGATAGAGAGTGATCTTGACTTGTTTTACTGCAAGTTCAAGAGACTTAGTTAATTCGTTAAACTTAAAAGAAACAGAAACATAAAGATCTAAATCGCCCAAGAGTCACTTTCAGGCTTTTTAGGGCCCTAATTGAGAAAGCAAGGGGGTAAGCAAAACTCTATCAAGAAAGCAAAGAAACAATGCATTAACCAAGTAAATACTTAGAGAGACATTTTACTTCACTTTTCATGGATGATAAACTAATCAACAATTAATCAAATAGATTTTTCTTTTCTGATAACTTTTATGCAAGCAAAAATGAAACCAAGCCTAATCTAGCATGAGAACAGATTGCATAAGAGGAAACTAGCAAGAATATACTAATGGAATCAAATCTAACTAAGCTTTTTAACAAATTGAAACTGATTACCCTATTCTACTTTCACCATTTATTTATTTTGCAGGTATAAAGCAAATTAAAAAAAATGAAATATGGACAATGGGAACCTTAATCCCACTTGCTTTTTTATTAATTCTTTACAATGCCTTTCTTTTGATGTTTTCTTGCTTTTTTGCTTCTTTGGAAGGCTTCCGGATTGAGCTGAGAAAGGGGAATGAAGAAAGGAGGATTATGAGTCTTTTTTAAGCTTTGAATCTTCAATTTTTCGCTAGCACTTCCGATGTACCTGTCACAAAAGTAAAATATCAGCAAGCTAACAATACTAAAAAGTGATAGGAAAGACAATACAAAAATAAAAAATTTTGGAAAAATTTTTTGTACTTAGAAAAATTTTGGAAATTTTGCATGGAAAGTACAAACTTCTTCCTAGATCTAATGAATAATATCAGATCTAACAAAGCCCAAAGAAGATAGATATAAATATAAATAATGAAAGAGTGGATCTCTTTTTTAAGCAATGCAAAACAAACAAAAAGAAAGGGTAAAGAAGAAGGGGTTCTTGTGGATGGAACACGAGCAGAAGAGAAATTCCCGACTTTCTTTTGTAAGAAAAGAATACGATCTGTGTAGGTCCTGCAATCACAAAGTGTTAAACAAAGGGGTTGCTTGAAGCTTGGGCTAGATGTAGTTGAACTCACACCCTTCTTCAACCTGTGAAACCTAATAACTTTAAAACTCAAACACAAAGTGAGATCAAATCATATGAAAGTATGCTAAGAGAATTAAATCAGGATCAACACTACGTATAACTAACTATTCATGTTCATCAAGATTCTAATTTACTTTGCATAAATAATCAACTTGAAACATCAAATGATTACTCTACCGTGCCAACAGTGGCCCTCTTGAGCTTTAACAAAATAAAATTGATCTCATTCAAAGTATTTAAAAGCAAAGGGTTAGAAGCAATGTCACCTCAACCATGAAATGTATACCACATGCAAAGAGTAACTCCTGATACAATTTCTACAGAGTAACTCTGCCACAAAAGTTCCACCCCAATAGAGCTAAAGAAGCCTCTATTTATACAATGGGAGAAGACCCAAAACCTTAAAACCATAAATCCAGACCTAACCGGCTTGGCACACCAATGAGAGCTCAAAACCGAAGTTGAGAAGTTAAGAGTGAGGGGAAGCCTGCACCTAGGCAAGGTGTCCCCACTCCAACCCTAAGCACAGAAACCAAGGCACTGATGAGGCCGCACGTGTGAAGGCGCCCCTTTGGGGAGAGAGGGGTGTGATCATGAGGAGAGGGCGTGAGCTAGGTATGGAGGAGTCGCTGCTAATAAATCATAAGTGTAATCACTAGTTCTTGCCTCAATCAAAACATCAAGCCAATGAATACTCTCCATCTCATCCAATTCATGAGTTTAGCTGGAGATGACAAGACCGTTAACTGAATATATCTTTCATGCTCATTGAATCCTGACTGAAGCTGAGTTCTGTTAACTCCAATCATCATAAATGCTCAATGCCATGTCATTTTGAATTTCATTTCACTGAATTTGGATTAATTTAGAGAGTTTTGGATTTTCTCCAAAATAATCATTTTTTCCCCAAAAATGACTTTTTTGAGAAAATATGCGTTATGTGGCCGAATGATGATCTGAAAGTTGGATCTGATTGGCTATCCGATCAAGAATGATTTTTGGCTTAAGGTTAGAGCCTTCAATCACTGAATTCGGGTTCCGGATGACTAACTTATTACAAATTGATTTTTTCCATTTAAATTATGGAAAAATTTAATTAAAAACTTAGGAAAAAATTAAAAAATAATTTTTGACGCGTCCAGTAAAAATTTTTCGGAAATTTTTTTGAGGGTCCTAGTGACTTAGGACGTGACCATGCTCTATTCTAATAATGCCTAGTAGGTTTATATACATTCAGTTGGGCTCTAATAACCCCCCAAGGCCCAGAATTCAAAATCAGGCATTCCAGCTTTGGAGGAAGCGGGAGAAAACCTCGTCAATTATACTCGGCTATAGGAAAGCATAATTGTCAAGGGCAAAAAACTCCTTGGAATACCTTAGTTGAAATTCTACGTCTTAGGAGACCGAACCACTCAAAATACTCTACTAGCACATTTTATTAAAAACCCCGCGGGGCCATGGTCAAAATTATTCAAATTAAAAACTGACTAGCCAAAACTGGCTAGACACAAAGGCGGATCATCTGATACACTGGAATCAAACATTGGTCATGAGCTAAAGAAGCCTCTATTTATACAATGGGAGAAGACCCAAAACCCGAAAACCAGAAATCCAGACCTAACCGGCTTGGCACACCAATGAGAGCTCAAAACCGAAGCTGAGAAGTTAAGAGTGAGGGGAAGCCTCCACCTAGGCAAGGTGCCCCCACTCCAACCCTAAGCACAGAAACCAAGGCACTGAAGAGGCCGCACGTGTGAAGGCGCCCCTTTGGGGAGAGAGGGGTGTGATCATGAGGAGAGGGCGTGAGCTAGGTATGGAGGAGTCACTGCTAATAGATCATAAGTGTAATCACTAGTTCCTGCCTCGATCAAAACATCAAGCCAATGAATACTCTCCATCTCATCTAATTCATGAGTTTAGCTGGAGATGACAAGACCATTAACTGAATATATCTTTAATGCTCATTGAATGCTGACTGAAGCTGAGTTCTGTTAACTTCAATCATCATAAATGCTCAATGCCATGTCATTTTGAATTTCATTTCACTGAATTTGGATTAATTTAGAGAGTTTTGGATTTTCTCCAAAATAATCATTTTTTATTAAATAATCAATTTTTTCCCCAAAAATGACTTTTTTGAGAAAATATGCGTTATGTGGCCGAATGATGATCTGAAAGTTGGATCTGACTGGCTGGCCGATCAAGAATGATTTTTGGCTTAAGGTTAGAGCCTTCAATCACTGAATTCGGGTTCCAGATGACTAACTTATTACAAATTGATTTTTTCCATTTAAATTATGGAAAAATTTAATTAAAAACTTAGGAAAAAATTAAAAAATAATTTTTGACGCGTCCAGTAAATTTTTTTCAGAATTTTTTTTGAGGGTCCTAGTGACTTAGGACATGACCATGCTCTATTCTAATAATGCCTAGTAGGTTTATATACACTCAGTTGAGCTCTAATAACCCCCCAAGGCCCAGAATTCAAAATTGGGCATTTCAGCTTTGGAGGAAGCGGGAGAAAACCTCGTCAATTATACTCGGCTATAGGAAAGCATAATTGTCAAGGGAAAAAAACTCCCTGGAATACCTTAGTTGAAATTCTACGTCTTAGGAGACCGAACCACTCAAAATACTCTACTAGCACATTTTATTATAAACCCCTCGGGGCCATGGTCAAAATTATTCAAATAAAAAACTGACTAGCCAAAACTGGCTAGACACAAAGCTGGATCATTTGATACACTGGAATCAAACATTTGTCATGTTTGTCAACCGACGGCTCCTCAGGTAACCCAACTATGGTACAAAAAAGCTGGCAACACACCCTAAAATTAAAATTTTTCATTCTTTCACGTTATGTTTGCAAGTAAAATTTTGATTTGTAAAGCTAATCATTTGAATCTTACTTGATCTCATTTCTAGATCTAGGAAGTGTCAAAATTTTTGCATTTTCTATTAGATCTAGTTAGTACTTGAAGTAGCATAAAATTTCTATTTTTGCTTAAGTACTAAGTGTATTTTGTTAGTGTATTGTAGTATTTAATCCATCATTTTGCAGGAAAATAGCTCGCTGGTTTTTCTCTTTTCGTGACAGGTTAAGCGGTAATGCTGGCAAAAAATCAAAGACATAAGCTCCAAGAAACATTCATTTTTCCCCCTTCTTCATTCCCATTCTCGAGGTTGCCTTGAAGACATTCTCAAGATCACAAAGGACTCCAAACTTCAAGCATTGTAAACAAATTAATAAAGAGCAAGTGGAATTACGGCTCCCACACCCCTCTTCCCCCATTTGGGGGAAAGCTTGTATGGTCTCCTCATTTTCATGCTTTACTTCATATTTTGCTAAAAGTAGGATAGAATAGTTTCAATTATTAGAAGTTTGTTCTTTCATTAAAGTAAGGTAGTTTATTTCTGATTAGTTCATCATTCATAAAATATAAAAGTAAAGATGTTTGTGTTGATGAAATTGTCATTGATGCCAACATGGACTTGTAGTGGCCCCACAGGATGTCATTGATGCCACCAAGTCGCACCTGCAATGCCTTGACCCCTTACAAAGTGGTTTTGCACCTTGCAGTGCCTTGGATCCCTTACAGAGTGGGTTTGTGCCTTCAAGCACCTTGTACCTAGTTGACAAGGTCCTGGTACCCACAAGCTTGGATCTTGATGCCACCACCTTGTTGAAGACGTTGAAGACCCTGGAGATGGTTCTGAAGACCTTACAGAAGTTGGAGGAACCCTAGGTGGGTTGGAGAAGCATTAATGACCCATTTTGTGGTCATTCATGCTATGATGATGTCATGGTACCCCAAGAGAAGGCCTGGCAACCCCACAGTAGGTAGCATGATGGATCTTGACCCTTGGAGGTCTCCTGGCATGGTTAAGATGGTTGAGGAAGCCCATGAAGCCCCTTGCTTGATGAAGAAGCTCTTGAAGAAGTACTTGGATCCCACACACATGATATACTTTGGATTACATGGTGGAGCCCTGCTCTTAGTTGACATGTTTGATGTACATGGTTCTCGTGTGATGATCTTGATGCCTTTTGTATGGAGCCCATGATGATGCTCTCATATATGGTAACGTGGATCTTGAAGGATTCTTGCACAATAATGGAAGCCATGCTGGTTGGGTTTATGATTGACCCAAATGACCCATAATGTGGTCATTTGATTGAACAATTTCATATGAAACGTGGTCATGGTGTGTTGAAGACCACAAAATTTGAAGAAGCCCTCATACTTGCATGGAGATGATGGTCTTCTTATGGAAACTTGGAACCCGCTCTTGAACCATGGAGGAAGCATTGACGATATTCTTGCACGTGAAATGATGGACCTTGGCACTTTGATGATGGTTTACCTTGATAAACTTCTTGAATAATGATATGGGAGCAGAAATCCTTGTTTTATAGATAACCCTCTTCAAAAAGGAAAACTTGACAAGTGTTGAAATTGGTTGAACAGTCCTGGAAATAAGGTTGACGGCAAGCGACCCTCCTACAAACATGTGGATGCATTTTGTGAAGCCCCTCAGACAAGCCGGCTAGCTAAAAGAAAAAAAATTAATTTAAATTTAATTTTTTTAATTAAAATAAAGAAATAAAATTTTGTTTATACAAGTCGGCCCCAAAATCATGGTTGAAAATGAGTATAAATACCCCACCAAGTTTCATTATTTTAGAGTGCAAATTCGGATGAGGAAAATCCACTCTGAAATTCGGTGGTTTGACTGAGGAACTTCTCGCAGGCAGCAGAGAGATATTCACAGTGGCAGCAGTCTGAAATTACAGCAGAGAAATTTTTTTTTGGTGTTCTTTTTGGCCTCTCGGTGGTAGTTATTTGTAGCAGCAGCAGTCCGAAATTACAGCAGTAAAGGAGAAGACACCCGATTTTTTCATCCAACTTTTCAGCTCTTACACAGTCGAAGGTTCATCCAAAGGTTGACACAGTTTGGAGTTATTTCATGCTGCAAAATAACAGTCCCAAGGTGTTTTGATTAGTGACTGACCTTTTTCTGGGTAGCAGCAGCTTGAAGTAGAGGAGCAGATCTGAATTACAGTGGAGGAGCAGACAGTGCAGCAACTGCAGCAAATTTGTTTTCGTTTTATGACTTCGGGCTACAGTAGACATGAAGAGTGGGTGGAAGTTACGGCCCTGAAATTCGGGTGAAAGAGACAGTAGCAGTATGAAGGAATGACAGCGAAGTTTCAGGCTGATTGATAGCATGCTTCTCTGTAGTATATGTTATAGATCATAGGAAACCAAGTTGAAATAGTAACAGCATGTTGGTGTTCTGAGTTTCGTGTAGAAGAAACAGCTGTAGGAGTGAATGTAGTATCTCTGAAGTTCAGGTATGGAACAACAGTATGGATGGTGTGAAGTTGGAATTATGATGAGCTCTGAATTCGGACTGAGGCAAGATGAGAGCTACAACATATGAAGATTACTCAAAGAAACAATTCAAAGGAAACTACAGACCTAACTCTCTCATTCTCTGAGTTCGGGATTCTGCAGTAGTTAAGTTTCTTGCCACAGTGTTCAAGATCTCAAACATCCAAATCTGAGCCAAGGTCCTCATATTGAGTATGCTTAAGCTTGATAAGAAGTTCATGCCTTCATGATGGCAAACAAGAAGTTGTTGTAAAATTTCTACCTTACTACTCTCACAGGCATGCAATGATAAATCTATCTCATCTCGGTCAGGTATGTTACAGTATTGTTTACATGTTTTGTTCAAATTTTGGATGAGAGTAGCAGTAGTATACACGAGGAAGCGTACACAGACAGATAAAGTCTTGGGTGCATTAAGGTGACAATCATGTCAGTGGCAGTAATGTGTAATGACAGTGACTGGTGACATACTATGATAGCCTTAAGAGACTTGTGTCTTGAAGTCTTGACATGAGCTGAGAAGACTCCTTGACATCTTAGCATATAAGAAGAGTCCTTGGATGACTTGAATGATAGAGCAACAGTGATCAGAGAACGATAACAACAGTTGATGACTTGTGACAGCAGTGACATTGACTTTGATGTGATAATAACATCCATGACATGACAAAGATTGCTTTGACGTGACAGTGATCTGTGACAGCTGATGGATAGTGGTCACACTCCATGATGAACACCCTTAGGAGGATGATGCATATACAATGCATACACACTTGTACATGATGATATGATGTTAATGATGCCTTGCACACTATAATGCAAACCCTATGATGATGATCTAGACCTTGATGGTGATTCTGGTATCTTGATGACATGTTCAGTTTGACAGACCTTGTTTAATGATGAGGACATACGTTGTGCACTTTGATGATGAACTTCTAGATTGAATATCCTATGACGATGATGTTGCATACTATGATGTTGAGATACACCCTATATGATGAATACACCGCCTAAACCTTGATGATGATCAGACCTTGATAATGTTTAGAACTTTATGTTTGATGACTTGACAAGCAATGTTGAAGAGCAGACTTTGTAGTATTGTAGCAGTGTAGATGACATGGTTGATGAGCAGATGACCTGCAGCAGTGCTTGTGATGAACAGATTGATATGATGTGTATCATTGTATGATACTGGCAGCAATTTGATGGACATAATGATGTATTCATGGTTATGGTCAGAATGATGTGCCTGTAGATATGGACAGAATGATGATGAACAACTGATGGTAGGACTGAGACAGTATGTTGATGCTGATTGAAGAGGTGCTAGAGATAAGTGTTGGTGTGATGTGATAGTGTTGAAAATGTGTTGAGACAGTAAGCTTAAATTGTAAATGCAAGCTTGACTTGCATCTGAGGTTAGGATACCTCAAACCCTTCTTAGTAGGGTCTAAGAAAACCAGGCAGGGTCCTGGATGAAGAGTAGGTGCTCTTTGTATCAGTAGGTGCTGATTTTACCTCATGGTTGTAGCCGGTCCAAAACTAATACAAAAAGATTACAAAATTATATGGTGTTGTGTTCTTTTGTGTTATGGTTCTTGATGATTCAAATGCTTATGATATGTGAATGATGAAGTGAAAGATGTTTAGGAAATGATTATGAAATTGGTAGAATAGTGGAACGATGAATTGGTAGTTAATTGTGACAAGTCAAGAAAAGTTTTAAAATTGGCTTTACACTGATTCATCCCCCCTCTCAGTGTCTAACAGTTTATTTGTTTATTTACTTAACTGAATGCAAAGTTTGTTTACTTTTTTTATGATTTTACTTACCCCCTTGCTTTCCCGATTAGGGACCTAAAAGAGCCTGAAAGAGACTCTTGGGTAGTTTAGTTTTCTTTTTCTTTTAAGCTTTAATCAATTAATTAAATAAGTCTCTTGAACTTGCGGTAACACAAGTCAAGAGCACTCTATCGGAGAGCATAGTTAGACTTGCATATCCTTGCATTAGGCATTTTAGATTAGCTAAGTCTCCTGAACCTTTGTCATAAGACGAGGTCAAGAGCGCTCCCTGTCGGAGAGTCTTAATTAATCAACTTAATAAAATTTGCAACTCACTCCCCCTTAATTAATTAACTTCGTTGTCTCCTTGCCGGAGTATGCTCTGACCGACTTCAAAATCGGAGTACCCAGAAACGGCATTGGATTTTTAATCTTGCAAGAGAAACATAATAAAATTTAAAGCCCATAACCAACGCACCGGCGTTGTAGAGACTTTCCTAAGTTCTTTTTAGTAGAGGCGTCGAAACTCCCTGCTGTCTAAGCTTCTCAGCTAGCTGGTCAATCTTCGCGATACCAGCCTGGGATACTGGGTGGGCTGTCATGTCTTCATATTCACTAGCTTTATTTCAAGACTTGCTGTTAATTTCTTTGCGCATTGCAGTACTCTGACTCCATAAGGCACTGGTCGATTATTTTGCATAATTGTTATATTTGGATCAATTGTCTTTGGCCTGTTTAATTTTTATCTGTGAATGCATCTTCATAAAGTCTTGAATTATTGTTTGTCTTTTAATTCTCTTGATAGCAACGTGGATTGCTTTATCTTATGTGTCAAGTTCATAATAAACAAACACATTCAATCACTATAACTCCTAAACAACACCCATCCGCATTCGCAACCTTTTAAAAACACTTTAACAACTTAAGAGCCATAGAAACTCTTTTGTAGGGACTACCCCCCTTGGCTTCATTAGGAGTTAGCCTAAACGGAGGAGTTATGAGTAGGTGACAGTACTTAGCTCTGTGCTTGCCCTCAAGGTTACACCTCTCTCGCTTTTCTAAGTGAGGAGACAGCTTTTGAAAAGTTTCTGTTGCTGGTGTGCAATCGGCAGACAACAAGGCCCTAATCGGGAGAGCATGGGGGTAAGTAAACAAAACAAAAGAAATACAACTCTCCGATAGAGAGCACTCTTGATCCACAAAATGAGATTCAAGAGATTTTGATCATTTTTAGAGTTTTGCAATATTATATCAAAAGGTAAACAAAACTTTGCACTAGCTAAGTAAGGAAACTTTTTTATCTTTTCTATTTTATGCAAGATGAACTTTCAGAAATAAACTATCTAACTTCAATAAAAGAAACAAAACTTTAACAATTTGAAACTATTCTATCCTATTCTACCTTTATCAAATTATCAAACAAATATGCAAGCATGAAAAAGGGACGATACAAGCTTTCCCCAAATGGGGGAAGAGGGGTGTGGGAGCCATAATCCCACTTGCTCTTTATTAACTTTTTTACAATTTTTGATGTTTTTTGCCTCTTCTTGAATGAGCAAGGTGAGAAAGGGAAAGAGAGAAGAGGGAGGTGTTTTTGTCTTTTTCACTCTTTGTTTGTTTCTTTGCTTGCTTATGGCCTTTAGGATCTTTTTGACTTCCCTGAAAACAAGAGCTTTGAACACTAACTTGTTATATGTTAGTCCAAAAATGAAACAAAAATAGATCTATAAACTAATTCCAAAAGAAACTAAACTTCTACAATGAAAACGGAGGAAAGCAGATAGAAGAAGCTAGAAATGGAGAAGAAAAAAGGCAAAAAGAGGGTTAGAAAAAAGGCAAAAAGAAGGCTGCAAACAAAGGTGAAGAAGGCTGCAAACTAAGGCCAAAAAAGGGTTGCAAACAATGGTGAATAAGGCTGCAAGCTAAGGTGAAAGAAGGCTGCAAACTAGCAAAGAGGACAGCCAACAAGGGCATACGGTTTCGTGAAAGATATGTAACTTAAGATCCAAACCTTGCCTAACCCAAAAATCAGAATTTTTACTTCAAAAGATGAATAAAAGTAGGGAGAGACCGGTCAAACCTGTGGATCTTTAAAAGACAGTTGGATCTCATATAGCAAGTAATTACTGGAAATTTGCACTTAACTCCAAGAGAGGAAGATGCAGCTGAGCTCAAACTTCTGTTTGGTAGGATGAAATGATCTGCAAAACAACAACTCATATACTGGCCAAACAAAGGATTAGATCATGTATTGTTCACAAATTGAAATAAAAAAAGTAGCATGAAATATAACTGAATAAAACAATGCTCTTTTTTGATCTCTAAAAGTAAATCAATAAACATATAACTTGAAAACTACAAATACCTGTTCTTATGTGCTTGCAAAAGCCCTCTAAAGCATAGATTCATAATCTCAAATTGACAAGAAAGAGAAAATTAAAATAACATCACCTCATCCATCAAGTACAATCATCCACAATGTCACACCACATGAGCCTCCAAAGCCTTTATTTTTATTCCAATGGTTGCATGAAAGCAACAAGCATTTACAAAGTTTCACTAGAGTTTCTCTACAAAAATTATCCACACTGATAGCGCTGAAAGAGCCTCTATTTATACAATGAAAGAAGGCCTAAACCCTAATCACCACACCACGCAGGGAGGGTGCAAAACCTAATCATCCAACCATGTTTGATGAGCCAAACCTAAAGTAAACAAGCTGGGAGTGAGGGGAGGCCTCCACCTAGGCAAGGCGCCCCCACAATCATTCCAACCACCATCCAAATGCGGCCTCCACAAGCAAAAACGTGAGCTTCCAGTACTCCAGCGTGAGGGATGAGAGATGCACACGTGAGGGTAAAGAGGGGAAGGTGTGAAGGCTTGGTAGAGTATAGAGGCTAGGTATGGAGGAGCCAATACCTAGAAACCACTACCACATGTCCACTTCAACCTCGATCAAATCACCAAGCCAATGAACAAGCTCCAACTCACCCCAGTGTGGTCATCACTGAAGGAGGCGAATTGGCCAAGTCGATGAGGACTCAATGCTCACTGAATGCTGGCTTAAGTCGAGTTTTGTCAACTCCAATCATCATTAATGCCCGATGCCATGTCATTCTGCATTTCATTTCACTGAATTCGGATTAATTTGGAGAGATTTGGATTTTCTCCAAATAATCATTTTTATTACTTAATCAATATTTTCCCCAAAACTGACTTTTTTGAGAAAATACGAGTTATGTGGCTGAATGATGATCTAAAACTTGGATCTGGCTGGCTGGATGATCATGAATGATTTTTTGGCTTAAGGTTAGAGCCTTCAATCACTGAATTTGGGTTTCGGATGACTAACTTATTATAAATTGAATTTTTCCATTTAAATTATGGAAAAATTTAATTAAAAACCTAGGGAAAATTAAAAAATTAAAAATTTGACGCGTCCGGTAAAAATTTTTTGGAATTTTTTCTGAGGGTCCTAGTGACTTATGACATGACCATAGTCTATTCTAATAATGTCTAGTAGGTTTATACATACTCAGTTGGGCTCTAATAACCCCCCAAGACCCAGAATTCAAAATCGGGCATTCTAGCTTTGGAAAAAGCGGGAGAAAACCTCGTCAATTATACTCGGCTATAGGCAAAGCATAATTGTCATAGGCAAAAACTCCCTGGAATACCTTAGTTGAAATTCTACGTCTTAGGAGACCGAACAACTCAAAACACCCTACTGGCACATTTTATTACAAACCCCGCGGGGCCATGGTCATAATTATTCAAAACAAAAATTGACTAGCCAAAACTGGCTAGGCACAAAGGCGGATCATCTGATACACTGGAAACAAACATTTATCATGTTTGTCAATTGGCAGCTCCTCAGCTAATCCAACTATGGTACAAAAAAGTTGGGAACACCCTCCACACTCCAATCACAACGAACGTGTTGAATGCCACGAACTTGTAGTTGCAGCTCGAGCTCTGTTTGCGGCCCGCGGCTCTGTTGGTGGTCCACGGCTCGATGAACAAATCTTAACGGCTCCACTTGCTAGAGGCCCAGACTCACGAGTCACCAGTGATCTAGCACAACGGCAAGGTTTCATGCAGTTGCAGTCAAGGTCAGAGGATAGCTTGCCGACGGTGGTGGATAGCTCAGGACCATTCCAGTGTCGGCCTCGTCGCTCGTGGAAGAGAAAAACCACGCAAAAAACCCTGCCTGATACCTTAACCCGTGTTTTTTTTTTGCTTTGGGTTCGTTTTATCAGGTTTGGCAAACCTGATAGACGAACCTCAACGAGCTGGTTTGACTTTCAGGTTCGGAATGAGGTTCGTCTATCAGGTTTGGTGAACCTAGACAAATTTTTTAATTTTTTTTAGGTTTGGCGAATTTCGAACCTGGAGGTTCAGGTTCAGTGAACCCTGTGACATAGTAAGACGTCCATCAACCTTTATTCCAATCATCTTGTCTGCAGATCTGAACCAAAAATCCTAGCAGGAGTTAGGTAAAAAATGAAGTTTTAAATTTGAAGAAACTAACCTCAGAGATATATGTGCCCTGTTAAGGCGAGTTGAGGGAAGGTGCGGTTGAGTCAAAATAGTGGAGGGAAACCTCCGAAAATTGATGCCCTAGTTTCTTCCCGCAGTAAAAAATTGAAACTTCTTGGAATTTGTTTTTTCTTTCACCAAAATATGCGCCTCCTCTAGAGCGAAATTTCCACAACCCTTTTTTTGCTGAAGAGCTGAGAGAAGGCCGTGGAAGGTCAAACCCTATCTTTCAGCAATGGATTCTTCTAGAACTACTCTGATACCATGTTAGTTTTTACAAGGTTATAGCAGTATAACTTAATTGGAGATAAACAATAGGATCTCTAGAAGAAAGACAAAGCATAGAAACAAGAAACACAAAAATTTATCCTCGGAAACCGAATTGGGAAAAACCCAACAAACCTTCGTACATAGATAATAACTCCCGAGAACAGAAAGAAGAAGAGAAAGAGAGAAAATGTCTCTTTAAGATACAACCCCAGAAAAATACTCTCCTAGACTGCAGTAGCGCACCTTTTTTGTCTGAGTGACTTGCTGTGAATGTGTGTAATAATGAGGAGGGGCGCCTCCTATTTATACTGATTTTCCAAGTGGAAAATTACTGGGGCCGACCTACCTCGGGGAAAATACAAAAATAATTTTATTTTTATTCTTTTCTTGTTTATTCTTTCCCCAAGGTTTATATTGATTCTGTCTAGGGTTTACATGAGTAGTTACATCAATATGAACTCTCGTAGGAGGTACAAGGAAATACAATATAAGTACAATAAGAATAACTTCTGAAGTTGCACAATTTTCAACACCTGCTCCAACCTTGATCTAACTCATAACCAATTCATCCAAGCTCAGCACATGCTTGAGCAAAGTGCACCCCCTCTTGATGTGTGGTCTTCTATTTAAGCAAGCTCGTAGTCCATGTTTTTGGCATCGAAGGTCCAACCTCTTCCCGCATTCTGTTGTAATGTTTTCTTTATCATTCTCAATAAAAGACTTTAGAGGTCAAGAACTGTGTAGCATTTTCATGTGTGGATGAACATTGTTTCGAACTTTTGAAATAACCGACGGTGTCTGTTGCCAACTTTTTTGTACCATAGTTGGATTAGCTGAAGAGCCGCCATTTGACAAACATGATAAATGTTTGTTTCCAGTGTATCAGATGATCTGCCTTTGTGCCTAGCCAGTTTTGGCTAGTCAGTTTTTGTTTTCAGTAATTATGACCATGGCCCCGCGGGGTTTGTAATAAAATGTGCTAGTAGGGTGTTTTGAGTGGTTCGGTCTCCTAAGACGTAGAATTTCAACTAAGGTATTTCAGAGAGTTTTTTGCCCTTGACAATTATGCTTTGCCTATAGCCGAGTATAATTGACGAGGTTTTCTCCCGCTTCCTCCAAAGCTGGAATGCCTGATTTTGAATTCTGGGCCTTGGGGGGTTATTAGAGTCCAACTGAGTATGTATAAACGTACTAGACATTATTAGAATAGACTATGGTCATGTTCTAAGTCACTAGGACCTTCAGAAAAAATTCCGAAATTTTTTACCAAACGCGTCAAATTTTAATTTTTTAATTTTTCCTAGGTTTTTAATTAAATTTTTCCATAATTTAAATGGAAAAATTCAATTTGTAATAAGTCAGCCATCCTGGGTCCGTTTTCAGTGATTGAAGGCTCTAACCTTAAGCCAAAAATCATTCATGAGCATTTGGCCAGCTATCTCTAAGTTTTAGATCGTAATTCAGCTACATAACTCATAATTTCTCAAAAAAGTCAGTTTCAGAGAAATTATTGTTTAAATATTATAAATGATTATTTTGGAGATAATCCAAATCTCTCCAAACTAATCCGAATTGAACGAAATGAAATGCAGAATGACATGGCATCGGGCATTAATTATGATTGGGCTTGGCACAAATCATCTTCAGTCAGCATTCAGTGAGCACCGAGTTCTCAGTTACTTAGCCAACTCGCCTCCTTCAGTGATGACCACGTTTGGGTGAGGTGGAGCTTGTTTATTGGCTCGTTGATTTGATTGAGGTTAAAGACTGACATGTGGCCCTTGTGTCTAGGTATTGGCTTCTCCATACCTAGCTCCAGACTCTTCCAAGCCTTCACGCCTACGTTCCTCATCCCTCACGTGTGCTCTTCATCATGCCTCACGTCAGAGCTTTAGAAGCTCACGCTTTTGTTGGTGGAGGCCTCCTATTGGATGGAGATGGCTTGGTTAGGGTTGGAGTGGGGGCGCCTTGCCTAGGTGGAGGCCTCCCCTCACTCTCACCCTCTTATCTTAGTTTTTGTGCTCATTACGTGGCTATATGCCTAGGTTTGTGCCCTCCTTGCATGGTGTGGTGTTAGGGTTTAGGCCTTCTCTCATTGTATAAGAAGAGGCTCCTATGAGCTCTTCCGGGTGGAACTCAAGGATGATTTTAAGGAACCATACTTAATTAAAAGTGTATAAATGTTGGCGAATCATACCAATTTTTAAAACGACAACTATAAAATGTTTGGCGATATTTTTCAAAAAATATTTTAATTTCCAAGGATTTTATATCATTTATATAATAATTTGGTGATTTTTAGGGTGAAAAAAGTTTACCCCATCAAAATTGGGCGAAACAGGGCTTCAAAAAATGCAAAATGACGAATCTTTTTTTGGAGAAAAACCCTTAAAAATAGCCCATGGGCTAAATTTCGCCCCTAAAATTATCCATGGTGGAACTTTTGGGTTAGAGTTGCTCTGTAGAAATTGTATCAAGCTTTGCTTGGATTTGATTAATAAGAATTTCGACTTTGGAGGTCTATGAGCTCTTTGCATGTGGTAAACATTGAATGGTTGAGGTGACATTGCTTCTAACCCTTTGCTTTTAAATACTTTGAATGAGATCAGTTTCTTTGTTAAGCTCAAGAGGGCCACTGTTGGCACGGTAGGGTAATCGTTTGTTGTTTCAATTCGATTATTTATGCAAAGTAAGTTAGAACTTTGATGAACATGAGTAGTTAGTTATACGTAGTGTTGATCTCGGTTCAATTTTATTAGCATACTTTCATGTGATTTGATCTCACTTTGTATTTGAGTTTTGGTGTTATTAGGTTTCACAGGTTGAAGAAGGGTGTGAGTTCAGGTACATCTAGCCTAGCTTCAAGCAACCTTTTTGTTTAACACTTTGTTATTGCAGGATCTACAAGGATTGCTTTCTTCCCATACAAAAGAAAGCCGAGAGTTTCTCTTCTTTTCTTGTGTTCCATCCACAAGAAACCCTTCTTCTCTACCTTTTCATTAATTTGTTTTGTATTGTTTAAGAAGTAGATCCACTCTTTCATTATTTATATTTAGATCTATTTTCTTTAGGCTTTGTTAGATCTAAAATCATTCATTAGATCTAGGAAGAAGTTTGTACTTTCTATGCAAAATTTTCAAAATTTTTCGAAGTAGATTTTTTTTTAAATTTTTGCATAGTCTTTCCCATCACTTTTTAGTATTGTTAGCTTGCTGATTTTTTACTTTTGTGACAGGTACAGAGGAAGTGCTGGCGAAAAATTGAAGATTCAAGATTAAAAAAGACTCATAATCCCCCTTTTTTCATTCCCCTTTCTACAGCCCGCTCTGGAAGCCTTCCAAGGATAAGAAAAGAAGCAAAAAAGCATCAAAAGAAAGACATTGTAAAAGAATTAATAAAAGAGCAAGTGGGATAAAGGGTCCCACACCCCACTTCCCCCATTTGGGGGAAGCCTGTATCGCCATTGTCCATATTTCAATTTTTTCCTTTGCTTTATACCTGCAAATAAATAAAATGATGAAAGTAGAATAGGGTAATTAGTTTCAATTTGTTGAAAAGTTTAGTTAGTTTTGATTTCATTTTTGCTTGCATAAAAGTCACCAGAAAAGAAATTTTGTTTGATTAATTGCTAGTTAGTTGTTTTTATTTCATTGAAAAGTGTAAATAAAAAAAGAATCAAAATCTCTTGAATCTCACCGTAAGGTGGATCAAGAGTGCTCTCTATCAAAGAGCTGTTTATTTTTAGCGTGGTTTTTGTTACTTACCCCCATGCTCTCCCGATTAAGGTCTAAAAACCTGAAAAAGATTCTTGGGTAGATTAGTCTTTTACTCTTTTTTCAAGTTTAACTAATTAATTCTTAAGTCTCTTGAACTTTCCAGAACCCAAGTCAATAGCACTCTCTATCGGAGAGCATTCCCACTGCATATCCTTGCATCAAGCATATAGTTTAGCTAAGACTCTTGAACTTCTGTCATAAGACAAAGTCAAGAGCGCTCTCTGTCGGAGGGTTCTAATTAATTTACTTAATAAAATTTTGCAACTCACATTCTCCTAATTAATTTACTTCGTTGATTATCCTTCACCTAGTATGCTTTGCTGACTTCATAGTTGGGCTCGTACTCAGAACGGTGAACCTACTTGCTAAGATCGCAATAACAACACAGCTGAAATTTTACCCCATAACCAACGCACTGGCGTTGTAGAGAGTTTCCCAAGTCATTCCTAGTAAGGGCGCCGGAACTCCCCGCTGTCTAGAGTCTCAACTAGCTAGTCAATTTTCGCGAAACCAACCTGGGATACTGGGCGGGTCGTCATGTCTCGAACGGAGTAACTCGGAAGACTTTCCCGGCTGATCTCTTGATACCTTTCGTTGAAACCTTAAATAAGACCATTAAAAAACTCTAAAATAAACCAAGATTAATCGCAATACACATTCACTGGCACTATTTTGAGACTCACATACTCATTACGCTTGAGCATTTCTGATAAGTTGACTCCATAAGGCACTGGTCCTTTCTTCTATGCATTGCTGATAATCTGGGCCATTTGTCCATTGGATATTTTGAGTAAAGTTTATATCTTTGAATGCTATATTATTTCGTGAGTTCTCAACATATTGTTTATTTTCTGAATCTTGTGATAGCAATGTGGATTGCTCTTTTGTCTCATGTTTATTTTTCAAGTTATCTAATATGCAATCTTCGTTCATCATAATAAACTCCTAAAAAACACCTATCCGCATCCGTAACCTTTAGAAACACTTAAAATAACTTAAGAGCCATAGAAACTCTTTTGTAGGGACGACTGCCCTTAGCTTCGTTAGAAGTTAGCCTAAACGGAGGAGCTAGGAGTAGGCGACAGTACCTAGCTCTGTGCTTGCCCCCAAGGTCACACCTCTCCCACTTTCTCAAGTGAGGAGACAGCTTTCGGAAAGTTTCTGCTGCCGGTGTGAAATTGGCGGACAAGAGTGTCCATTTTCTTGCATCTTTGTGGTCGAGCTGGGCCTTTGAAGGGGAGTTGTTTCCCGTAGGGTAAGATTTAAATAGCTTGTTTGCTTGAAGATCTTACTGTGTATTTGTTTCAGATCTTTTTGAAGTACACTATTATTTTGGTTAATAATCTTGTTTTCTAAGTTTCTGTGGCAGGTAGCACCAAGTTTCTTAACCATTTTTCTGTGCAAGTCTGTGTCCAAGTTGCAGGTTACTTTGCTTGAAGAAGAGGTTGAGTTTGTTTACATCTTCCTTCTCTTCAACACTGGCAGAAAGACATAGTCCCTTTGTGTTTCGCTGTGAAGAACTCCATCGCCCAAGTTCTGGCATCAACTGCTTCCTCCTATCATTTTACAAAAAATATTTATTTTGGTTACGGGTTACTTTGATAAGTGTTAATCGGTTTAGTGAATTAATATAGATCATAAATTAAATCTGATTTACATTTACTGTTTAGTTAGATCTGATTTTAAAGTCACATTTCATAAATCTAGCTCCCAACAAGTACTTTTTTCAATACTTCAAATTTTTATCTTTTAAAAATACTTGAATAATATTAATATTAATGAACTTTAAAAAAATGGAGATACATACGAAGCATTAATTCAACTAAAAGAAATGGAAAAACATAGAATGTTGGTTCTTGTGAAAAATAGCAAAGCAATTTTGATGATGAAATTATTTGCAAATAAACAAAAAGGCATCGAGTCAGATTGGCTAATATCCAACTAATCATGTGATTCCTATCGTTATAGTTAAATTACAGGTTGGTATGTCCTATAACGAATCTCCAATGTTATTTTGTTACTTCGTTACCTTTCAAAGACGTTTCTTGGTTATGATGTTGTCCAGATTGGTAAGTTGTACATGGATATAGGTCATAATTACCTATCACCTACTGATTCTAAAGGGAAAATACACATGTTTCAAATGTGGATGTTACCATATGATCATTTTTAACAAAATAAATGTTATAGATAAAATTATAAAATATTCCTTATTTATTGTAATCTAATCGCATGGAGTATTGTACTTCTTCATATTTGTCTTTTACGGAGCTTGCTTTGGCTTATGTCTATATGTTAATAACTTATGTGATTTACTGACTCCATAGAATGGTTATATGGTTTCTTTTCGAGTTGTTTTTCTTCCTATATATCTGTGAGTAAATTCTACACTTTCTAGTACCTAACTGCATGTTTCTGTTTTCCAGTTCTTTGCCATGTCCAAGATTTGATCGACGCTCAGAGTTTGCAATCATGTCTCAATCCCACCAAGCAGCCTCTAAGAAGAATGATTTAATGCAAACAAAGAAGATCTTTGGTATTATTATTGCAATCATGCAAATCTATGTTTTTGTTAATTGTATTTGAAAACGATGATATGTAGAGAAGGAAAGATTTATTATTTCCAAAGCAGAGAAAGAAAGATATATGTTAAGAGGCGTACACAGTAAATCCCTCCTTAAATAAAGAACATGTCTCGAATGCAATAAAGCTCATTTGGTCATATATATATTTATTTATTTGAATTGGACTCCTGTATTAATATAACTTTTCTGTTTATACGAAGCAAATGCATCCTATATTACACTCATGAACAATACATTTACATCGGGTTGTTATGCTGATAAGTGTATTTTGGGGTGCACTAGCATCTATGTTTTTTCATCTATGTACAAGAATGAGACAAATGTACTGTCCAGATTGATTTTATGGGCGTCATCCAAAATTTGTAATTAACAATTTAAAAATAATAAAAAAATAGCTTAGTTAACCTCTGATAAGTACAATTGGTGATAGCTGGAAAAATTAAACTTCAACTTCAACTATTAGATTATTAGATATAACTATTCGATTAACTTCAACTTTAATCATGACTTTTACTTGAATTGCAATTGCTCATATATTAAATTTTAAATTAACTATTAGATACAATTATTAGTTTAACACCAATGATTCTATAACTATTAGCTTAACTCCAATTATTCTACAACTATTAGCTTAACTTCAACACTAATTACAGTTATATTGGATAATTATTAGATAACTATTAGGTTAACTCCAATAGTGATACAACTATTAAATTAAATTTAGATAAACATGGTAATTAAAATGTGGTAATAACAAACTATTAGATGAACGTGTAGTTGAACTCTAATGACTCCATCTCTTAGCCTGAGAAGTTGACCTTAATTGCAGTGAAACCATGCACCGCCCAATAAGCTTCCCATTTGGTAGCGTAACATCATGAGAACAATCAGTTAGGTAATGTGATCCGAGGGTGATAGGATCAATGCAATCTTTAAATACAAATAAGAAGGGGCGAGGGTTCTCAAAAGTGTTTGTTTCGATCAAGATTGGATTAGCTAGTGAGTCCATAACTGCCACCATTACTAAGCTTTTCACCATGCAAGAGATTGAGTTGGGTATTAAGAAGTTGGGTGTTGGAAAAGCCAAAGATTTAGTAGAACTTTAATCTGAATATCTAAAGTGGGGTTCAAAAACTCTTGCACCTCACATTGCAGGAATCTTCAACAACATCATTCAGCAGGGATTCCCTACAGATTGGACAACTAGCCTCGCAATACCTCTTTTCAAGAGCGGAGATGTCAATGATCCCTCCAATTATAGGACGATAATGATAAACCCCTTGTTTGCAAAGCTATTTGGAAGCATGCTAGAAAATATAATTAGCAAGTGGGCGGAGGAAAAGGACAAGCTGGTTTTAGACCTAAACATTCCACGGTGGACCATGGTATTACTTTAAGGCACATCATTGAAAAAGTGTGGGAGAAAAAAGAGGAAGCCTTTTGTTGCTTTGTCGATTTCAGAAAAGCTTTTGACACGGTTCCGTGGGATAAGCCAGGGCACAGAATGGAGGAACTTGGGGTTCCTATACATCTTAGAGCAGCTGTTCACAGGCTATATGAGGAGGTCAAAGTCAAAATCAGAACATTAGATGGTATCTCCGAAAGTTTTAGAAGTGATATCGGGGTCAAGCAAGGGCGTCCATTATCCCCTACCCTTTTTGGCTTATATATTGATAAACTTGAAGAATGGTTAAACTTAGAGGGCGGGGATGGCACCCTCATCGGTGAGTATGTGATAAGGCTTCTTTTGTATGCAAATGACCTTATTTTGATTCCTAAGTTTGCTCTTGGTTTGCAAGAGCACTTGATTTCCCTTGAGCACTTTTGTAGAACAGTGGGGATGCAAGTAAATACTAGCAAGACGAAAGTGGTAGTTTTATCTAGCAAAAGAAAACATAAACATTATAAGTTCTAATTTGAAGATAATACCCTGGAAGTAGTGGAAGATTACAAGTACCTCAGAATTGACTTCAACAAAAATTTGAGTTGGGAAGGCTGCAGGAAGAAAAGAACTCTTGGAGGTTGGAAAGCGTTTTATGCTTTCCAAAATAGGTGCAGAGAGGCAGAGCTATGGGATTGGAAAACTATGCAAACCCTTTTTGGGCTCTTAGTGGTCTCGGTTGTTCTATATGGTTGTGAAGTTTGGGCCAGCGGTACCTTTGACTTACAGTGGAAGCAAATAGAAAATATTTAAAAACACATGATTACAAGCAAGTTCAAAATTAAGAGGTCAATGCCTTACGAGATCATGGTAAGTGAAACGGGGGTGGCTTCTATTGAAGCAATCGCTATGGTGAGACTCATAAGATATCTAAAAAGAGTTGAGCAAATGGAAGAAGGTAGATGGCCTAAGGTTGTCCTCAATGACATATTGTGCAAAAGAAAGAAGACTTGGATGCAGCAAAATATTAAATGGCTTAGTAAGTGGGATATGTGCTTGAGCATGTGCCCCACGAATAGTAAAGAAATAAAGGCTTTTGTTATCAATAAGTTCCACAAATGAACTTGGGATAAAGAGCTAGGGAGAAAGAGAAAGTATTATATTGAAGAGTTTAACCCTACCTACAATCAGCATCAAAACGCGTACACAGGGGCTAATACACCTTGGAAAGCCAAAATTCTTATTGCTCAATTAAGAACTAATTCCCATCAACTCCGTTGTGAGACCGAGCACTAGAAAAGGCCAAAAGAAGCTTGGGCAGAAAGAGTGTGTATTTTTTGCACCGCTGATAAGGTGGAGACAGAAAAACATTTCATTTCATTAGAGGAAATTTGGGGTCTAAAATGGGCCTTATAAGAAAACGCGCCAAAAATAAATTTTCTGAGTTGGAATTCAAGAACCAATATAATTTCAATAAAATGAGGCAACCATAATGGTGGAATTGACATATTTGTCATAAAAGAAAACTACTTTTTTTGTTCAAATTTTTGACATATCTCCCTGTGTTTTTACTCAAATTCTGAGCGGGAGAGCTCGTTGGATGCGGAATTAAATTCCGCATCCAACGAGCTCTCCCACTCAGAATTTGAGTAAGGGAGATATGTCAAAAATACGAACAAAAAAAGTAGTTTTTTTCATTCTTCCTCCAAAATTAATAACTATTATTTTATTATTCTAACTATTATTTTATTATTTTAACTATTATTTTATTATTTTCTTTAGGAGGCCCAATTTAGACCTCAAATTTCCTCTAATGTAGAGTGTGAAGCCTTTAAGGACTATAGGGACAGGTACGCAGATGTCTTGACGGATAATTCTTGGGATGATTTATTTAATGAGGGGACTGTGGAAAAATTGGGGGGCACTCATTGTCAAGTTGAACATGCAAAGGATTGAATTGTAGAAAACTGCGTGCGAGATGGTCGGTCCCATAGGCTATTCGTAGCCTTGTGGATGTTAAAATATTTTCTTCTTATTCTTTCAGATTTGTTTCACTTGTTTGTACAATGTGTTTGAAGAAAATAAAAGAATATGAAACTTACCATTCACACATTCTGTCAAACACTTGAATGTCTAGGGTTTGTGATTAAAAATTTACTCATAAACTGGAAATAAAAACCACCATATTCAATATCTTATCAAATACTGAAGTAACCATTCACACATGAAAACACATATATTTTGGTCAACAAATTGGGCAAAACCCCAACTCTTGGGGAAAACCCTAAAAAGAAGAAAATTGTTATTAAGAAGAATACTCAGAAACATTCCATCTACACATGAAACCATTCCTTCAACCAATGTGACAAATATTGTGTCGACAAATATATCGCCGAGGGTCCAAAAATAAATTATCGGATTTATCGGCGAAAATGTCGGCAAACATCGGCAATATATCGACAACTTAAAAAAATACAAAAATATTCATTTTTTTCAATTTTCTAAACATCTAAAGCAACAAGAACATCAAATAAACACATTGCTACATGAATATGGAAATAAAACCGATATATAATATGTATAAGATGTCTAGTGATACATCATACATAAAAAATGAATCGTGTCTTGGATCTTGAGTCCTCGACTCATGAATCACCAAAATAATACAATCAATGTATTATGTATCTCATATGCAATGTGTTGTTCGCCGATTGCACACCAGCAGCAGAAATCTTCCGAAAGCTGTCTCCTCACTTGAGAAAGTGGGAGAGGTGTGACCTTGGGGCCAAGCATAGAGCTAGGCACTGTCACCTACTCCTAGCTCCTCCGTTTAGGCTAACTCCTAACGAAGCCAAGGGGGGTAGTCCCTGACAAAGAGTTTTCTATGGCTCAATGTTTAAGTTAAGTTTTAAGATGTTTTGGATGCGGCTGGGTGTTTGTTTAGGAGTTGTGATTAAAAATGTTTAAGTTTATGAATGTGACACGTAAATCAGAGCAATCCACGTTGCTAGCAAGAGACTGAAAGATAAGCAAATATTCTAGACTTGTAACTTAAGCATTCAGATATAATCAACAAAATAAACCATAGACAGTTGATCAAGATAGACGATTACTCAATTATAACGAAGGACCAGTGCCTTATGGAGTCAAATAAATGCGTGAAGTAAAGTCTAGGAATTAAGCTAATGAATATTAGGTTTTGCAAGTGCTCTTGGTAGATTTTAAGAATTTTAAAAATGTTCTTGATTAGGGTGTCAACGAAGGTTTGTCAAAGTCGGGAGACTCTTCTAAGTTTCCTCCGTTTAAGACATGTCGGGCCCGCCCAGTATCCCAGGTTGATATTGTCAAGTGACCAGCTAGCCGGGAATCTAAGACAGCGGGAGGTTCCGGCGCCTCTAATAGGAAGTACTTTGGAAGGATCCTTACAACGCTGGTGTGTTGGTTAAGGGTGTTTAAGGATTATTAAATTACTCTTGTAGGGTTTAAAGATCCAATGTCGTTTCTGGGTATTCCGATCTAGGATCGGTTAGAGCATACTCCGGCAATGAGGGAAGGGAGTTAATTAGTTGAAGGGGTATGTGTGTTGAAGATTTTATTAAAACAATTAATTAGACTCTCCGACAGAGAGCGCTCTTGACCTCGTCTTATGACAATGGTTCAAGAGACTTAGCTAATCTATATGCAGCTAATGCAGGGATTGTGAAAACCTAGGATGCTCTTCGATAGAGAGTGCTCTTGACTTGTGTTTTTGCAATGGCCAGTAGCCCTTTTTATTAGTTTTTTACAATGATGATGTGTTCTTTGCTTCTTGGAAGAACAGGTAAAGAAGGGGATTGAGAGAAGAGGGAGAGAGTCTTTTTGTTCTTTTGTACTCCTTGTTTGCTTGTGGCCTTTGGGCTCTCCTTCACCTGCCTGAAACTAAGAGCTATAGACATACACTTGTTATAGGATTAGTTGATACAAAATATCCTGAAAATAAATCTACAAACTAGATAAAAACAACTACCCAAACTTACTGAAAAGAAGGGAGAGAAGAGGAAAGAGAAAGGCAAGGCAAGAGAGGGGGAAAGGGAGTGAAAAGAGAACAAAAGGCAAGTCAAAGAAGGCTGGAAACTAAGGAAGAAAGAGGGATGCAATTCAGAGAAAGAGGGCTGCAAATGAGGGTAAAAAAGGATGAAAGTACAACCCAAAAGATGACCGTTGAAGAAGAGGATGGAAAGGGGCTGCAAAAAGCGGAAACAAAGAGGCAAAAGAGGGCTGTCCAAAAGGGTGAAAAGGGGGACAAATGGACAGCGAACAAAAGGAAGGAAATGCTGCAAATAACAGGCCTAAAAGGCTGAAAGTACAGCCCCACAGATGGCCCAAAAAGAGGATGGAAAGGGGCTGCAAAAAGTGGAAAGAGGAGGCAAAAGAGGGCTGTCCAAGAGGGTGAGAAGTGGGAAAAAGTGGACAGCGAACTAAGGGAAGGAATGGCTGCAAAAAGAAGGCCTAAAAGGCTGCAAAAAAGAAACAGGGCAGCCAACCGGGGCAAAGGCTAAGTGAATGAATGTTCACTTTAGCCAAAACGTGCCCTAATCCCAAGGAAATAAAGACTTTATAAAAATTTGAGAGATGAATAATATAAAAGAAACACTTAAACCTGTGGTATTTTGATGGGGTTTGGATTCTTTTGGATCTTGAAAATTTGGAAGTTTCCTTGGCTTCGAGAGGAGAGGATGCACTTGAGCTCAAACTCCTACTCGCTTCAATGAGATGACCTGCACAATTTCAACTCAATACTTGCAAACAATGGATTAGATTATGTATGTTTGATAAATAAAAATATAAAGAGCATGTCATACAACTGAATAATCGATACTACTTTAATTCATAGAAACAAAACCATAAAAGATCAAATTGTAACATTAAATGATCAATCTTACGTGCTTATAGAAGCCTTCTAAAGCATGAGCTATTATCCAATCCTAAGCAATAAAAGACAAAAATTGAAACATTTCACCTCATTCGCCAATTGTTCATCCACATTCACACACCATGTATGCCTCAAAAGCCTTAAAATTTATTATACGGTTGCAAAGCAACAAGAATTACAGTAATTCACCAGAGGTTCTTTGCATAAAGTTCGATCCTCAATAGAGCTGAAAGAGCCTCTATTTAACAAATGAGAGTGCTAAAACCCTAAAACCAAAAAACCAACCTTGCTGCATGGGAAAGCTGCCTGCTAGGTCTGGAAACCTACTTTGTTAGGTCTGGGAAGCCTACTGATGGTGTAAGCTTCAGTGTTCACCTTGATCAAATCACCGGACCAATGAGAGCTCTCCATTTCATCTTTCGCTGGAGATGACATGTCTGCTAACTGATAATAAATTAATTGCTCTCTTAATGATGACTGAAGCTGAGTTATGATAACTCCAATCATCATAAGTGTTCCATGAGATGTCATTTAGCCTTTTATTTTACTGAATTTGGATTAATTTGGAGAGTTTTAGTTTTCTCCAAAATAATCATTTTTTTACTCAAAATCATTTTTTACTCAAAACTGACTTTTTTTGAGTAAAAAGACATTGTGTCTGATTGTTGATCTGAAAGTTGGTTCTGACTGGCTGGTTGATCAATAATGATTTTTGGCTTAAGGTTAGAGCCTTTAATCACTGAATTCAGAGTCCGGATCACGAACGGGTTTTTTCCATTTAATTTATGGAAAAATTAACCCAAAAAACTTAGGAAAAGTAATTAAAATTTAAAAAATTAAAAAATAATTTTTCACTGTTCGAAAAAGATTTTTTTGAAATTTTTTTGTGTCTAGATGACTTAGGACATGACCATGATCTATCTAAATAATGTCTAGTAAGCTTATAACACTCAGTTGGGCTCTAATAAGCCCCCAAGGCCCAAAATTCAACATTGGGCATTCCAGCTTTGGAGGAAGTGGGAGAAAACCTCGTCAATTATACTCGGCTAAACGCAAAGCATAATTGTCAGGGGCAAAAAACTCGCTGGAATACCCTATTTTGAGATTCTACGTCCCAGGAGATCGAACCACTCAAAAATATCCTACTAGCACATTTTATTACAAACCCCGCGGGGCCATGGTCAAAATTATTCAAATAAAAAAGTGACTAGCCAATATTGGCTAGACAAGTAGACAGATCAACTGATACACTGGAATCAGACTTTGAACAAGTCTGTCAACCAGCGGCTCTTCAAGTAACCCAACTATGGTACAAAAAGTTGGATAACACAAAGAAATCAACTAAATAAAGTAAACTATGGATTCCCTCTACCCCTTTTACGGGTAAAGGTAGTCGCTCTAGTAATGGCTATGCCTCTAGAGCTAGAAATCCCAGGCGCTCGTGGGGGTCGTTGTGGACTATGTCGTCCTATAGAAGTGCCTGGAAACTGATATACTCTAGAAGAACTAGAAGAATGATGAGGTACTGGACCCTCATCAAGTCCTCTACCACTGCTACTGCTACCATTGCCCATATATGTGGCTCTCTCTGACTGAGATTGTGGCTGTGAAACTGGTGGTCGTGAACCAGAAACTGGTGGCTGTGCGACTTGTGGTTGTGCAACTAGTGGCTCCGGTGGTGGCACAATCTCAAACGAGTCTAAACACTCATCGTCCCATGTCTCACTCTCCATGTCCTATGTATCATCCTCTAACCAATCAAGGGCTGTCTCCAGAATAGGTTCCTCAATCTCCACTCTCCATGCAACGGTGGTGTCAATGTCATCCAATGAAATGGCCTCCAC
Organism: Pseudotsuga menziesii; assembly: GCA_001517045.1. Classification (NCBI taxonomy): domain Eukaryota; kingdom Viridiplantae; phylum Streptophyta; class Pinopsida; order Pinales; family Pinaceae; genus Pseudotsuga; species Pseudotsuga menziesii. The sequence continues at coordinate 225,982 of LPNX011008976.1, read as the reverse complement.
CTCAGGTTTTTTCTCAAGTTGCTTCACCCACAACCTGATATTGTAGGAGATGTACACTTGATCATTCAGGCATTGAGTATCCAACTTGTATGATGACTATAAATTTATCCAATTAGAATTTAGAATACATAAATTGCCCATGGGACATAAATTACAAGTTATAATGAATTTAGAATTTAATTTCAAATTCTCAAACCTGTTGCGCTTCTTGGTGTGTGTATTTTTTCAAATACACTCCAGTTGCGCTTACAATAAGAAAAACTACATGTTTGTCTTAGGATTCGAACAACAAGCTTTTGGAGATGGGGTACTCGTCTGCCATAGGTTTCCCACCAAGTATCTACAGTGAATTGGAGAAACATAGGAGAAGACATTGAAAATTTGAAATTTAAAACAAAGAAAGTAATGAAATTAAATTTTGAAACAAGGTGAAACTCACTTGGCATTATGTTCTTCCTGTCATTAATAGCCATATCAAAGCCAAATGTTCCCATGGCCCTCCTATAGACTTCCAACTCTTTGGAAATCTCTGAATGGTCAGCTGCATTTGGCACCATCCTCTGGACACACTCCAAGAGCCCATCCATTATCTTTGCATCAAAGTTGAAGCCACATGAGTAAGAGAATGTGGGTTTGAGGAATAGGCCTGCAACATGAATGGGACGATGAAGTGTTTTGTTTCATCGCTGATCAATCACCTCCCATATCAATTGTTGTTTCGCTTGCCCCTCGTCCCTCTTGTCTTCATAGTAGGCATGCATGGCCTCTTTGGCCCTATCCATGGCCTCATACAAGTAGCCCATTGCGGGCTTGTCTCCATCAACCAAGCGTAGAACCCTTACTAAAGGTTCACATACAGTACACACCTCCTTCACCCCATCCCAGAAGCTCTCCTGGTATGACACTAGCCTGAATATGTCATGTCCATCTGGTTTAGTGCTAATTGATAAAGCACGCCACTTCGCTGAAAGGAACGTAGTCTAAAAGTCCCACATAGAAGTAAGGAGAGACTGAAGAGAGATGAAACAAGTGGCAAAGTGAGTGATGGTAGGACGTACCAACTCCCTATCATGAGTGAACTTCCTCATCAAGCTAAGCACAGAAGCATGATTGTATATAAATTTGGTGATGCTTCTTGCTAAATAAATGACATCCTTGATAAACTAGATGTTCCCCATATCCTCTAAGATCAAGTCAATACAATGTGCTGCACAAGGTGTCCAAAACAAAGTAGGATGCCTGTCCATAAACATCCTACCAGCTGCCACATAATTCGTAGCATTGTCAGTTACTACTTGGACAACATGATGCAGACCTATCTTTTGGATGAACTCATCCAACAACTGACATAGTAATGCTGTATTTTTTACCTGTGCAGGTGCATCCACGTATTTTATAAGCATTATGCATCGAGGACAATTAACCAAGAGGTTGAGAAGGATCCTACCCTTCTTATCACTCCAACCATCTGACATCACGGTGCTCCTGTGGCCTCCCATGAACGTCGAAGCTCCTACAACCTATAAGTGCAATCGACCTTTTCATCATCAAGGATGGGCCCTCTCAACTCCTCATAAGTGGGGGGCTTATACTCCGGCCCAACAATAGCAACAACTTCGAACATAGGCACGTAGAATGGGTTCCTCGCAAAGTGGAATGGAATATCACTCCACAAAAGACATCAACCCACAAGTTTATCTGCTTCCTTTTTCTCTTTTATCTTGTACATTGACCTTATACTTGGTTATGCACTAGGACCAGATCTCGACAAAAAGTGAGAAATAGAATGTGTTGTTGAAGGCATGGCGGAAGATGAGGATAAGGTCTCACTCCCCACTCCCCCTGAAGTGTGCTCGACTGTCCTGGATGCTAATGCTGCTCTCAATCCAAGTTTCTGCCTCAAAGCTTCCCTTCCATCTTTACTCTTGCCAATACCTTCAATTGCGAGTTTGTCCCTATGAACTATTTAAGGACTGGAGTTTTTACAAATTTCCACCTCATGCCCTGCATGTTGTGCGAGGTGGTATTTAATCCTACTTCTCCCCTCTGTCATCTCCTTCCCACACATATTGCATCTAAGCTTTTATTGATTATGTGGATCAACTGACTCTGCATATTCCCAGAATGGATCCAAAACCTTCGGCATGTTTGTGGCTTTGTAATAAACTTTGAACCTGCAAAATAAAAAAAACTTTGTTTATCATATTTTTATTGCAAAAAATTGCAAATTAGACAAACAGGGATTTTGAATCTATAAAATTTAAATAAACCTTTAATGTTTCAAATTGCTAATGTCAATTTGATATTGTTGGATTTGTTTTTATTTTTTATTATAATAGAAAACTATTTAATTATTATTTGAGAAAATTAAAATAATTTTTTTATATGATTTTATAATTTATTAACTTTTATTAAATTAAAAAATTAAATAAAAATAAAAATAACTTGGTTTTGCAAGCACAGTTATGAGTTTACCTCTTTCATCTGTTTGGGGAGTTTTTGGATGGCAATGATAGCATATCCGTCATCCAAAACAATAGTTTTTTGTTTGTTTTTTAAAATGATTTTTAAAATTGTTTTATGTTTGGCAGAAAATTAATAAATAAATATCAGTTATAAAATTTAAATTATAATGAAATTATGAATTTAGAGGAGGGTTGCAGTGTGCACTGTGCATACCTTTTTGATCCTTCAAGCTTGAGCCTTGGACGACTTCAAAGTTCAAAGTCAAACCAGAGTTCTCTTCCACGGATTCCCTTTTGGCTCCACAGAATCCCTTCTCCTCCAAGCAACACCCCTTCTCCTCCAAGCATCGCCCCTTCTCCTCTGAATTCACACAAACCGACGGTAGTGTAAACTGTAAAGTAAACCCTAGCTCTCAGCTCGACAGACACCTCTCAGCTCGGCGGACATGCGAAGTTCTAAAGCAGAGTGAAAAAACCCCAAAAAATTCATGTTTTGACTTTATGCCGGTGGACAGACGATACTTAGGTATCGACTCGCGATGTTTTCATAAACATCGCGATAAAATCACTATTTTTTCGCCTTCGAAAATCGCCGCGATGTTTGTCGATAATATCGGCTCGGAGAAAACATTGCGATGTTGCCAAGAAATCAACAATGTTTGTAACATTGCCTTCAACCCTCACTGACAAAAATACCCAAACTGGAGTAGCAGCAAAATACCTCGATTTTCATGCCAATTTACAGTTGTACGACCCCCATAGGTGCTGTACGACTGTACTCTCTGCTGTACGGTCTGCCTCGAAAATCTTGCCCACATGTGCCTGCAATAAATGTTGTACAACTGGTACAGTCTACAATAAATTTTGTTGCCACTTTCTTGGGAAATTTGCCCACACGTGTGGACGCAATAAATGCTCAAATACTGCAGTACGGACTGCAGGCTGCCTTGGGAATTGTGCTGCTCCTCTCATTGGGATTTGTGGCACTCCTCTATGGCATTCCTTCGTTCTCCGCAATCTTCTTCTCTCTCTCTCTCTCTTGTCATTAATGGTGTGATCAATTTGTGCTTTCTCTCTTGTTTTATACTTTAAAATTTATAACCACCTATCTAACCACCTAATCTAGGGTTGAGATACTTTTAAAAGATCAAGGGCCATCATGTAATACACTCACATTTAATAATTAATTCACTTTAATTATTAAATAATAACTTAAGTGAGACCCATTCTATAGAGTACAAAACATCACTTTGTTTATATATAACTCACTTTATACATAAATATACAATGGACAAAGTCCAAGTCCTCTTCATCACACCACACCAAAAATATGAAAAAGGACCTTTAGAGTTAACTTTTCAAAAGCGTTGATATCACAACGGTTAGCAATAGTGATTAACTCCCACTTTAGCTTTAGTTTTATTATTAGAAGTCATGCAACATCAAAGGCATAAAGCATGCATGCATGAGATTTAGCTAGGTTAGATATTTAGCCTTTAAATACTCCTTCAGAGTTTCATTGTAAGTGCATCAAGTTGATCTTCTATTTATCAATAAAGATTGAAGAGCCATATCTCATTTTGCATAATCTTTGTGTTTATTTCTGCCTCCAACAACGTGAGAGCTGGTATATATACCTTCACTTGTTATAAAGTCACAAAGAGAGTAGTGCGAGCTAACCATGAAATCAACCACTCAACATTCTCCCTCACTCTCTTCAATAATCTCTCATCCATTTGCATAGTCTAGATATTCATCTTCATCTATTACACGAATGTTTGTGTATATCCCAAACAGTCAAGAAAACACGACTATGTAGTATGCATCCTGTTACGCTGCACCTGTACCCAATGCACCTTTAGATGTACCCCAGGGAGAGAGGGACATTTTTTTTTACCAATAGGGGTGTTGTCGAGCAATGGTGGTCATGGTTGGGCCCTGTTGTTTCCTTTCACACACCTGGGGGGGAACGTGGCATAAATATTCAATCCACTCGGTGTGTCCTTGGGGGAAAGTCTTGAGTCAAGGCTGTCACCTTGTTCTTGACTCCTTCGTTTAGGCCAACTCCTAATCGAAGCCAAGGGGGATAGACCCTATTAGTTTCTAAGGATGTTAAGGCTTAGTGTGATGATGATTAAGTTACTTAGGAGTTTGATGAAAAGAAATAATGGAACAAGATATTGCAGGGATATTTGTTAAACACAACATCATATAGAATCACTTAACACATGATATATAAAGCATATAAAAGCAAATGATTGTATAATGATAATCAGTGGCAGGAATGGAGTCCAAAGTAAGAAAGTGTTGTTGTATTGCTGGGATGTGTTGCAAATGGTCTTGGTCAGTTTTAAATTAAAATGGAAGATGAGTGAATTAGATTAGGGGGAAGGGAACTCCAAATATACTCGAAAGTACGAGGAGTATGCCCAAAACCCTTATTCGATGCGGCTCCACGCGAGGAATATGTAGGCTGGGTTAGAGTCTGTGAGACATGTTCAACATTACACCAACAAGAGTGTAGCCTGACGGTGTGTCGAGGTCACTACCTAGCTGTTCTTGCTTCCTCTGTGAACTTTCCCCACAACGGATCAAATCAAGGCGTTGGATTTTCGCTTGGGGAGGTTAATTGAGATGTGAAAATTACTTAAACTAGTCACCCACGTTGCTTTTGATGTAGCCAACTGTTCGGTCGAACCGCAACGGTGCAGAGCATACACAACGAAGTTTTATTGATTTTAAGGATTTTAAAGACTAAGTTTGTTTGTTAAAAAAGAAAAATTAACCTCCAAGAATCTCTTTCGGTTTAAATGAACCTCAATCAGGAAAGCAAGGAGGGGTAAATTTTAAAATGCGAAGTAAAAAAAAAAAACAAAGTACTGAAAGAAGCAAAGGTTTTCTAATTAAGCCTACCACGCATATCTTTCCCCTTTCGGGTAACTCGTGAAGTTGTGGGGTTAATATTAGTGTTACTTTGATTCAAGAAAGATATAGAATGAAAATATAGATCAAAGCATACAACTCTGCAACAAAAACTAAACTAATCAAGCACAACACAAAAAATTAACACGACGCGGATCCCCCCTGGGGGAATAGGGAGTGGGCTCTGAAGAGCTTACTCAGAATCTTTATTACTCTTGGTTACAAAGCTTGATGAGAAATGCTCTTTGGTCCTTGTTATCTGGGATCCAAAGGCTTACAAAAAATTAGAAAAGCAACCATGAAAGTAGGGGGAACCCCCGGGAAGCTCCTGGTGGCCTAGAAATGGAATTTGGGCAGCGTTTCTGTCTCTGTTTTGGTGGACCTGCTAAAAACCAGCAAGCTTATGTTAGTCAAATGTGCCCAAAAACACTTTAGAAATGTCTTTGGACAACCCACAAACAATTCGTAAAAAAGTACTAAGTTAAAACTACGAAAATATGCAAAAAATTAACCAAGAAAAGCAAGCTTTCCTTGGTATCTTGGCTTGCTTTTTGGGCTGCCAATAACGTTATGCCTAAGTCACAGGACACGTCCAAAATGGCCCTGTGTCTCATATTGCACGTGTCGGACACGAAACGGGCCCTAATACGTGGTGGACACAAATTTTTGCGTGTCCAGAAATCGTGACACGATCAGGGCACGTGTCGCATGTGCCTTGATCATGTCCTAATTTTTGGACACGTGTCCCTTAAAAAGGACCTTCATGCATATCACAATTGGGTTTTTACCCTTTTTCTGCCCATCTTTCTTGGCGATTTGGGAGAGGTTTATGTCGTGAGGTATCATGCAGGAGGAGGTATTGTGTAGGAGGAGATATCGTGGAGGAGGGGAAGTAAAGTCTTGTTTGTGAGGGTTCCCACTACCCACGGATTTATTGAAGCCACACACACATCAGCTACAGGAGCCCGAGCCCGAGCCATGCACACAACAGCTACTACTTCGCCGACGCCCTGTGTAGGTTATCAAGTAGGTTATTAAGTTTTAAGTTTTGACTTATTGTATTATATTAATTTTAAATATAGTATTTTATTGTATTTTAATTTTAGTATTTTACATATAGAACTTAAAAGATTACCCACGGGCCAGGCATTATCATTGTGGGAAAGGGCTGGAAACATGACCAGTCAAGGAAGCCAGTCACAGCCAGTCACCCATTCACCCAGGAAGGCCGATCGGTCTAGGCTCACTAAGGAAAGTAGATCTGTCGATTTATTTTTGTTGTAACTTGTAAGTCTGCGACCCGTATTAAGTTTAAAATACATTATTAAATTATTAATTATATTAATACAGTAAAGCCAAAAAAAGTTTGTAAATTAGTAAATTAAAATTACTAAATTACTAAACTCAAAATTGTAAATTTGTAAGTTTGTAATTGTATCTTGTTTCAGTTTTAAACTTTTATGAATTCAATTTTGAATTAAGTATTTCTCATTTCACTGTTTCAGGTAGCGTTTGGATTTTCATTTCTCCTTTTAGTTTGTGAAGGAAAGAATGGCTCAATCTTCCAAGGCAACAGGCAGAGGTCGAACTCAAAGAAGGAGCATAAATGTACCTCTTGGTTCCTCTATTGGTGGCAGTGCTCCAAGTGTCTCAAGTGAAATTTTGGGAGTTGCTAGGCCCTCAGGGTCCTCACAAAACCTTGCTGCTTGTTATCAACTATTTTGTACCATAGTTGAACTTCCTGATGAGCCACCATTTGATGAACATGGTCAATGTTCATGTTCAAGTGCAGCAGAAGTTCAGAATGTTTTGTCTACCCATTTTTATTTTTATGTTGAAATGACCATGCCCCATGGGGTTTTTGTAATAAAGTGTGCTAGTAGGGGTTTTGAGTGGCTTGGTCCCTTAAGATGTAAAATTTCAACTAAGGTATTCCAGGGAGTTTTTTCTCTTGTCAATTATGCTTTTCCTATAGACGAGTATAATTGATGAGGTTTTCTCTTGCTTCTTCCAAAGCTGGAATGCCCAATTTTGAATTTTGGCCCTTGGGGGGTTATTAGAGTCTAACCAGTAAATATGAACCTACTAGGCACTATTGGTATGTTCTATGGTCATTTCCTAAGCCTTGGGATACATTAAAACAATGTCTGAAAAATCTTTTCCCGGACGCGTGGTGATTATTAATTTTTTGACTATAGGGAATTAATTAAAATTTTCAATTAATTAAACCATTTTGACTATGGTTTAATTGAAAATTTTCAATTTGTAATGATTAAGTGGTTTGGGGGGTGTTTTTGGCAAATAAATACATATTTTCTAAGCCAAAACATTCATTTAGCCCCTAGACACACTTATTCTAAGTTTCGGACTATTATTTGGCCTTATAATTAATATTTTCTCAAAAAACCCAAAAAATGAGAAATATTAATTAAAATAATAAAATTAATAAATTGGAGAAAATCAAAATATCTCCAAAAAATGCCAAATTAAATAAAGTAAAGAGCTAAATAGCTTGGCATGGAGCATTTATGATGATTCCAGTAAACATCAGTCAGTTTCAGATCAAGTATCAGAGTGTAGCAGTTGAACTATCAATCAGAAATTTGCCCTCTTTGGTCAAATTTGTTTTTGGTTGAAGTGTGGGTTATCTATTGGTTGGGTGATCATTGCGAGGGAGGATGAGCCACCTTACCCCTCCTCATTACTCCAGCACTCAGTTACAACTAGTTGCAACTCGGTTCGACTCCAAATCATCATGCCGAGCTCATTCAATTACTCCGGTGTTACTCTTAGTCCGGATTTAGGGATTTGAGCCCTATTTTCTTTCCTTTTTGTATATATAAAGGTGCTTTGCACTCTTTCCTTCATGGAGATTTTAGGCAAGAACACTCTACCAAAATCTATATTGTAATACTTGTTTATGCTATTGAAATAAGATGCGACTTTGGAGGTCTATGCATGAGTTCTTGGACTTGGTTCACATTGTCTTGGTGATATCTCTCTAACCTTATCTTTTCTTAAGCAAGTCATTATTCAATTTATGTTCTAACATAGCTTAGAAATATCTTGTTCGGATTTGTGCTTGCATATAAGGGTTTTGCAGGGATCATCCAAGGTGGAGAGTGGCTTGGAAATCAAGCTAATTTTTGCACATGCAATGGTTTTTCCTCTCTAATTCTTTCTCTTGCAGGTTCTCTGAGTCCTTCTCTTCTCAAAGAAAGAAACACAACAAGGAGACTAGCCTTTCCTCCATCAACATCAAACTTCAATCTTTCTTTTGGTTACATTGGTTACTACAAGTGGATCTCTATTTTCAAGGTTATATCCTACCTCTTTTCCACTTTTGTAGAAGTTATCAAGTCATTTAAATATTTATTCCAAGCTTGCTTGGCTTCTACTAAGTTAAATCTAGGCTTTCTAGCCTTAGATCTACTTTTTCAAAGATAGATCCATCTTTCTAAAGGCCCCTTTTTAAAGATCTAGTTTCATTTCCATTTTTGTAAATCCATCTATTTCTACATCTAAGTTTTGACCTGAGATAGCACCTTGGGATATCATCCCAAGGGCCACATTGTTTCGTGGTTGCTTCTCTATCCCACTATATCCTTGTGTGCGTCTAGCTAGCTAGAAGATTTTCTTGGGACTAGTGTTCTAGTGGTCACCTTGTTTCAAGGCTGATCCCACCTCATTGTTTGATTCTTCGTCTGCTTTGACCTTTTTTTCTTTTTTTTTATCTTGGGAAGCGTGCACTATTTTTCTCGAAAAATGTGCATATTTTCCACTTTTGTTTGCTGGTTTTTTCTCTGTTCTTTAGGCCTTTTTTCAATTTTGGAATTTCTTGAAAAATACTAAAACATCTGGAAAATTTTCGAAAAAATCATTTTTCTTTTTTTTGTGTTTTTCTTGAAAAGCGTACCATTTTAAGCTTGTTGTTCTCTTTTGACTGATTTTTACAATTTTCTGCTAAATTTCAATTCTGGAAATTAGCCTAAAAATTAAAAAAATAAAAATTTTCAATTTTTTTTTTATTTTTTTGACTTTTTCTCGAAAAACGTGCAATTTTGTACTTGTTGGTTTTTACTGATTTTCTGCAATTTTTTTGCTGTTTTCCAGATTTTGGAAATTAGCCTAAAATGTAAAAAATCTTTAATTTTAAATTTTCAAAAAAATCTCGAGTCGTTTTTGTCAAAAAATTGTGCATTTTACATCAAAATCGGTGAGCTTGCCTTGTCCTTTCCAAGTTTTGATTTTGGGTTTCATTCCATTGTTTTGGTCTTTCGTTTCATCTCATAAGGTACTTGTCTTATCATCCACTTAATCTTTTCGAATCACAAGTTAAAATTTGGTTTCCTAACACTCTTACTAGTCCTTTAGAGCTCTTATCAACAGGTGAACTAAAAACAAAACCAAGCAAGAAAGAGCAAGCAGAATTAGATCCAAAGACAAGGATCCAAAACCAAAAAGAAGTCATTCTCCTTTGTACAAACTCATAAGAGTTTTTCATTTTTACTTAAGTTGGTTCTCAAAAGTCTTTACAAGGGTTAAATTCCCAAGGCATTTGTACTTCATCAATAAAACAAGGCTAAGTGGGATAAGGCCTCCCATACTTGGTTTTTCTTTCCCATTTGGGGAAGAGTGTCTTTGTTCTTAGCTTAGATTTATTTCAAATACTTAGAGTAGTTTCATTTTTTGCAAAGTAGATACTAATTGTTAGTTTTGTGATCTCATCTTTTGTTTATTTGAACTACATCATCTTTATGTTCTTATTTTAAGCTACTTGTCTTTTAACAAAGAATTAAAGTCTCTTGAACTTGCCATAACACAAGTTAAGAGCACTCTATCAGAAAGCATTTCCTTGCATTAAGCATATAGTTTAGTTAAAGTCTCTTGAACTTCCGTCATAAGACGAAGTCAAGAGCGCTCTCTGTCGGAGAGTTGAACTGTGTGCTCCTAATTTAAAATCATTTCAACTCACTTTCCCATTAAAATTTACTTCGTTGCTATCCCTCACTTAGTATGCTCTGCCAACCCTAAAAAGTTGGACTCGTACTCAGAATGGTGATCGGATCTGTTAATCTTGCAAGTGATAACATAATAAAACTTTCACCCCAAAACCAACACACTGGCGTTTTCGATAAATACTCAAGTAGTGGGCAAATTCCAAGTGTGGGCGTGTTGAATCTTTAGTTGTGGATGTGGCTGAAAAGGGTGTGTAAGACTTGCAACACAGGAAGAAGACCCAGCCAAAGGCTTCAAGCAATCTCGCGCAAGTATTGCTTTATCTTCGAGCTGTTTAAGGTAGTGATCTCCCATGGGTATTTCAATAGCCTCCGTTGGCTTTTGTGAGTTTGATCCACAGAGGATCATTGGAAAACAAGGTGGGTGGTGTATAGAAAAAGGAAACTCAGATCTAACTAGTAAAAAAAAACATGATCTAAATCTAAGCTACTTAAAGAGTATGTTGAATTGATCTGTAGGTAAACCAGAGGTGTGAACAGATAAGTATTTTCATCTAATCAACAGAAATGTAAATTAGATTAGGAACTCATCAACTAAATCACAGTTAATTAATAAAAATCAATGAACAGTAACTTAAGATTATATCATTCAAAGTTAACCTGCATAGCACTTGTAAGTTGAAAAACAAACATATTTCGCTGCAAAGTGTCACTGTTCAATCACTTGCAAAAATAGATAAAGACAGTTAAAATAATAAATTTCTTAAAGCTTTATCAATGCATTAATCAATAATAAAGAGAAATCTAAGTTATAAATAAATACATCTATCAATTGCAAGTAAACAACAGCATCATCTGTCCATTTGAAACAAGAAAAAATTGAGATCTGTCCAAGAAATTCAATCAGATCAATGACAAGAGATATGAAATAACAATACTGTATTAGTTCAAAGTTCAGCAAGAAATTACATAAACCTTATGAAAAACAGAGGTGTTTTTCAGTCTCTTGTGCCAATCTTTCCTTCCCCAAAAGTCTCTTGATATGTCTGAAAACTATCTCTTAAATAATTATTACAAAGAATGAATTTCCCTTAAAAGGGGATCAAATCAACTAAACAAAACTAATATCCTAGAAAATCCCTCCATATTTTCAATATACCTAACAACTCCTCGATATCAGGATAGCTAGTAGATTCAATGCCAAGTTGGGCATTGCACTTGTGATTTTCTATTTTATTTTTGCCTAGCTTATGCTAAACATGAATATAGATGTAGATTTTCCCTTCAACTGCAAATTTTCGTTTTATTAACTGATCCACATCATCTATACTGATATGATCAAAGTCCTTGATCTTCTCTTCTGCTTCATCTTTTCGCTGCTCAACCTGTTCAGTCATCAACCCTGGTGGACATGCCTTGTCAATGAGTACCATTGCAGGAAAACATAAAACATCCATTAGATTGTCTGCAGTGTACCATCTTCTGCAACAAATGGATTGTGCCTTCTTGATAGCTTCAACAACCGTTCCATCTAGATCCTCCCAGGCTTGCAGGATAGTCCTAATTTTCTTTTAACTGGAAATTGCTGAGAATGGTGATGTTGTCTGGCTTGTCTTTCATATACCTTTGCCAATCCACAACTTCATCATATGCTTTTGAAGCTTGTTTCCTTTTATCAACCAGATCTTCTAAAGCCAAAGACATTTTATCAAAAGTTTCATGAGTTTCAAAAATGTTGTCCAAAGTCTTAAACAACTCACTGATTAACTCATGATGCTCCTTATTGGTTCGAAGAGCCAGCTCTTTGAATTCCTCTGGAGAGAGCTTAAAAAATGAAGATGAAGCTGCACTTGTAGTTGCATCTCTATACTGTTTTTCCAACAAAACTACCTTCTGTGCAAAAGTGGCATTGGTAGTCTTCACCTTCTGTAACTCATCCTGAAGAGCAACATTCTTTACCTGTAATTGATCATACCTATCATCAGATGTCTTTACCAAATTAGTAATTTGGTCCTCATGTTGTTTTCTGACTTGTTCCAACTCCTCCTTTAATCTGATAATTTCTGCCTTCTTCTTATCAAATTCCCTGTTCAGAGTAGCGACGGCATCAAAGTTAGCACCTGTGAAACCTCTAAAAATAGAAGCAGCATCTGTAGCATCCATTTGTGGATCACCAGATTGCTGAGTCCATATAATCTCATTAGAAAGAGATGCATCCACACCGCTTTGATCTATGCTCCTCTTTTTTCCTTTTTTAACCATTGATTTATCAGATTTGCTATTACGATAATCTCCAAGAGATATTACAATGTCCTCATTGAATTCATCTCATGTCTCATCAATGGGAGGTGCATCAATACCTTGTAGATATCAAAGAAGAGGTTTGAGTCATAGTATGAGAAGGCATAGGCATAGTAACATGAGAGGTGAGCGAAAATGAAGTACTACTCTGGATAATAGTCACTTCAGGAGTTGAGGGAATATCTGGAACAGAGGTTTCAATGGTGAAACTTGCATGGTGGCAGCTGGAAGTGATGATGGTGAAAGTACTGAGGCTTTCTCAGGAACAGGAGATGGTATTGAACTAATAAAAGGAATATGTAATGGAACCTTAAAGAGTTGAGATGTAGTGGATGGCGGAATAGGCATTTGAATAGAGATAGGTGTAATGGAATCAGGTAGACATGTGGCATCATGATAGAGTTGAGACATAAAGGGTGTCATGGTAGAACCAGTAGGCAGGGAAGATAAAGCTAGGATCGATGAGAGGAGTAATGCCGAAAACAATGGACAAGGCTCAGAAGAAGATTGTGGTTTTGGGAGAGCTGACGAAGATCTTACATTTCTGCCACTAAACACATTCATGAACTCCTGCAAATTATTACCATTTCCAACTTCCTCAGTGACAGTCACAGGGGAAAGTCTCCCATCCTCTTCTTCTTTCGAATTGGTCAAATCTATAGTAGAAGCAGGGAACGATGGAACTTGAACCTTCAATTCCTTGAGTGGTCTCTCCTCAACTTGAGTTTGTTCAGAATGGGTTGTATCAGCAACAGTAGTTCCCTGAGTATCTCCAACTGGTTGAGAAGTTTCAATTTCTTGAGTGTCCAATGCAGAAGTCATCTTGGTCAGCTTCTGTTTAAATTACTCTGAAGTATGTATTAAGTTTTTAACCTGCTGATCAACAGATGCCTGTGGAGTGTCTTCCAAGGGATTTTTACCTTTATTTGTGGCTAAACTTGTTGCTATGGAAGGGTCTTTGGCTGCTTGAGCCTCTTTTTCTTCCCTGTCTCTTATGATCTTTTCTTGGATATCCAATTCCATTGCCCTGTAGTGTTGGACCCTGTCTTTGACTTTTTTTGATATAGTAGGATTTGACTCTGTTCTTCTTTACCTTTGGCTCTGGCCAAAACCTCAGAGAAAGTGTCAACTCCTTGGACAAACAACAAAACCTTATTCAAATCTTTTCACAGCCCGCATTCCACATTTTGTGGGATGCGGGATGCGAGAACACACAAACCAACCGAAATAACAAACGACATCCCGCACCCCACATTCCGCACTTATGCGAGATGCGGGTTGACCAAAACATATCTATCAAAATTTTTCCGCATTTCGCATTCCGCATTTGCGAGATGCGGGTTGTGGTATTGAAACAATTCCAAGCAAAAACTAGTCTTCCGCAACTCGAAAACACACAAATCTGGCATAGATTTTGGAAGTTTTGGTTGAGTTAGAAAATTACAGAAGCCAAGACAAATGTAATAGAAGCCATGAAATGGACAAAGGATTCTAATAAGTTACCTTTGTATGTGTAATTGAGCTCCCGTGTAAAAATAACATGGGATCTGTTGTACCTACAACAGGGCACCGGGCAACCCAATCTGGACACTCGCTGGTTAATTTCTCCAAACACCTAGCTTGTGATTCCAAACAGGTCCGTCATGTCTTCGAACGGAGCCATTGAAAGTATTTCCGTTTAGGTTTCCTAGACACCTTAAGCAAGATCATCTTTAAAATTTACAATAAAATAAACTAAGAACAATTGCAAAACATTCTCACAAACAGTGATTTTCAAGACTTATATCTCTAACATCCCCAACCATTATACAATTTTTGACTCCATAAGGCACTGGTCTATGTACACTTACATGTTTTAATTAATCTGGGTCATTTGTCCTGTTGAAGTTTCCACTTGATTTATTATCTATCTGTGGATGCTTTTATTTTTCAAGTCTTTATTATACTGTTAATCTTATATCTTGTATCGCAGCGTGGATTTCCCTTTATCTTGTGTTTATTTCATTTCAAACTGTGATCTCATTAGAAACTCCTAAACAAACACCCATCTGCATCACTCAACACCAAAAACACCTAAAATACATTGAGCCATAGAAAGTCTTTGTTAGGGACTACCCCCATTGCCTTCGTTAGGAGTTAGCCTAAACGGAGGAGCTAGGAGTAGGTGACAATACCTAACTCTGTGCTTGCCCCCAAGGTCACACCTATCCCACTTTCTCATGTGAGGAGACAACTTTTGTTAGATTTCTGCTGCTGGTGTGCATTCGGCGGACAACATCTTTTGGCGCCGTTGCCGGGGACAAATCGTTTTGTTCCTAGACGACCTTTGTTTCTTTTTATTTTTTTACCTTTTTCCCTCTTTGGTAGATTTTTAGTCCAATCAACTATCTGAAATTAGACTTGAATCCACCTGGCAACCCCACTGTCAGTAAACACCTCAAGGTATTCAACTAGAAGAAACTCTGAAGGTTTGCTCAATTTCATCCCCGATCCTGAAAAGGTTTATAGGAGGAGTCTGAACAAACTTGCTTCTCGTAGGATCCTTGAAGAACTTGGATCTGAGTCTGTTTCAGACATCCATGTTTTGTTTCAAGAAAATTTTGAAAACTCTGAAAATAATAACTATTTCCTTGCCACGATGAACGAGTACTTTACTCAGTTAGACTTCTCTTAGATAGCAGGTCAACCCATGAGGTTCCTGAAAAGGCCATTGATAAACTTGTCACTTTCACAGGCACTTATGCCTCTACCTCTGTTGAGCAACATCTCAGATATTTTTCAAAACACTGTGCCTATGTCAAGGGTGTTGACAAACAAGAAGATGTATACATGACTCTGTTTGCTTTATCTTTGGATGGTAAAGCTGGAAACTGGTATGAAAACCTGCCAAACAATGCATTCGCTACCATGGTAGCCTTCAAGACTGCTTTCCTCAACAGATTTGTCAATAAAAAAGAACCGAGACATCTAGTGGCAACCTTAACCAGTATGAAGAAATCTGATACGGAAACCATGGATGAATTCAACGATAGGTTCACAGAGTCATCAAATTTCATCCCTGCTACTTATGCTCCTCCTGTAGCTTCCACTTTGGATTATTACATAGAAACATTAAGTGGAAAAGTCCAGTATCAAATAAGAGACAAGGAGCCCACCACATTGCTTGAAGCTCAAGGTTTGGCTATCAAAATTGACAAAAACATGCAGTCTTCAAGTGAGTCTAACCTTCTTGGTTATTCAAGGCCCTCAACTCCTTTGAAGGAAGAGGATCCTTATAAAAAATGAATGATGGAAATGAACGAGAGACTTGAAAGAATGGAAGATAAACATCTGGCCTAGATGAAAGAAATAAAGAACAAAGTTATTAGTATGGAGAGGGCACAATCACAACCTGTCCCAAGAACATCCCCTCCAAAAGTAAACTGGCAAAGGAAAGCACACAACCATGAACTGAGGCCTCCTCATTAATTAGAAGCTGCTAACATGGTTGAACCTTACACACCATTTTGTAGGGCATGTGAAGACTTTCATGAGGAATCTTCTTGCTATCATGCATGCTATGTTCAGGAGCATGGTTCCCGAAGGGTTGTAGTCCTAAAGCATCATCAAGCGAGCCAGAGTATATAAACTATGTAGGTGACATGCATAATATTTTCAGAGAAAGTCGGAGAGAGGAAAACCAATATTCAAGAGAGCATGATTACATTAACATAGTTGGGCAGCTCCATCCTGTCACCACAGAAACCTGGAGCCAAGCGAGAGAGTACAGTCAAGAGCATGATACAAGTGATGAAGAGTCCCTTGCACCTGACATGGATGATACCTACGAGACTTTAATTGAAAATCCAATCTTAGAAGTTTTGTGTGATGGGAATCCTCCATGCTTTCCACCCGATGACAAATATTTGGAAAGTTGGGTCCCCTGTGATATCTTTGAAACCCAGCTTTTTGAAGAAAATTGTCTTGAGCAGGATGAGGAGTGTAGCCAAGGACTTGATACCAGTGACGAGGCATCTCTCATATCCGACATAGATGGCGATGATGACTATTGAACTTTTATTGAAAATCCAACCTATGATACTTTTGAAAATATTTTTGAGAATCTCATCTATGATGTGTCTAGCGAGGGGAGTTGTTATTTTGAAACTTATGAAAGTTGTAAAGAAGAGTAGTCAGAGTTTTCCTATGATTAGTCAGAGTTGTATTTGAGTATCTGTAACGAGGACTTGGAGAAGTAATGCAGTGAAGAATCAAATGGGGTGCAACTAGCTAAAGTTTTTTCTCGGCCATCTTTTTCACATATAGATGTTCCTTATGATTGGGAGTAGTTTTTGGCTTACACACAGAGTTATCAGCAAATAAGCCCTTTTGATGAGTATGATGATCTGCCTCATCATACAGATTTTTACATCAGTCCTATCCAATCTTGGATGGAAGAATCCCGCAAGAGCACCTACCAGTTTGGGAAGAAGTTCGACGACATTATTCATGCATATGATTCCCCATCTAGCCCACCCATCTGCATCACTCAACACCAAAAAACAATTAAAATACATTGAACCATAGAAACTCTTTGTTAGGGACTACCCCCCTTGGCTTTGTTAGGAGTTGGCCTAAACGGAGGAGCTAGGAGTAGGTGACAGTACCTAGCTCTGTGCTTGCCCCCAAGGCCACACCTCTCCCACTTTCTCAAGTGAGGAGACAAATAGTTAATGTATCTTATTGATTAACCCACTAATCTACAAACATATAGCTGGCTGGTTTTTGCCTTTTCGTGATAGGTTAAGCGGAAATGCTGGCGAAATTTTGAGGTTTCAGGCTTCTCAAGTCACCTCTCATTCCCTCCTCTTCATTCCCCTATTTTAGGCGAACTTTGTAATCCTTTTTTTATCTCTTTCCAAGATCAAAAGGCAACCCCATTCATAAAAATCGTATTGCAACAAAGTTAATAAAAAACAAGTGGGATTACGAGTCCCACAACCCCCTTTCCCCATTTGGGGGAAGCCTGTATCTGCCCGTTGTGTGATTGTTTACATTTTTTGCAAGTCTTTAGATTAAGTTTAGTTTTCTGTTTGATTTACTTCACAATAACGCAATCAATCTTTATTTTCTTTATTTCATTTTAGAACTAATTCGACATTGCTTTACCGAATTACCCAAGAGATTCCTCTCGATTGGGGGAAATATACTCTTTGTCGTAGGGGTAGTATAATCTTTTTGTTCTTTTTCATTGAGGCATCATTAGTCTATTTGGTTTTGGAAAATAATACTAACCTGACATTGATCTACTGAACTACCCAAAGAGCTTGCTCGTTTGGGGAAAATATATTCCTTGCTGTAGCAATTAGTCTCACCATTTAGTGTAGAAGTTTGTATGAACAACAACGATGTATACAGTATGTACAGTAATGTATGAGCAACATTGACTACAGTGATATATTGATATACATGCTATAAAGTGATGATGCACTCCTATGCTTTTTACACTCTATGATGCATGTGATGTTGCACCCCTATACTACATGAAGATGTGATGATACATGCCTTGACATGATACACTCTATGATGGCGATGATGATGTGAACTCTATGATGTTGATGCATTCTTACACACTATGATGTACACACTATGATGATGATGCAAGCAATGATGTTGATGCACGCCTACACTCTATGATACTTGATATGATGAACATGCATGCTATGGTGTGATGATGCTCTTCTATGCACTATGATGTATACTTGATGATGATGCATACATGATGCACACTATGATGATTATGCATACCCTATGACGATGATGCATATCCTATAATGTAATGACACACTATGATGATGCCTATCTTATGTTCAGTGAAAGAAAAGCAGAACTACTTGTTCAGTGATTGTGTATGAAGAGGTGTACAAGGAAGTACATGAGCAATTTATAATAGTGAAATGACGTATCAATATACAATGATGTTTTGGCAGTGATCAGAGAGCAGAGGTTATCAGCAGCAGGAATTTCAGGGATTGATGTTGACAGGTCTACAGGTTCAGTGGTCTTTTTCTTTAGGGTGGTAGGGTGGTGCTAGGGCTCACAATCTTGTGAGTTAAGCTATTGTAGCAGCTTGTCAATTGTAGCTGACGAAGCCTAAGGGGTTGTAGCCCCTTCCAGTTGTAGCTGGTAAAGTTGTATTAAATTTGTTTGCCCCAGTTGTTGCTGGCTCAAATTTATTTTTAAAAAGGCTTCTGTGGTTTTACCCCAAGGACTTGGGTTTCCATGTCAAAAGTATTGTGTACGGTGCATCTTGTTATTTTCATGTACATTGATGATATGCTATGATTGGTGATAAGCAACTTGCTCTTGATTAAAATTTTATAATAGTGCAAATACTGATTCAACCCCCTCTCAGTATTTCAACACAAGTACACTGCAAAACATTTCTCTTTTTCAACAACACTTATTTACTTTGACTCCATTTTGGCACTGGTTTAATTTGTATCCTTATTTCTGTTTTCAATCATATCATGTTGTGAATGCCATATCTTTTTATGCTATCGAACTAAACTATAAATTGCAGTATCTTGTTTCAGTCAATCACTTATAAACTCCTAACAAAGCATCTCATCTGTAACTTAATAAAATCTAAAGCCTTAACAACTCTTTAATAGGGACTACCCCCCTTGGCTCCGCTAGGAGTGGCCTAAACGGGGGAGTGAGGATTAGGTGATAGCACCTGACTCAATACTTTCCCCTAAGGATGCACTTAGAAGCTTGAAGATTTATGCTACACTAATTCCCCCCTAAGTGTGTGTAAGGAGGAAACATTTTTTGGCGTTGTTGCCATGGATAAATCATTTTATTCTCGGGTTACAACTTTTTTCTTTCTTTTTTGTTTTTTCATTGTTTGATGAATGATTAGAGTAGATCTTTGATTCTTTGTCTGACGACTCCACTAACCTTTTTTCCTTTTTGTAAAGAAAAACAAAAAATAGATGTTTTTTTGAAAGATTTATGATGCATATTTTTCTTTCCACACGGCGAATCCACTAGAGGGACAAAACTCTTGTTTCTCATATAAATTGCTGAGATTGATTGTGTGTAAATCAGCCTATCCAACATAGCAAAATAGTCAAATCTCTTTATTTTGACAACTCCATGGTTATATCAAATGCTTGCTACTGAGTAAACAATGTGGACGAGGAAAGAGCTTGAATTTCTAGTGAATATCCTTCCATCAACTTCTCAAACATCCCAGGGTTTCCTAATTATCATAATGGTGAAGATATATCTGACCATCTACCGATATTATGGGGAAGTAAGCATGCAGAGGTCCGACATGTCATATCTTTTCTTAAAGTTCTGGCTGACGTCAATGTTTGAATGAAGATAATATGATGGAGATGTTTGTTAGTACTCTACAAGGAAATGCTTGTGAATGGTATCTCAATGGTCTTCCAAATAAATGTATTACTTCCCTTTTAGGCTTTCTTAGAATATTCTTGAGGCAGTGGCAGACAAGAGAAATTGACATGGAATATTTAGACAAGTTCCTAGAAAGATTCCTTTTCGCTTCTTTGCCCTGGATAGAGTATCATGAGGAAGACCCTAAATTACCTCGTTTCATTAGGATAGGAAATGATAGGTATTGGGTGCTACCTCCAAGAGATCACAATGAAGAAGAGATCCATGATGATCCTATTGTCCGCTAAATGCACATCATCGGCATAAATATTTTGGACTGTTGTTTCCCAAGTGGGAAAGGTGTGGCCTTGGGGGCAAGCAAAGAGCTAGGTGCTGTCACCTAATCTCGACTCCTCCGTTTAGGCTAACTCCTAACAAACCCAAGGGGGTTAGTCCCTAAAAAAGAATTGTCTAAGGTTCTTGTTGTTAAAATGTTTTTGGGTAGAAAATGTGAATTAGTGTTGTTTAGGAGTTTTTATGATATATACAATAGTCAATTAAGCAATCCACGCTGCTATTTGCAAAACACGATATAAATTGAATAAGAAGACTGAAATTAAAGCATCCACAACATGAATAACTCGGAATAAACAATAAAAATGGTACAGATCAAATAAAAAGACCAGTGCCAAAATAGAGTCAAAGTACTGACGATGCTGAAATACAAGTCTCGAAGATGTGAGTGAGATCGTTTTGCAAATGCTCTTGGTCAATTTTATTGTGTATTTTTAAAATGATCTTGTTTATTAGGTGAGGGGAATTTCCAATCGGTACACAAGGTACTCGAAATCTAACCTGAAAAATATTCCAGGTGGCCTCGTTCGAAGACATGTTGGACTGTCCAGTTTGCAACGAGGTGTTCGATAACTTTCCAACCACTGCAAACGAGAAGGGTTACCCAACGCCCCTAGTAAATATTTTCCCACTTAGAATATTATCGCGTTCAATGCCGATTTGCTGGTTATGGGGTGGTAAATTTTATTATGATTGTACTTGGAATTAGATGTGTGGATTAGCAAGTTATTGCTTCTGGGTATCCCGAACGGGTAGAGCATACACACTGTAGAATAGTAAGTTCCAATTTTAGGGAATATATGAGTTGAAAATTTTATTAACACACACAGCTCTTCGACAGAGAGTGCTCTTGATCCACCTTATGGTGAGATTCAAGAGTCTTATCTAATCTACAATGAGAATGCAATGTAAAATTCTCTTCGATAGAGAGTGCTCTTGACTTGTCTTATGACAAGTTCAAGAGACTTTAGGTTCTTTCTATGAATTATCAATTAAAAAAAAAAGATACGCAAGAAACAGATAGCATGCAAGTGATGAAAATTAATCTAACAATTAGTGAAAATAAAACTAAGTCTAAAAAACAATCTAATCTAAGCAAAGAAAGACATAAGACACAATTTCCCTAAATAGGGGAAGTAGGAAAAACGTGGGAGGCTTAACCCCACTAGCCTTTTTATTAATAATTTACAACTTTTGGGAATTTAACCCTTGAAAAGAAAGCATGAAAAATAATGAAGCCTTTATGGCTTTTACAAAGGATGTGTTTTTGTGCTTGTATTTGTCTTCTTGTTTTGCACTCTTCTTCAATCCCCTCAAGTCTTTGGACTTGTTTTCTTGATCAACTCTTCGATACCTGCACAAAAGAGACAAACACTCATGCACACATTATTTGTTATTAAACCAAACTAATCTAGATGCTCA
The DNA here is from genome assembly GCA_001517045.1 of Pseudotsuga menziesii. NCBI lineage: Eukaryota > Viridiplantae > Streptophyta > Pinopsida > Pinales > Pinaceae > Pseudotsuga > Pseudotsuga menziesii. The sequence continues at coordinate 204,174 of LPNX011008976.1, read as the reverse complement.
AGAAGTGAAATTATAATAAGTGCAAAACTACCATTTTTAAATGCAAATTTTTAGTCTTTTTCGAAGTAACACTAGATGCAAAATTTTACATGCATAGTAGGAAAGAGAAAGAGGGTAAAGTGGAGCAAAAAAGGGAACAAAAAGAGGGCTGAAATCAATGAGAAAAAGAGGGAAAAAGGGGAAGTGAACAACAGTAAAGAAGGCTGCAAAAAAGTGAAGAAAGAGGCTGAAAAATACGAAGAAAGAGGGCAACCAACAAAGAGGATAGTTGGATGCAAAAAAGTGAGAAATGGGGCAGCAAACTAAGCAAAAAGATGGCTACAAAAATTGGTAAAAACGGGGCAGCCAACAAGGAGAAAAGTGGCTGCAAAAATTTGAAGAATAAAGGGCAGCGAAGAGTGAAGAAAGTGGGCCAAAAAGCAAGAGAAAAGAAGGTGGAAAAAAGGTAAAACAATGAGGGAGAAAAGAGAAGCAAGAAAGGTGAAAAATGATGTAGAAAAAGAGGCAATAGAAAGTGGAAAAGAGGAAGCAACGGTGGATCTTGTAACCAAAGAAAAAGTTTTAAAATTTTGAGTTTATGTATGAAGGATGAGAAGTAGCCCCTTTTTGGCTGTGCTTTCTTGAGTTGGAAAAACCGCCTTGTAGACCCTGCATAGTGAAAATGTCAGATTAAAAAATCTTGTATGAAGAACTGGTTGAGCTTCAACCCTTCCTCCTTCGATGATCCCTGAAACAAAACACTCAAACAACAGTAAACAAGATCAAGTGCTAGAATGCATAATAAAATAAATGCCTGAAAAACAATGGTATACTTGACTACTTCCTGTTCAATTCAGATATTTAATTAATCATGCATAGGCAACCAAATTAAAACCATAAAGGGATATTCTACTGTGCTAGATTTATAGCCCTCTTGAGCTAGCAATGATCATATACATCAGAGGAAATTTCAACTCAAAATGGGCCTTTCAACCCTAATTCAAATTCCATGTCATCTTGTGTTAGCCAACGAAATTGCTTTAAGTTTGAAATACCGTATAGGTCTTAAACAATTTTTTAATATAAATTTGGGGATAGGTATCATAAAAAAACTACTTTTTTTGTTCGTATTTTCGACATATCTCCCTGTGTTTTTACTCAAATTTCGATCGGGAGAGTTCATTGGATGCAAAATTAAATTCCGCATCCAACGAGCTCTCTCGATCGAAATTTGAGTAAAAACAAAGTGTTGCAGCTGCAACATTTTCCCAAAATTCAAAAATTTTTGGGACCCTCCTTTTGTTTAGATTGGTTTGATTTTCTTCTTTGAGTTGATTTAATGACCTTTCAGATAGACCGTTTCTAATGCCTGAAATGATCCACTTTTGTTTTTGCCTTTGAGTGCGTTTTTCAAGTGTCTGAATTGGAATATTCTTTGCTTGCGCTCCTGCCGTTGCGGAGAAATAATAAGCTCCGGCCTCGATATTTGTCTCCGACGCATTTGTCTCAATCGGCTAACTTTTGGTTTTCACATCGGAACATTTTATTACTACTTTCTCCGCAGTTTCGGACGGCAAACTACAAAGCCCCCCGATTATTGTATTGACCTTTCAAGCTCCGCTTTGTTGTTTCGTCGATCCTTGGGTTTTGGGTTTCCGCCGTTGCGGCCGCAGAAAGAACTACCTTTTTGATCTTTTAGTTGTTTTCTCTTCTGATTCAGACCTTACATAGCGGGGCATGATGTCCTTGATGTTCCCGTCGTTGCGGCTCCTTATTCCGCTATAGCCCCGACGTTTAGTCTTGCGAGCCCCGATGCGCTATTGGTTTCTCCCGGTTAGCTCTGCAGATAGCTTAGTTATTTTACCACCCGACGTTGTGGAAAGAAATGTCCTTGTGACATCTGATTCGTTTGTCTCCGCCGTCCGATTTTTATTTTGTCCACCGCTTATGGTTGACTATATATATATGGGGTCGGGCATGTGGATTATTCTATTACTATTTCCAACTGTCGCTCAATATCGTTTTTGTGCGCTGTCATTCCGCTCGAGCTCGGTCGGACCCCGCTTCCCAGGTGTCTCAACCGCGGAAGCTTGACAGTCCTCTTCCCGCCGGTCACGCAGCACTGCCAGGTAGGATCTTGTTCGCCTTACCCGTTCCGTTCTATTGAGCGTTTTGATTTTGGTTCACGGTTAGGTTTTCTACGGCCGTTTTCCCTTGGCCCTGTTATTTACATACATATATAGTGGGGGGGCTTGTAGCGTAGCTGTTAGTGGGGGCGTTTTTGGCCCGCAGGATAGTTTCCCTCCATAGCCGTTATGCGTTTCGACCCTGCGCTTAGTGGTTGGGGATATTGGTGCAGACGGCCGTTACGCTGTCTGCACCAGTTTGCCCCGTTTGATGATAGGCTGTTTGGGAAGAGTTTTTCATGGCCTCCCTGTGATGTTAGACTGGTTGCCCCCCCTTTTTGTGTGTTGCCCGTATCCTTCAAGCCAAAACCGAGCTGCTTCACGCGACCCGGTTAATGGTCGGTTTTGAATCCGAGTCCGGTATGGGGGAGTGTATCACCGCATAGGATTACCTTAACCGTAGAGTGCACAGACAGTGTTTTCCTGAGAAGCACACCATAGAAAACTTGCATAAGCTCCCCGTTTTCCAACGCAGCGCGATGATCATGGCGTCCACAGGGAGCCCAAGTTTTCTTCACTTTAATGTAGATTTTGTTTCCTCGCTCGAGATTTGTTGATAGAACTGTTTTGATAGTAGACAGCGGTGTTAGCTTGCACATATTTGCTTCATTTAACTAATTTCTGTCATGTTAAACATAGATGAAGTGAAATACTGCACATTGTTGTCTCAATGTTTGCAACTTATCTGGAAATGGCTTAATGATTATAATTTCATGTATGACAGGAAGATTTCGAACTCAAAATGTCGAAGAGGCAAAAGAAGAAGGCCCCTGTGGTCGAGGAGGAGCCCGATGTGGAAGTTGTCACTAAAACCGAGTATATTTATGAGGACACCAAGTGTATAACTGGTGTAGAGCCTGAGTACCAATGGGGAGAGATATATAGGTTGATCACACGCCGAGAGGTGCCTGATATGGGCTTGGAGGAAGAAGGGATATACGCCAATATAGAGAGATCTTCACTGATGAAGATTGCCACAAGACCAGAGCTCTTCCCATGCTCTGAAGTGATTGGTTGGATTCTGCCCCGGGCAGATGTAACCACTATGATCCTGGAAAATGTTGACAAACAAGGCTATGCTGCCTATAGCCCCGGATATGTAGCCCTGGCCTACCACCTGCCAGAAGCACAAGTATTTTTGTCTGATGATTGGCTGAGAAACATTAGAATGGACCTTGTTGAGACCCTTAAAAGAATGTTGTTGTCTGGAAGACATTTCAGAACCAGGACAACGGGAGAATATGACACAGCAAGCTTAAGGGCCCCGTACAGTTTCATCGCCTTAATGCTTAACAGGATTTTTGGAAGAGCTCATGGCAAGAGCTTCAAATTAGAGTGGATGCCCGTTATCTTTTATGTTGCAACCCAAGGGACCATCTTCAACTGGGCTAACATAGTGTCAAATAGTCTTTCAGCCTGTATGGCTTCAGCTTTGGGAGGAGTGTCCCAAAAGAGGTATGAATTTTACATGAGTTCCATAATCGTTGATTGTATACTGTGCAATCAACCTTTTCCCGACCTAAGGTGCATCTGGGACAGGGAGAGGATGCCTGTCTATTCTGCATACAAGCCACTATGGGCGCACAAATACCATAGTCATTACCGGGAGGTCTGTGAACATTTCATCATGCCTTTGTATACTCTCATTTTCCTGAAAGAATGTGACTGCATGTCGGAAGAGGCATTGCAGGTAATCGAAGAATATGCAGATTATTTCCTGACTGAGGATGGCCTCTACTTCAGAATGTTTGGAGGCTCCAGAGCACCCTCCCTGCTACCCAAATATGCCACAAACTACATCATTTATAAAGAGGCGGTCAGGCAAGTCTTCCTGGATGGCATAGGAAGCTTTTTGTTTGAACATAAGAAGGCTGCCTATCCCCCTTTTCCTTTCAAGTTAGGAAGTTATAAGTTTACCAGAGTAAAGAAAGCAGATGATTTTGTAGAAGAATTGGACAAGTTTCATTTTGGTGAGATGCCCTTCCATAGAAATGACTCCCGCAACAAAGTAGCTGAACACTGCAAAGAGGCAAATGTTCATTTCGAGTACACTCACCATTGGGACAGAGAAGAGTCCGTCTTCCGCAGTGCATTGAATATAACAGCCTTGAGGAAAATGTTCAAAAAGAAGATTACCACCAAAGGTGGGAAGAGTCAGGATGAACAAGCGAAAGCCAATGAAGAAGCCAGGAAAAGAGATGAAGTAGCCCAAAGGTTGGCCCAAGAAGCTGCAGGGTGGCTGCAGGGAGAAGAGGAAGAAAAAAGAAGAGTTGCCCAAGAGGCAGCCAAGAAAGCAGAAGAAGATGCAAGAAATGAAGAAGAAGAAAGAAAAAGAAAGCTTCATGAGGAGCTTCAGAAACAGGAAGCAGATAGGATGAAGCTGACCCAGACAACGACAGAACAGTCAGCCTCTGACACAGCTGACATTCAGACCCAGAACGTTGAGAACCCCGAGATTCAGGACCCAGAAGCACCTGCTGTCAGCACACCTGGACAGTTTATGGTCCCCACACTTAAACTGGTCCCTTTTGTACAGAAGGTAGGGGAAGAAATCCTTGATTTTAATACTGTCTTCTATGACAAGGAAACCAAGAGGATAGTAAAGAGAACTGAAAAGAAGGTTGCAACAGGAGGTCTGTCCGGGAAGATGATAACGGATACAACAGTTGTATATGGGACAGACCGACATCCCAGATTCACCATTAGAGCAGGAGCTACATTGATTCACGCTTCGGAGGATAATGTAGACAAAATCATGACAGATCTGGAGCAATCCAAGAAGTCTTCTGCTCAACTGAAAGACACATTAAGAAAGGAGAGAGAAGAAAACAGTAAGTTGAAGAGAAAATATGAGGACATGCAAAAGGAGATGAGGTCTTCAAAGGATGAACTGCAGGTTCTCCAAGCAGAAAGGAGGTCCATGGAAACTACACAAGAGTGTCTAGAGAGAGTGCAGCAAGAGTATCAGGAGCTAAGGGTTGAGAAGGAACAGCTGCTGGGAAAGATAGAAGACTTAGAGCTGCAAAAGACCATCTTGGAGACAAATGAGAAGCAAGCTCAAGAACAAGAGATGAAACTTCGAGAGCAGATTTCTTCTCTAACAACCGCTTTAGAAGAAGCAAAAGAGCAACAGGTTGACCTCCAACCTTTCCAGGAACATGTGCTGGCACAAAAGGCCAAGATGCTTCAGCTGCAGATTGCCATAGAAGAAGAGAGATGCAAAGTGTTGCAAATAGACGGTCGTTTAGAGGAAATTCTGGAGACTTCCTCTTATTTTGTTGATAGATTGCAGGACGTCTTGGAAGTCCTGATAGCAAGAATGGCAAGGTTGGAAAATAATGAAGAAACTCCTGCAGAGCTGCCCTCGAAGGATCGACAGGCCCTTAAGCAGGATTACGACTTATTAGAGTTTTCTATAAACACAGCAGAGGATTTCAAAAAGGCTGTTAGAAAAATGAAAGGAGCATGCACAGAATTTTTCAGAAGGCTCCTGATTACCTATAACCGGTGCCAAGTAGAAGCTGATCAAAGGCTAGATGTTTTTCCAGACCACAACTCATTTGTGGAGATTTTACAGAAGAGGTATCAAGAGGAGGAAGCAAAAATATAGCACATTAAGGCCCTCGACCACCAGGTCTTAAGGAGTGAAGTAGATCATTCCGCCATCAGTGTGCAGCTATTGGAGGATCAGTTGCGTTTGAGTGCGGCCAGAATTGAGGCCATCAAGAACCAAGCTGCGAAGTTCGAGATAAACATTCAATTCTTGGAACCTTGTGCGTTTGAAGGCATCGCCTCTGAGGCTTTGGTGTGGAAAAAATTTCTGAATACCCAAGTGAGGCCCTTCTCGTGAATGACCATTCACTTGTGTAATATGTAACAATTTTGTAAACACTTGATGTAAGTGAGATATTGGGAGGTGAAGAGTTGGGGAGCACAAGGGTTATTTGTGGGCAGCCCAACAGTCTCATGCTTTTTGTATAAATATAGGAGACTTAGAAGAACAAAGGGCTTTTTCCCAGTTAGACATGTAAAGAGATATTGTAAGAAGAACTATTTTTTTTTGCAATAAAGAATTATTGTTTGCCTGTCGGAGAAAGTTTGGTGGGACGTTCAAATGCTATGCTATGGATTAGTGAAAGATGAACTATTTCGTTTTTCCAGTTTTTGTCCATTAACTGTGAGATCGTTCTAACTCTTAGAGCCTATGTTCTTGTTTGAATGATTTCTGGTTTATTCTGTGAAATTACCACCATGAGTAATGCATGCTGTTCATAAACAATTGGCTATCTAATTGTCTAAATATCTTTAATCGTTCATGTGTTGTAGGAAGGAATATCAGCTATCTGTAATTTCTCTTTATAATGCATGCACAATACACATTACTCATAAATAAGTTACAATTTGGCTCCCCGGGGATAGATAGATAGATAAATAGTTAGTTTTATTTTATTGCTGCATATGTGATTTAGATGCTTGTGAGTTTTAAGACGAGAGGTAAGAACCTGCGCATCACGTTGTGACTACTCCTTGCGTCCTTTATCACCCTGCATGGTTAATTAGGCACGTGCATACAATACTTTAAGTCAAAAAATACAAAAAAAATACACACGGTGGACTGGGCCGCAACCGGTAAAACCTTTATTTTTGTTACTTGACCTACGGTAGTCGGACCACAAACCGGACGGATTCCCTATACCAAACAGTCACGGGCTAGTTGGGAACGTTGACTGGGGAGAATCCCTTGCTGTTGTTGCCTGCGAATTTCCTGGCCTCAACACAAAGGTAGATATGTCGAAAATACAAACAAAAAAAGTAGTTTTTTCTTTTCTTCCTCCAAAATTAATAAACATTATTTTATTATTTTCCTTAGGAGGCCCATTTTGAGTTGAAATTTCCTCTAATTTTACCAAAGAGAGAGAGTAAGAAAGGTATCACCTTACAAGATGAAAATCAAGACACAAAGAAACCCTGCATGGACCTCCAAAGTCACTTTTATTCCATTAAACAAATATCTGTTACAATATGAACAAAGTTCTCTTGCAAATTCTCCCTATGCAAATGGGAACAAGGGACCCGCTTTTATACAAAAAGAGAGAAGCTAAAACCCTAAAGAGATTGAAGCTTTGGCAATTGATTCGGAGTTGAATTGAGTTGCAACTGAGTTGTAACTGAGTGCTGGAGTAATGAGGGGGGTGAGGTGGCCTATCCCTCCTCGGTTTGATCACCAATCCAATCAAAACACAACACCACAACCAATTCGTGATTTAGCTGGGAGTGGGCAAATTTCTTGATGGAGAGTTAACTATTGGACCTTTGATACTGATCTGGATCTGGCTGATGCTGATTGGAATCTTCATAGATACTCTGTGCCGAGCTAATTAGCCCTTTATTAAATCATATTTGGCCTTTTTTGGAGATATTTTGATTTTCTGCATTTAATAAAAATAATGATTATTTTAATTAAATATTCCTTATTTATTAATTTTGAGGAAATATTTAATTCAAAGCAAAATAATCATCCAAAACTTAGGATAAGTGTGTCTAGAGATTAAATAAGTGTTCTGGTTTAGAAAACAAGTCTTTATTTGCCAAAAACACTCCTCAGACCACTTAATTATTACAATTTGAAAATTTTCAATTAAATCATAGTAAAAATGGTTTAATTAATTGAAAATTTTAATTATTTCTCTATAGTCAAAAATAAAAAATTAAAAAAAGTTTTACGCGTCCAAGAATTTTTTTTTCAGACAATGTTTTAATGCATCCCGAGGCCTAGGAGATGACCATAGAACATACAACTAGTGTCTAGTAGGTTCAAATTCACTAGTTGGACTCTAATAACCCCTAAAGGCCCAAAATTCAAAATCGGGCATTCCAGCTTTGGAGGAAGCGAGAGAAAAACTCATCGATTATACTCGGCTATAGGCAAAGCATAATCAACAAAGGAAAAAACTCCCTGGAATAAATCACGCAGGTTTGCATTTTCTGAAAAATGTGTCCTTACTTTGGCTGGTAACCAAAGGCAAGGCAAAACTTTTTAATATTAATCTATGTCACAGGGTTCGCCGAACCTGAACCTCCAGGTTCGGAATTCGGCGAACCTAAAAAAATTTGCAATGTTCGTTCAGGTTCGCCGAACCTCATGACGAACCTGTCGAACCTGAAAACGAACCTCATGCCGAACCTGTCGAACCTGAAAACGAACCTCATGCCGAACCTGTCGAACCTGAAAACGAACCTCATGCCGAACCTGACGAACCTAAGTCCGAACCTCATTCCGAACCTGCCGAACCTCATGCTGAAAAGTTGACTTGACCCGCAGGTTTTGGCAAGGTTTTTTCATTTTCGCCGGTTGTGGAGAGACACCCGAGCATGTCTGCGAGCGACTACCTGAGCACGCAGAGCCGCATCACACCACGCAGAGTCAGTGGGTAGCGTCCGCCCGAGCAGAGGCCACACCACGCCACCCACGAGTCCACGATCTACAGACTACCGCTTCTATGCTTCGAAGTTCGATCTACCGCGCCTTCAAAGTTCAGTCCACCATCTACGGGTAACGGCGCCACCAGTCTCTGCTTCAAGGACCCCACAACACCGCCACAAACACGGTCGTCTCCATCTGCAGGCTGCAAGTTGCAACAGTGGACAGTGGACTCGGTGACTAGGTGAGTGCACTCATTTACTTCACAATCTTCAGCAGTTTCTTCACTCACAGATTCTTCATCATTTTTCTTTTCTGGTAGCTTTATTTTTTCATTCTCGCTGATAGTAGGAGGGACTCTGTGGAAGGGTTTGAGTTGACCACATAACTTTCCCTAGCCAAGTAGTATTGTCCACTAAATAGGCAAATTTCAATTTGATCATCATGGATCCTTGTTGATTGAGCAGGCGTGTTCGGGCTACAGCTTGATGCAGGACAGTTGTGGCTAAGCCCAAAAATAAAGGAACTTCACACACATTGAGCAGGGATACAAAGTGCAGATTCAAATGAAAATGATATTCTCACACATAAATACATCAAAACACCATCTTTTACAGATCCATAGCACAACTATCCCTACAAGGCTACACCCTTGAGCTCTCAAAGTGAGCATATCTACAAGACCATTCTCTACAGTTCCTAGGTTCACTCACAGGAGCTCCTACTTTATTTTTAATTCTATCCACTTCCCGTGTCAGTCTACTCAGCTAACTTAAATAGCAAATCCAACTCTAGGCTTTACTATAACAATCAGCCCAGCTAAGGGAGTTTACAACCTATGCATTCTGGAAAGCATTATGCACCCAGCAGTGTTGGATTAAATTAATTATATCCTCAGATATATAACTGAGGCATCTCAGATCAAACAGTATATTTTTTTAAGGGAAAAACATAACTTCATATTTCAAGAAGAAACAGAGGTTACATTTTGTAAGTGCTACTAGGCACATGTACAGTGAAGATCCTGAATTGTCTAGCAAAAATTAACTCCTAACCACCATGTGAAAGCTTTTAGCTTATTTTACATACAGAAAAGTATTTCTGCCTATTATGAGGCCCTGGAAATTTTCATGGAATCAAAACGATGACCATCGTAACCAGCATAATGTCTATCTGCCACAGTTTCAAAAAGATAGAAAACAAATCATAGAGAGCAATGATTCAGATAATAGCAGTAGCAACAGGGAAATAGGAGAGACATGAAGCTAGCTGAGAAAAATTCTGGGCTCCTGGGGATGGTTCCTGTTACCCCATATCCTACAGGGTGACTAGGAGATTTTAAATTTTTTCATTTGTGATTTTTATCATAAGCGTTGTTTGTTTCTTTGTTAATTTTGTTTCTTAGCACTGTTTTTTTTTTATTTTTTGTATTTGTTTTAATCCTTTAGGCTATATCCTTCATTTTGTTTTATTTTTTAGTTTTTTCCCCCACAGTGCTGTTTGTTTTTTATTTTCAGTGTTGTTTATAAAAGTAAAAATTGCAAACAGTAATGCAATTTGCAAATTATTGTCTGCAAATTGTAATTTGTAATGCAATTTGCAGACAGTGGTTTGTTTTTTTATTTTTTTATTTTTCCATAGAATGGAATGATAATTTTAAAAAATGAACTTAATTTTTAATTTATGATTGTAATATTGCAGGGATCTTTGCCATGGCACCTCGAAGATCAATCGTAGAAGGATGGAAATATGTGGACAAACTAGATGGGTCTGCTGGGAGGCATCTAAAATGCAAATTATGCAATGTTGAGTTTGTTGGGTCTTTGACAAGAGTGATGGATCACTTACTGTCAATTAGTACTGGAAGAGGAGGTGGTGTTGAGGGATGTCCAGGGGTGTCTGAAGAACTCAAGGGAACACTCCAAAAAGACTATGACGTGATTAAAAAAACCAAGCAGACAAATGAGAATAAAAGACGGCGCATCCAGGCAGAGTTGGGAATGAATTACAGCCTCTTGTCACCATTTTCTTCAAGCACAGTTGGAGATGGAAGTTCATCTCAGGTTCAGCCAACAAGATTGAAAGAGAGTAGGACATTAAACTCTCTTTGGAAACCTGTACAGAAGCAAGAAGTTGACGATGCTTTGGCTGATCATTTTTATGAATTAGGTATCCCATTTAATGTTGCTAGAAGTCCTTATTTTATGAATGCATGTACTAAGATTGTAGAATTTGGGAAAGGATATGTACCTTCTAGTTCTGAGGCGATAAGGACCACACTTCTCAAGAGGTCAAAAGAAAGGGTAACAAACAGGTTGTTAAAGATCAAGGAGTCTTGGAAAGAAACAGGCTGCACAATTTTATCAGATGGTTGGTCAGATTTGAATAATAGGCCACTGATTAATGTGTTGGTTTATAGCCCTAAAGGGGTATTATTTTTGAAGGTGATTGATGCTTCGGGGCACAAGAAGACAGCTGGATATATTTTCAATATTTTACATGAAGCTGAAGTTGGGGAAAAAAATGTGGTTCAAGTCGTCACAGACAGTGCCTCAAATTGTGTGGGAGCAGGGAAAATGATAATGGATAAATGCAAAACAATTTAATGGACCCCTTGTGCTCATTGCTTAGACTTGCTATTGCATGATTTAGCAAAGTTTCCATGGATTAATGATGCAGTTCGAAAGGGGAAACAAATTTCTCACTTCATTTGTAACCATCACCTCACACTGAGTTTGTATAGGAGGCAAGCATCCAAAGAGCTGCTACGGCCTTGTGATACTAGATTTGCAACATATTATATTACTCTCAAAAGAGTGGTTGAGGAAAAGACAAGTGTGAGGGGTGTTATTTGCAGCAATGAGTGGGAAAGCTCTCACCTTTCAAAAGAACCCAAAGGAAAGGAGTTGCAACAAATCATCTTAGGCAATGCTTTTTGGGAAAGTGCTTTGAAGGTTTTAAAAGTATGTGAACCAATTGTTGACATGCTTCGGATGGTTGATAGTGACACTCCTATGGGTTTTGTTTATGAGGGCATGGATCGTTGTAAGGAATCAATTGCAAAATCCTTCAACAATGTGGAAAATGACTACATGGAAATATGGGAGATGATAGATAAAAGGTGGAAGATGTTGCATAGTCCTTTGCATGCAGCAGCTTGTTATTTGGACCCTAGGTTGTTTGGGATTCAAAGACATAATGATGCTGAAGTAATGAGTGGCCTTTATGATGCTATTGAGCGGTTGATTCCAGATCGAGAAGAAGCTAGTAGGCTTAGAGAGCAACTTCGAGCATATAGGATGGAAGAGGGAATATTTGGAAAGGCTTCTTCCATAGAGGATAGGATCAAAATTCCTCCAGGAAGATGGTGGCAGTTTTATGGCGTAGAGACCCCTGAATTGCAACATTTTGCAATTCGTGTTTTGAGTCAAGGATCAAGTGCCTCTCCCTGTGAAAGAAACTGGAGTAGCTTTAATCACATCCAAACCAAGAAAAGAAACAGGTTATTATCTTCAAGGTTGGAAGACTTGGTTTATGTGCGCAGCAATTTACATTTGGCCTTAAGTAGTTTGGCCAAAGATTCTTCTAGCTCCTATCGCCCATGGTTTGAGCCTATTCCTAGTGTAGAAGAAGATTTTGGCATTGATGGTGACAGTGATGATGCAGATGAACCTCATGATGATGGAGTTCCATATATTGATGACTATGAGGATCACAATTCTAGTGCCTTTAGCACCCCATGTGCTCTTGATGATTTAGAGCTTTATGATATTACTAGTAGGAC
>LPNX011008976.1:154977-186046 GCA_001517045.1 Pseudotsuga menziesii | reverse complement strand
CCTCAAGAAGACTGTGGGGGATAATAAGAGATCATGGGATAGTAAAATTAAGTATGTTGTGTGGGCGGATAGAATCACTAAGAAGAACTCAACTGGTAAATAACCTTTTGAGCTGGTGTATGGACTCACAGCCACCCTTCTGGTTAGTATGCAGATTTCGATCTTCAGGATGCTAAGTGAGTATGGCATAGAACAGGAAGAAATGGAGCAGAGAATAAACCAGATTATAGAATTGGATGAATCCCGAAGAGCTGCCCTTGATAAGTCACTCAGACATCAGGAAAGTATGAAGGGCACTTTTGATAAGTCAGCCAGGTCGAGAGCTTTCCAAATTGGAGATACTATTCTCTTATGGGATACGAGAAAGGAGAAGCCTGGAAAGCATGGGAAATTTGACAGCCTTTGGAAAGGCTCGTTTATCATCCGCGACACGACTGGCACCAATTCTTTTTTCCTTAACACTATGGACGGAGAAATTTTAAACCTGCCCATGAATGGCCAACACTTGAAGCCTTTTTATCGAAACAACCTCCAAGATGACCAAGCGGTCATCACAGGGCTTTTCTAAACCCATCCTTGTTGTATTTCTATGTACTCTACTTTTGTATCATATGTTATGTATCATAACTTTGTAGAATGCTGCATTAAAGCTCTTTCTTTTGTATACTAGCATTTGTATCATATTTCATTCTATATATGCCGAAAAAGAAGATGTTTATTTCCAGGTACTTTATTTCGAAAAAAGAAAAACATATTTTTTGGTATTTTATCATGGCATATTTTTATCATATACATGGAACTGAGACACTTCTGTTTACATGCAGGTACCAGAGATTCCTGGATTCTAAGGCACTCTTTTTTATCAATAGATCAAGCAAGTACCTGTCCCACAGTTGGAGCCAAATGTTACCAGTTTTTTTTTGTACCATATTTGGGTTAACTGGGGAGTCGCTGGTTGACAGACTTGCTTAAAGTCTGATTCCAGTGTACCAGTTGATCCGTTTGCTTGTCTAGCCAACATTGGCTAGCCACTTTTTTATTTGAATAATTTTGACTATGGCCCCGTGAGGTTTGTAATAAAATGTGCTAGTAGAGTATTTTTGAGTGGTTCGGTCTCCTAAGACGTAGAATTTCAAATAAGGTATTCCAGGGAGTTTTTTGCCCCTAACAATTATGCTTTGCCTTCAGCTAAGTATAATTGACAAGGTTTTCTCTCGCTTCCTCCAAAGCTAGAATGCCCGATGTTGAATTCTGGGCCTTGGGGGGTTATTAGAGCCCAACTGAGTGTTATAAACCTATTAGGAATTATTTAGATAGATCATGGTCATGCCCTAAGTCATCTGGACATATGAATTTTTTTCGAAAAAATATTTTTCTAACGAGGAAAAAATATTTTTTTTTTAATTTTTTAATTTTTAATTACTTTTCCTAAGTTTTTTGGGTTAATTTTTTCATATATTAAATGGAAAAAACCCGTTTGTAATAAATTGGCCATCCGGACTTTGAATTCAGTGATTGAAGGCTCTAATCTTAAGCCAAAAATCATTCTTGACCAGCCAGCCAATCAGAGCCAGCTTTCAGATCAACAATTGGACACATAATGTCTTTTTTCTCAAAAAAGTCAGTTTTGAGGATAAAAATGATTATTTTGGAGAAAATTAAAACTCTCCAAATTAATCCAAATTCGGCAAAATAAAAGGCTAAATGACATCTCATGGAGCACTTATGATGTTTGGAGTTGTCATAACTTAGCTTCAGTCAGCATTAAGTGAGCAATTAATTTATTATCAGTTAGCAGACATGTCATCTCCAGCTAAAGATGAGATGGAGAGCACTCATTGGTCCGGTGATTTGATCGAGGTGAAGACTAAAGCTTGTACCATCAGTGGGCTTCCCAAACCTAATGGAGGCTCTAGCCAGACCTAAGGATGAGCTTACCTACATCACCAAGTCACCTCCTTCACAGCTCACGCGCCTCTGCAGCTGGGTTGCGCCTTCCACACGTGTGGGCTAAATTGAGGGTGGATTTCTGTGTTTTCAGTTGGAGTGGGGGCGCCTTGCCTGGGTGGAGGCCTCCCCTCACTCCCGGTCCTCCGATTTAGGTTTGGCTCTTCTGTTAGGTGGTCAGGCTGGTTAGGTTATTTGGTTTGGTTTAGGGTTTTAGCACTCTCTCATTGTATAAATAGAGGCTCTTTCAGCTCTATCAGGGTGAATGATTGATGTAAAGAACCTCTAGTAAAATATTGTAATGCTTGTTGCTCTTATGCAACCTATTTTCTAATAAAAAAAGGCTTTGGAGGCTCATGCTGTGTGGATCCTGGGTGCATATGTTCCGGCTAATGAGGTGATATTGTTCTAGTTTCTTTGCTTTTGATAATGTGTGGGTATTAATACATGCTTTAGAGGGATTCTATAAGCACGTAGGAATAGGTATTTGTAGCTTTCAAGTTACCTATTTATTTCATTTACTTTCAAAAGCCTCAAAGAGCATTGTTTTATTCAGCTGTATTTCATGTTTTTGAGATTTGATTAGTAAATAATACATGTTTTAACCCCCAAGTTGCCAAGTGTATAAGATTGTGTTTGCAGATCACTTCACTATACCAAGTAAGAGGTTGAGCTAAGTTGCATCTACTCTTCTTGGAGCAAAGCATATGTACCTAGCAACTGCATGCCATTGGGATCCAAAGTGATTTCAAGGATTCAAGATCCAAGTGGTTTATCTTCTCCATTCACCCTAAAGTCAAATTTTCTCATTATTTTACTTTATGTTTGCAAGTAGAGTTCTGATTTATAAAGCTAATCTTTTGCATCTACTTACTTCCATTTTTAGATCTAGAAAGTGTCAAATGTTATGCATTCTTTCTCAGATCTAGCTAGTACTTGAAGTAGCACAAAGTTCCTATTTTTTGTTCAAGTATTAGTTGTATGTTCATAGTGTATTCCATTGTTTAACCCACCATTTTTGCAAGAAAGAAGCTCGCTGGTTTCTCACTTTTCATGACAGGTTAAGCAAGAAAATTGGCAAAAATTTAAGAAATTAAGTTGCAAAAAACCTTCCTTTCTTCCTCTTCTTAATTCCCTTCTACCGGTAACTTTGCTTTGCCTCTTTTACCTCTTTTTCATCGCTGCCCTGTTAGTACTCTTTTTACCATCCATTTTTCTCTTTTTGGACAGCCCTAGTGTGCCCTAGCCTTCTTCCTTTTTTGCCTCTTTTTGCCCTAGCTTTTGGGCCTTCTTTAACCTTGTTTTTGGCCATTCCTTCCACTTTTTGATCGCTGTCCTGTTTTGTAATTTTTATGACAGCCATTTTTTTTCTCTTTCGCTGCCTCGTTTTCTTCGATTCTTATCATCCTTTAGCTTCATAGTTGGCTGCCCCATTCTTCCCTTTCTTTGGTTTTGACCCTCTCTTGGTTTTCTTGTCTTCTTTTCCTTATTTTCTTTCGTTTCAGTCCTCTTTCCTTTGCTCTTTTTGCTCTCTTCAAACTTCTTATCTTTTCCCTTTCACAGGTTTGAGAAAGATCTCAAAGTTTCAAGTAAAAACATTCTTCTTTTTACAAATCCTAATACTTAATAGAGTTGTTTTGCTTTCTCTGAAAAGTCCTTCCAAGGATTAAAATTCTTACGGCACATTGTATAAAGTTCAATAAAGATCTTTTGATTGAGTGGGGTTTTTAAGTCCCCACTCCCATCCTCCCCCATTTGGGGAGGGTTGCGTTGAGTCCACTTGTGTATGCTTAGTTTAAATTTGCTTAGCTTCATCATGGGGTTTTCTCTTTCGCTGCCCCATTCTCTTCGATTTTTATCATCCTTTAGCTTTATAGTTGGCTGCCCTATTCTTCCCTTTCTTTGGTTTTGGTTCTTGCTTGGTTTGTTTGCCTTCCTTCTCTCATCTTCTTTTGTTTCAGCCCTCTTTCCTTTGCTCCTTTTTACTCTCTTCAAACTTCTTCCCTTTTCACAGGTTTCGGAAAGATCTCAAAAGTAAAAGTAAAAGGCACTATCATTTTTTACAAGTTATAATATTTGTAGAGTTACTTTGCCTTTATTTGAAAAGTCCTTTCAAGGATCAGGATCCTTAAGGCACATTGTATAAAGTTAATAAAGATCTTTTGTTTTGAGTGGGGTTTTTAAGTCCTCACTCTCATCCTCCCCCATTTGGGGAGGCTTGCGTTGAGTTCACTTGTGTATACTTAGTTTAAATTTGCTTAGCTTCATCATTATAATTGCATCTTTTCCTTAGAATTTTAATTACTAATCCATCATTTCTAATGCATTGAATGAATTGATTACTTCAAGTTCTAATTGTTCATCTGTCTAAGTGAATGAATTGTTCAAATCTCTTGAATCTCACCATAAGGTGGATCAAGAGTGCTCTTTTTCGGAGAGTTTAAGCAACTAATATCATCTTGTGCTTGTTTAATCAATTAATAATCCATAAGTAAGACTCTTGAACTTGCAGAAACACAAGTCAAGAGCACTCTCTATCGGAGAGCAATTTAGGTTTGCATAATCCCTGCATTAGCTTCATATAGATTAGCTAAGTCTCTTGAACCACTGTCATAAGACAAGGTCAAGAGCGCTCTCTATTGGAGGGTCGAATTAATTAACTTAATAAAATCCTTAACACACATACCCCTTTAATTAACTAACTCCCTTCTTTCCTTGCTGGAGTATGCTCTGACCGATCCTGGATCGGAATACCCAGAAACGGCATTGGATCTTTAAACCCCACAAGAGCAATTTAATAACACTTAAACACCCGCAACCAATGCACCGGCGTTGTAGGGATCCTTCCAAAAGTACTTCCTAGTAGAGGCGTCGGAACCTCTCGCTGTCTTAGATTCTCGGCTAGCTGGTCAATCTTTGTGATACCAGCCTGGGATACTGGGCGAGCCCGACATGTCTTCAACGGAGGGAACTTAGAAGAGTCTCCCGGCTTTGACAAACCTTTTTGTTGACACCCTAAAGCAAGACCACTATTAAAAACTCTTAAAACTTACCAAGAGCACTTGCAAAACCTAACATTCACTGGCATCTTTTGGGATTCACATCTTTCTTATGCAAAACATCTTTGATAAGTTGACTCCATAGGCACTGGTTCTATCTTTCAGCATTGTTGATAATCTGGGCCGTTCGTCCATTGAATGTTTTGATTATAAGTCATATCTGTGAACGCTTTATCAATTTCGTGAAATTCTCAAATATTTGTCTATCTTTTAATTCTGGTGATAGCAACGTGGATTGCTTTGTCTTGTGTTCAATTCATCACATTAATCATTTAAAATCACATTAATTCCTAAATAACACCCATCCACATCCAAAAACATCTAAAACTTAACTTAAACATGGAGCCATAGAAAACTCTTTGTTAGGGACTACCCCCTTTGGCTTCGTTAAGAGTTAGCCTAAATGGAGGAGCTAGGAGTAGGTGACAGTATCTAGTTTTGTGCTTGCCCCCAAGGTCACACCTCTCCCACTTTCTCAAGTGAGGGGACAACTTTCTACTGATTTTTGCTGCTGGTGTGCAATCGGTGGACAACAGTGATAACATTTGTTTGCAGATCATTATCCAAAGTGAAAGGTTGAGCTAAGTTGCCACTCCTTCTCTTGGATTCGGTTTAAAACACTCTTTGGCTCCCCTTCAAACTCCAAGCTTTCTAAAAGATTCGAACTTGAGCAGCTACTTTCTCTTCTCTCTTCAAAACTACAACTTCCTTTTCCCGACTACTTTTCCTCACAAGTAAAATCAGATTTAAAGGCATATCATAATTATTTACTTGTTTACTGTAGATCTAAGAAAGAGTTCCAATTTTTGCATTGTAAAGCTTAGATGTAAGAGCTAGATCCTTTAGTACTTATTGCCACCTAATTTGCACCTTGGGTCACGTGACAGAAACCTTCAAGCCACTGGGTGTGACCTTGGGAGCCAGCTCGAGCCAAGTGCTCTTACCTGATACTCAGCTCCTCCATCTAGGCAAAATCCTAACGAAGCCAAGGGGGGTAGACCCTATAAGTTACTAAGGTTGATTGAGCTTTAGATGGTGGTTTGTGATCTATTAAGTTTTTTAGGAGTTTTTGTAAAACGACACAAGAGATTGCAATAATGATTAAAACAACAGCATGAGCAAATATAAACCATCAACACATTTATGAATTAAAGAAAACTGCTTATGTGATAAAAGCAAAGACCAGTGCTAAAATGGAGTGTTGTTGGAGTGCTGAATGTATTTCAATTGTTCTTGGTCAATTTTAAGTTTACGAATTAATGAATAGATTACGAGGGAGGGGGATTCTTGATATACCACGAAGGTACAGGGAATATGTCCAGATTCACTAAGTGTGGTAGCACACGAGAAAATGTGGCCTGAATGGAGTCACGGGGGGATGCCCAACACTACACCAACATGGATGTAGCCTGACGGGGCCTCGCGGTCACTTTTCAATTGTTCCCGCTTTCTCTATACAATTTTCCCACACGAAGCAAAACACAATGTTGGATTTTCATTGTTGGGAGGGTAATTGAAAGTGTGAAGGCTAATTAGACAAGTCACTCAATCCCTTTCTGGATATGATCAACTGGTCGGTCTAGGCCACAGAGATCCAGAGCATAACGAGGACCGAGTCTTGTTGGTTTAAGTGTTTTTGAGCAATCGTTTTCTTGGTTAGAAAAATAAAACCCAAGAATCTCTTTCTAGGTCTAGTAATCAGGCAACCCCTCATCCGTGAGCCATATTGGGGATAGCAAGGGGTTTTATTTTAAACATAAGAGTGCAAAAAATGAAGGTTTTCTAATTACTACACTGTGCAAATCTTTTCCCTTTCATTAATTTGGTATAGCGCAGTGGGTTAGTATTTGTATTATTTTGCAATAAAATTGAAATATAAATTAAAATCGCACAGGAATGAAACAAACTACACTAGCAGAAGCAAAACCATGAAAACAGACACCGACGTGAATTCCCCCCAGGGGGATGGGGAGTGGGCTCTGAGGAGCCTACTCAAGTATTTATTAACTTTTTAAAACATGGGAGAAATGCACTTTGATCCTTATAGTTTGGATTTAAAGGCTTACAACTTATTGAAAAATGAATATTTGTGAAAAGGGGGAGCTTCGTGGGTCTTTCTTTTGCTCAATTTTGCGAAAATTCACCTGAGTTCTCTCTTTTATTGTAAACCTGCAAAAAACAACCAACAAACATCTGTAGAATATGCCCCCAAACACTTTAAGAGTGCTTTGGGAAAAGTTACCAAAATCAAAGCACTGATGCTAGATCTGAAACTTGAATTCGGAAGCTAACTTACTAATCAAGCCTTTTAATTTAATGGGTTAAATGATCTGAAGCAAGAAAGCTAGATCTACACTAGGAAATGATAATTCTATGAAACCCTAGCTAGATCTGTAAATGAAGAGCAATTAGGATCTACTTACGCAACTAAACATTTATTCTAGATTTGTTGCTGCTTTTCAACAAAGTGACGAGATAATGTAAAAAATGAGGAGGAGGAGAAACGAGAAGCTTGGAGAAGAAGATGATCTTTGAGGCTTCACTTGTGGGGCACTGAGGGACTTTATCTGTAAACAAAAGATGTTAGAAACTAGATAGATCAAGCAAGATATTCCATGTCTCCAACTGAGATGACCTGCGCATCACACAACTTACAAACATAGATAAAATCTATCAACATATATATTTAGAAATCCATATGAAGATATTAAAAAACAAATGAAATATTCGATTAGATCTCTAAGCATCCATACTAAATAAACTAAAACAATAAACGCACTGTTTAATTTACCTTGCAAAACTGATGCCAATCCTTTAAGCAAGCTAGATTAGACTGAGTAAACAAGATGGATCAAGCATAGATTACCTCCACAAAGCACAGTTATAATTCATCTGCCCAAGACAAAACCACACAATTTTGACCTACTCTATTTTTCAAATGAACAGTGAATACAATGCACAAGCTCTTCCCAGTACATTCCAACTAGTTTGAAATGGGAGAGGTATGCGTTATTTATAGCCAGAGCAGGTCCAAGGGTCGCACCCACCACTGAGAGAGCAAGTGTAGTTGAGCTTGAGTTCGTGAGATGGTTGGTGACTGAGATTGATTGTCTTCAATGAGAGAGCGCCACCTCTCCAATAGAGGTGCACCCCTCACCAACTCACAACCACTTTACTCACCCTCCAATATAAAATACGTCTACCCTCAACACACCAATACTCATGATGATGGCATCACCTCAAAATATATCCTAAGTTTGATGCTTTATTTATGGAAGAGGGGGCTAATATAAACTTAAACGCATCACTCATGTATGGTTGGCACATCTCCTAAGTGGTTGGCGCATCTCCCAAACTAATCCATTTGCCACTTCATGGAAATAACCAAAGTTTGGCTCCTTACTTATTTAGAAAGGGCTGCATGACATGGGGGACCCATTTGCCATGTCAGCCCATGAATAAAACAAGTCATTTTTGACTTTTTAAAATTTGACTTTAGTGTCAAATTGTTGCAACTTTAGCATTAAAATGTTGTTTTGACGCACCTTTAGAGAAATAATGCTTTACGGGATGATTTGGTCGCCCGAAACATAGGAAAAGTGGCCTTTGAAGTAAAGAGGACACAATTCTGAAAACGAGCCTCCACACACCAAATTCCGCCTCCGGATCAAACTTTTATGCCATTTACAAGTTTTTAATTAAACCATTAAAAAATGGGTTAAAAATGAAAAAAAAAAATATTTTTCTCAGAATTGAACAAAAATCTAGGGGGACCTAGCACATGTCCATACGACTCAATTTGAATGCCCATCATATTTATAAACACCAACATAGATGCTCTAATAACCCCCTAAGGCCTAACCATGAAGACGACTACCCCAACTTTGGAGGTGTGAGTGAAAAACTCAAAAATTATTAGTTGTTTCTTCAACAACAAATAATTACCAAGGGAAAAAACATTCCGGGCTAGTCGGCTTGATGTCTAACTCTAGGAAGCCGAGTCTTTTATAAAATTGACCATGCTAGCACATTTTTTACAATTTCCCCAAGGGTGTATGAACATGTGTTTCAATTTTTTTTGAAAAATTTCCCAAAAAAATCTTGGCAGACTTCTGGACTCTAAAGAATGCACAAGTGTGCTTGTTCAAACTTTATCGACTCGCTTGAAAGTCCAACTAGGTGCAACATAGGTGGTAACAGTACTGAAAATTTGAAATTTATCCAAATTTTTTGCGAAGTACTAAAGTCGTAATTTTTATTGTAATTTATTGATTAACCCACTAATTTACAAACATATCGTTGGCTGGTTTTTACCTTTTCGTGACGGGTTAAGTGAAGATGCTGGCGAAATTTAGAGGTTTCAGGCTTCTCAAATCACCTCTCATTCCCCCTTCTTCATTCCCCTTTTTCAAACGAGCTTTGTAAGCCTTTTTTTATCACTTTCCAAGATCAAAAGGCAACCCCATTCATAAAAATCATATTGTAACAAAGTTAATAAAAATCAAGTGCGATTACAACTCCTACAACCCCCTTCCCCCATTTGGGGGAAGCCTGTATCTGCCCGTTGTGTGATTGTTTACTTTTTTTTGCCATAGTGGTAGTATAATCTTTTTGTTCTTTTTATTTGAGGCATCATTAGTCTATTTGGTTTTGGAAAATAATACTAGCCCGACATTGATCTGCCGAACTACCCAAAGAGCTTGCTCGTTTGGGGAAAATATATTTCTTATCAGTGTATGCTCTTGTCCATCGCAAGTTCGCCTAGAGCTTTGGGTTAATCAAAAGCAGGAATACACACTAATTAATTTCTCACATCCAACTAAGCAAACTCATTTTAATAAAAGCAACTTCCCCAAAACATTACAGAAATCCGGAGTAATGAGCCTGAGAAATAGTGGGCAAATTCTTCAGGGAAAGCGGGAACAACTAGAAAGTGACCGTGGGGTCGCGTTAGGCTACATCCTTGTTGGTGTAGTGTTGAACACCACCCCATGACTCCATCTAGCCCACATTTTCCGGTGCAGAGCCACTCTTCTCAGAATTCGGACATATTTCCAGTACCTCACGGTACATTGGGAATCCCCTTTTCCCCTTAACTCAGTCACCATTGAATAAATTAAAAACCATAGTTGCACGGGTACCGCTCCCGGGATTTTGGTAACCCGTACCCGGCGTTTCCTCGCTCCTGGGAGCTTGGGAGCTGGTACGAAACGTCCCATTTTTTATGGGAGCTTCCTTGGGAACTTGGGAGCTTTTCGGGAGCTTTTTGGGAACTTGCTTTTGCCGCTCCCTTTTTATTGGGAGCTTCTACAAGCTCCCGACCATGTGGAGGCCAAAATCATAAGAAAAATGTTGAGAATCAATTGAATGATTGAAGTTTATTGTGTCAAGAAATTACCAATAATAAAACTTTCAATTGAATCTATCAATAATGCCATTTTTTTATTTTTAAGGTTATATAAATAAAGAGGGCCCACACCTCTTAAATGTTTAGATCCATTCACACTCAATATATGTTGCAAGTGTACTTAAGTGAATATACATGGATTTTTTACAATACTAAGATATTGAACTACTTTAATTCATATCTCAAATGATTACAACTAGCTTATGTTATTCATACTGACTGATATAGCAATTTAGGATCATAAACCATATCAAATTCAAGATACCAAAAGATTTGAAAGTTTGTTAGTTGACTTTAAAACAATCAAGTTCATTCAAATTAGAAGTAAGTAGTAGTTACCATAAAAAAAATGCATAGGCACCCAAAGACTAAGAACTCTTAGGAGCAATAATACAAATGGAGTTGGAACAAGGAATTAGAAAAATATTGAATCTTATTATTTATGAAGCTATTGGTGCTTCGTACACATATATGCAACATGCCTTTACAAACTCGTACAATGAGATTTGTATAATGTGGACCTAGAGGTGTGAGCAAATTTAAAAAGAATGAATTTCATGACACTACTAGAGGATTAAGAGGATAAAAGAGTTTAAGCTATGAAATTAATCAATTATGTATTTTTTAACTTTATTTTTTTTAAATATATTTAAAAAAATTAATATATATTATTGCCCCTCCCAACCCTACGTTTCCTGTAAATTTGGGCGAAGCTTCTAGCCATATCGGATGCTCGTGTCCGCGTACCCGACGTACCCGTGTTCCAGAAACTTGTGCAACATAGTTAAAAACTGACCAAGTACACTGCAAAACATTTCTCATTTTCAGAAACACTTATTTACTTTGACTCCTTTTTGACATTGGTTTAATTTTTACCCTTATTTCTGTTTTCAGTCATATCATGTTACGAATGCCATATCTTTTTATGCTGTTGAACTAAACTATAAATTGTAGTATCTTGTTTCAGTCAATCACTTATAGACTCCTAACAAACCATCTCATCTGTAACTTAATAAAATCTAGAGCCTTAGCAACTCTTTAATACGGACTAACCCCCTTGGCTCTGTTAGGAGTGGCCTAAACGGAGGAGTCAGGATCAGGTGACAGCACTTGACTCGAGACTTGCCCCCATTAACGCAGTTAGAAGCTTGAAGATTTTTGTTGCGCTAATACCCCCCAAGTGCATGTAATGCGGCAACACTATGCATTATTTGTTGTTTGTATTATTTATATTATGTTTTTGAAGTTCCAAATGTGGATGAAGAGATCCTAAATATTGTTATATGATATGGTATGTTGTGTTTCAAATTTGAGATATATTTCAAGTTGTTTTCAATGAATAATGAATGCATAAGTTTATTTTTTTTTAAATTAAAAATACATGTTTTTGTATTTATAAGATGTCTACTCTCGTATTTTAGTAGTACTTGATTTTTTTGTTACGTATTTTTTTTGTTTTGTATCCGAATCGTATTCAAATTTGTACTCGAAGCTTGCTACTGTGTTTTACATAGAGCAGGATGAAGTAATGATTCTTTTTAGGGTTTATTTGGAGCAGAAGATGATATCGGGGAAGATTTTCTCAGCTCTTGGAAGCCGAGTGTGCTGAAAAATGATGTTGGATTGGATTTTGGTAATGACACCACACCAAAGGCTAAAAAAAACAGTTTTTCATTGGATAAATTGTAAGTAAAATTAAATCATTAGAAAGCTTTTTCTTTAATTTACATAATGGACAGTGCATATTTTAGGGTTACAATTGTTCATTTGTTATGGATTACTTGCTACAAACATGATATTTTTATTTTTGAAGAGTAGAGGCTGTGGAGTGGACTAGGCCATGATAGGATGATTTGTTGATAATTCACCAGTAAGCAATTTCCTAGGGCACTTTTCATCCAGCTGACTCCTAAACTTGTTTTGAATTCACTTGCTTTCTGCCCAGTGATGTGGATTTTGATTTTGATGGAGGATTTGAGAAATTCTCGACATTCAATGTTGACATGTCTGACCTTGATTTTCGGAGTCCATCAAGCAAGACACAGAAGTCCAGGTCTAAGGTTCAAGAAAATTCGCAAGTGGAGAAAAAGGAAGCAAAGGGTGACAGTTTTAAATTTGAATTTGATTTCAAAGGGTGAGTCATGGATGAGTTATTGCCGTCTTCCTCTGCAATTAATGTGTAATCTTAAAAAGGATTTCCACCCATTCTTTTTAATCAAGTTTATCCATTCTAGCCTAAATTCTAATGATTGTTTGAGAGAGCAGAACCATACTACTAGTAAAATTAATAGAGAACGTGACTGAATCCTCTTCAAGTTTTTCTGTGGGAATCTTAATCATTGATGTATAACCCAGGTTGGATGGATTTGATCTTGATTGTCCTCTGCTGAAGGGGAAGGAAGAGACTAAAATCCCTGAACATGAAAAGCTGTCAATGGTTTCCAGGGAAAGCATTGAAATTGCCCCTAAAAGTAAAAGCAAGGTTCTGTCTAAAGCTACTAACAATAATTCTGAGGGCAATGATGTTGGAACAGTGCCAAGAGGACAAACAGTTGCACATTCAAAGTTTACGCTACCCGAACTCAATATGGAAGAGGTAGAATCCCAAGAAGGGTTTGCTCCTGAATGCTTGGAAATATCACCTGGCACAAGTGGCTCTCAGGATATTGAAACTAAGCCACAGAAGCAAACTACTGCAGAAAAACAAGAGGTTGTAGACACATCTTTTGGTAACTTAGTCCAAACAGGTGGTTCGAGTATCATTAAAGAGGGATTTAATCCATTGGAATCCAATCACCCAGACAATGTTTCGTCATCAAAAACTTCAACGTTGAGCTCAGGTTCTGGAGAAAAAGTATCATTTCAGAATGCCTCAACAGAAGACAGACTTGCTTTGAAGGATTCTCGAAGAGACCAACTGCAATCCTCAGCAGAAGAGTTTGCTCCCAAATGCTTCGAAATATCACCCGTCGCAAGTGGATCCCGGGAGATTGGAACTGACTCACAGAAGCAAACTTTTGCAACCAAAATAGATGATTTAGACACATCCTTTGGTAACTTGTTCCAAACAGGTGGCTCAAATATGATGAAGACATTTAATCCAATGGAATCCAAACACCCAGACAATGTTTCGTCATCGAAAACTTCATCTCTCCACTCGGATTCTGGAGAAAAAGTATCAATGCAGAATGCCTCACCAATGAAAGACACGCTTGCTTTAATCGATTCTCGAGAAGATAAACAGCAATCCTTACCCAAAACTGGTCCTCACCATACAGAAATGCCAGAGTCTGATTCAAGTACTAAGAATTCAAGCCCCTTGAAAAATGAATGCCCCAAATTGATTTCTGACAAATGCACACCAGGAAGCATCTTAAGGAGTTCTAATACACGCAGTGGTAAGAAGGTACCCATAGACAGGCTAAATACTGTGATGCAGAAGAATATGGATGATAACAATGAAAGACATATGAATCATTGTCAGAATCCCGAAGCTTCTGGACAATATCAATATACACCGTCGAAACCTTCTTTTCCGATTATGCAGAGGCAAGTTGGTTTCTACCATCTGATTTGATTCATCTTTCTTACAATTTTATGCATGAATAGTTTTTATTTTCATCTGGAGTTCCTATCAGATGCCTTTCTAATCCAATTGGCATCTAGCAGAGAAATCACAACCAGGAAATCTGTTACAACGTTAAAACATAAATTGTATCTTAAGGAGAGTATTGACAATCAAACCATGAGAGAGGAACCTAAAGCCGTGACTAAGGCACTGGATTCAACGTAAGCAGAATTTGCTTGTCCTCTGAAATGATCAATTTCTTTCTTCTTATGTATCTCTAAGCTTTTCTTTATCAAGAGTACTTTTGTTCTTTCCAGTAGAAGCATTGTTAGTATCTGAATGGTGTATACATCAAAAGAATATAAAGTTTCTGGATTTTGTTTGTTATGCTCATGTGCATCTGTTTCGTTAATCATGCAACTTTCTTAATCACGAAGTAAATCACGCTAAAGTTAAGTTTTCGAGGATATCACCCTCTTCCTGTTTATTTATTTAGGATATCCCCATTAGAAACAAAAAATAAATAGCCCAAAGAAGTGTGCCATCTTCAAGAATGCACTGTATCCTAATTGGTGACCAAACTCCGAAAAAAACTAACTACAATGATTGAGGAATCAGCCGTAAAGTTAAAGAATTCGCTTATGCTTTCTAAAACTCTATTTATTTTTAAATCGACTGCATATATATTTGTTCAAAACCTCTTACGAGCTAAGAAAGAAAGAATAAGGACCTAAAGATTGTAACCTTCGGTTTACTTTTAATCACTAGACCCTCTTTTATATATAAGTGAGTTAAATACACTAGCAATTAAAAGGAGGGAAATGTCACTCTAATAAATAAATAAAAACGCTTATATCAAGAGGGAAGTCAGCCATTTATCTTCATTAAGGGATTTTTGCATTTGAATGGAAGTATTCTTTTCTCTAAATGGAGGTCTTTGCTATGAGACAATTAGATTGTGATAAAAATGGAGAGGAATTAAATATTTCATTCTCAAACAAAACATATAGAAGTTCATTGTTATATATTAGAGAGCAAGTACATAATAAAGAGATAGCACTGATTTTTTGCATGTCACAAGATCAAGTAGCAATATTTTCACCAAAACAATCAACAAAGAAATGTTTGAGAATTATAGAAGTTTGTTGGGACTTGGGAGTACTTAAAACAAAATAAACATTAAGGTGAGGTGTAAGAGAAAGTGATGTTTATCTTAATTAAGAGTTAGGTCCTAGGTGGCTTTGGTATTAATTTAGGTAGCTAGAGTGCTAAGTGTGCCATAACATTAGCAATCTTATGTAGGGATACCCCCCTTGAATTGGAGGAAAGCCAACTTAAAGTTGGAGAGGGATTTATTGAGGTGGCAGGGGGTAACCCCTCTTAGTTACCCATGGGCTAGCATTGGTCTTTTGCTCTTTATTTCACATGCTAGTTTGTGTAGTAAGATGTAGCATACAAGTTTAAGTACAATTGACCAATTGATGCCGCCTTACACACACCAAGGGGGGAACGCAACAGAAATATTCAAGGTACTCGGTGTGTCCTTGGGGACAAGTCTCGAGTCAGGTACTGTCATCTGCTCTTGACTCCTCTGTTTAGGCCACTCCTAACAGAGCCAAGGGGGGTAGTCCCTAAGAAAGATTTGCTAAGGCTCTTGTTTTTTAATGATTGAATGATCAGAGTGTTTGTTAGGAGTTTTGATAAAATCACAAAGTATTGCAATATTAAAAACATATAACTCACCAACATGATAATAACATTCACAACAATAATAACTTGAAGCAAATGATAAACAATGTGTTACTGACTAGGTTGTATCTAGTTGGATTTTCAAGTGAGCTGACAAAGATGAACTGTAATATCCCAAATCCCGATATTTTCTATTTCTAAGCAAAAAGGCTGATACAACTGGGCATGCAAACTGCCATGCAAAAATCCCTATTTTATAGGAAAAATTAGGGTTAGGGTTTGTGAGATAGAATGAACACTTACCACTGATAAGCCGGCTGGACTGCTCCGGAGAAAGTATGCAAGCACTGAGAGATGGATCGGAGATGAACTGATCTCCTCTGCTTACGGTGAACCCCCAGCAGCAAGACGCCCAATCAGAAAAGGATGACGCCCTCAGGGAAGGAGGTGTCCGATGGAGCTGCGGATTTGCGGGGCTGATAGCCTTTCCGTGCCGGAAAGAATGCCTGATACAAGAGTGATTTCTGAGTCCTCTAGGCAGGATAGCGACTTGCTTCTGAGAGACAGTTGCTCACGCCCTTGGAATCCCGAAACTGCTGATAACTATTCCGGATGAGCACAGAGGGATCTGATAATCACCGGGTATCGGAGTATGATGCTAATGATGAGAATGGTGCCCGAGCTTCAGAAGGAAACTGAGATCTGAAGGCCCCACAGCTGATTAGGGCTTTCTAGCTGAAAACCCCCTTTTACGGCTGCACACGTGTCCCTGCAACGATCTATACCATATGCTAGATAACTGATGAATGAATGAAGAACAAGTGGTGAACCAGTATGGCTTACCCTGAATAAGACTAGGGCAGATGTTTCACTGCCGAAATCCTGTTAGCTGAAGACTCCGTCTCCAACCCCAACTGTTGTGCTGCACGCTATGCTGCTATCCAAGAGCTCCCAAAATAATCATAATCCAAAAAGTGAAGTCTCCTCTCGCTTTCTCCTCTATTTATAAAGTTCAACTGCGCAAAACCTAATCTTTGACCTAATTAGGTCACTTTATCTTGTAATTTGCCGTTGACTTGCATGCATGTGTATGGAGACTTAAAGAGTGCATGCATCATTAAATAATGCTTGGTTGGCATGCACGAAGGTGGCCTTTGGCCCTGGTGGCCCTTCTTGACCAAGTGATGATGCCCTAGATCTTCTATGGATGGCATCAGTCCTCAGCTAATTCCCTAGCTGTCAGTAACCGCTCGAACCCACAGGAATCACATAGGTTAGCGGTTTTGGGCCTCAGGGCCTAATTGGAAGAGGACATTACATGAACAAAGCACTTGTTCAAACTCAGAGCTCAGAGCTCCATCAAGCCTTCCTTGCCTTTTTATTTTTTGTACCACATGTTCATACCCCTTCGGGGAAATTGTAATAAATGTACTAGCATGGCAAATTTTTGCAAGGGACTTGTCTTCCTAAGACTTAAACGTCAATCCGATCAGTCCAAGGTGTTTTTTCCCTTGTCAATTATGCAATGTTGAATAAGCGATGTATAATTTTTGAGTTTTTCACTGTTCCTTCAAAGCTGGAATGATCGTCTTGGTGGGTAGGCCTTAGGAGGTTATTAAAGTTTACGTGTCTATGTATATGAGCGTGCTAGGCATCGATATTGATTTGTATGGACATGTGCTAGCCCCCCCTAGAGTTTTGTCCGATTCCGAAAAAAATAATTTTTTGCCTTTTTTCTAAGCCATTTTTAATCATTTAATTAAAAAACTTGCAAATGGCATAAAAACTTGATCTGGAGGCAGAATTTGGTGTGGGGATGATCGTTTTAATGCTTAGAGCATACTCATTACCCTAGGATCCACTTTTCATACACTTCGGGTGATCAAAAGGTCACTTATGGTCAGTTTTTTCTATCAGAGCATCTAAATGACATTTAAATTCTAAAAGTGCAACATTTTGGCATAAAACAAACAAATGGAAAAGTAAAAAAAATGATTTTTAAAGGTTATGGGATGACTTGGCATAGTGTTCCCCATGTTAGTGACTTCATCCTAAGTGGAAGGCTTCACTTCTAAATGAGTTTGCATACCATACGATTATTACATAAATCAAGTTATCACCCTCAAAGCTCACGTCATGGTGGCCCACGCTAGTTGATTGATTAGGAGATTGGTTTAAGTTGATTGGTGAGTTAAGTGTGGAGTATGTGCGAGTTGATTGAGAGCGATTTGAATAGGTGGTAAACTTCACCTACCTCATGTATGCATCCCCTATCTTTATGCTTGCATTTGGTAAGGTGGCATTTCAGTATTGGATATGATTTGAAATTGGGTGAGGTAGGCGTATCTATCAAGAGGTGTTGCCTACCACTCCTAATTCCTCTCAACTTCAACTCAAGTGAACTCCAGTGCATCCCTTGAATACCACGAGCTCAAGCTAACTCGACCTCATCTTCAGCTGTTTGGTGCATCCCCTTGGGCCCGCTCTGGCTATAAATAACACATATGTATCCCATTTCAAACTAGTTGGAATATGCTGGGAAGAGCTTGCGCATTGTAATTAATATTCATTTGAGAAATAAAGAGACTTTGGAGGTCTAACTTGTGATGTGCTTTGGTTGAGTGGATGTATTATCTTTTAGCTGTATGGAGGTAACCTATATTTGAACTGTTATCACCAACCTTGTAGTTAACTATGTGAGGTGGATCCATGATGGATGGTAGAGGGACAAGCAACTAAGGAGGTGGAACCAAGACTGCCTAGACTCCCAAATGGATGGTTGTCACGCAAATCAAGGCAGTCTTCACTTTATGTTATCTAAGTCCAAAACAACAACGAGGGAGACCTAGATCTACTCTCGACAGAAGAGATCAGACCTAGACACCAAATCAGATCAAGTAACCTTGAAGTACGTAAGGTGTGAGGTAATTGGAGACTCTAGATCTATGGAGGATGTTACTGAGTGGATCAGGGCTTTGGATATATGTTTCGATTGTATGAAGGTTGATCCGAAGTGGAACCAAGGTGACCTATAGGGGGGAAAACTAGATCTAGGTTTGGGGTACTAGCAACTGATGGAGATAACTGCTGCCTTGGGAAACGTAACCAATGCAAGGTGAGGAAGGACAGAGCTAGGACTATCTAGTACCCAAGGGATAGACTTAGTGAGAAATATGACAAAATCAAAGTGCTTGAGTCATCAAGTAAAAGTCGGATTTCAGGGAAAATAGGCCAAAAAGAGGGCTAGCGCTAGGGTTGGAGATCAGTTCCCGTTGGGCCTTGGGAAATGGATTTAGTATCTACCCAGCATTGGAGTGAACCCTCCTGGGGTATGCCTTGATCTATGGACCCAGATAAGTATTGGCCTGGAAAATTCAGTTTGGAGGGGAAATTAGCAGAAGGAGGGCTAGCGCTAGGGTTTGGAGGGACAGATCCTCAGATTTAGGACAATCTGGGAGGCATCAGCTCAGCGTTGGAGGAGAAATGGGATGTGGATGACTTGATCTACAAACCCAAGTTGGAAAAATGCAGAAAAAAACAGATCTGAAAAAGTCAGAAAATGACTAGGAGTGCTAGAGTGCTGAAAGTCAGTTTCTCAGATCTAGGGCCACTTGGCAGCAACTAGCTCAGGGTTGGAGGTGTTTTGGAATGAGGAGGACCTGATCTACGAACCCAAGTGGTTATTTTCTGGAAAAAGTCATATTTGGAAAAGGTCAAAATTTCAGTGGGGGGCGCTGGGGTTTTAACATACAGTTTTTCAGATCTAGGGAAAACCAGCAACCTTTTGGACAACATTGAAGATGAAATGGTGAGAGGGATGCCCGATCTACAAAACCTAGCAGTGGTTTGTCCAAATATTGAATGGTTCCCCGATTAAGTATTTTTGGATTTTTTAAATATTTTAGAATTTTCAGTAAATTGAAGAAAAGCAGGTACAATGGATTGAGATCATGGAAGAAAAGAACCAACTTGTATACCTTACCTGGAAAAACTTGTAGATTCCTTTATGACGATGATCCCTGCCATCCTGATCAATTTGAAAAGCTTGAAGCGAGTTCTATGTCCAGTGTTTGCTTGAGGAAGTCTATGCGCCCTCTCTCCTGCACAACAAACGTCAACCATATCAAATTTGTTGCCACATGAGAAAAAAGCTAAATGCTACAGAAAAATAGCAAGAGAAAATCATAAATCGAAATGACACTAATGAAAACCCCCTGATAAAAAACGAAGACAATCCAAGCGAGTTGAGGTCCCCCTGCAAAAACGCTCAAGCTGAAGTCGTCCTCCTGTAGACAAGACAATGATCCCCAAAAAATATAGATCTCATAACAATTTCCCGAATGCTAGGAAGCAAAAGACTTTCCAATCACCATCTAAGAACATTAGATGCAAAGGAGATCCAAGAAAATATCCACAAGAAAAGTTTTCTATTATCCAGATCCAAGAGTCAAACACCCCTTACAAATGAGAAGCTCTCTCCTTTAAATAAAAATGAGAGAACCAAAATTCTAACCACTTTCAAAACGAGTGGCTAAGATTAAAAGATATAAATGTTCTAATCAATGGTTGAGATGAGCTCAACATATAATACATGGATCAATATAACCATAAAGTACCATAGTGGACTAAATCACCCATGAGGGTACCCCACTCAACAAGAAATAAATGAAGCACAATGTGGGTCCATGGATTGTTAACTAACTCCCTCTGGGTGCCCCATGGCACAATAAAATAATATAATATTTTAATTTTTTGACTTTGTGGCTTGTTGTTCGCCGATTGCACACCAGCAGCAAATATCTTCCGAAAGTTGTCTCCTCACATGAGAAAGTGGGAGAGGTGTGACCTTGGGGGCAAGCACAGAGCCAGGTACTGTCACCTACCCCTAGCTCCTCCGTTTAGGCTGACTCCTAACGAAGACAAGGGGGGTAGTCCCTACAAAAGAGTTTCTATGGCTCTTAAGTTGTTAAAGTGTTTTAATTGGTTACGGATGCGGATGGGTGTTGTTTAGGAGTTACTGTAATTAAATGTGTTTGTTTATTATGAATTTGACGCATAAGATAAAGCAATCCACGTTGCTATCAAGAGAATTAAAAGATGAACAATAATTCAAGACTTTATAAAGATGCATTCACAGATAGAAATTAAAATGTTCCGAAGACAAGTGATCCAGATATAATAATTATGCAAAGATTAAAAGACCAGTGCCTTTATGGAGTCAGAACTATGCAATGCTTTAAGAAATAAATCTAAGTCTTGAATAAAGCTAGTGGATGTAATGTTGTGCAAGTGCTCTTGGTATATTTTAAATATTTAAGTGATCTTGCTTATGGTGTCAACGAAGGTTTGTCAAGAGTCGGGAGAATGTTCCAAGTTTAATCTATAGAAGACATGATGGCCCGCCCAGTATCCCAGGCTGGTATCACGAAGATTGACCAGCTAGCTGAGAAGGTTAGACAGCGAGGAGTTCCGACGCCTCTACTAAGAAGAACTTATGAAATTTTCTACAACGTCGGTGTGTTGGTTATGGGGTTTAAATTTTATTATGTTTCTCTTGCAAGATTAAAAATCTAATGCCGTTTCTAGGTACTCTGATTTTGAAGTCGGTCAGAGCATACTCCGGCAAGGAGACAACGAAGTTAATTAATTAAGTCGATTAAATAAGACTCTCTGACAGAGGGCGCTCTTGACCTTGTCTTATGACAAAGGTTCAAGAGACTTGGCTAATCTAAATGCATAATGCAAGGATATGCAAGTCTAACTATGCTTTCCGATAGAGAGTGCTCTTGACTTGGGTTATGACAAGTTCAAGAGACTTAATTAATTAATTGATTAAACTTTAAGAAAAAGAAAGCTAAACTACCCAAGAGTCTCTTTTAGGCTTTTTAGGCCCTAATCGGGAAAGCATGGAGGTAAGTAAAATTATATCAAAAAGTAAACAAACTTTGCTTTAGCTAAGTAAATAAACAAAGAAACCTTTTTGTCTTTTATATTTTATGAATGATAAACTAATCAGAAATGAACTATCCAACTTTAATAAAAAACAAACTTCTAATAATTATGAAACTATTCTATCCTATTCTACCTTTAACAGTTTATTAAACAAAAAAAAATACAAGCATGAAAAAGGGACGATAAAAGCTTCTCCCAAATGGGGGAAGAGGGGCATGGGAGCCGTAATCCCACTCGCTCTTTATTAACTTTTTACAATATTTTTGATGCCTTTTGCCTCTTCTTGAATGAGCAAGGTGAGAAAGGGAGAGAGAGAAGAGGGAGGTGTTTTGGTCTTTTTGCTCTTTGTTTATTCCATTGCTTGCTTATGGCCTTTGGGCTCTTTTTTACTTCCCTGAAATAAGAGCTTTAAACACTAACTTGTTATATGTTAGTCAAAAAATTGAAACAAGATAGATCTACAAATTGATTGTAAAAGAAACTAAACTTTTATAATGAAAACGGAGGAAAGTAGAAAGAAGAAGAAGCTATGAAAAAGAGAAGAAAAACGGCAAAAAGAGGGCAAACAAAAGGTAAAAAGAGGGCTGCAAACTAGGGCCAAAAGAGGGCTGCAAAAGAGGAGAAAGAGGGCTGCAAACTGAGGCCAAAAGAGGGCTGCAAAAGAGGAGAAAGAGGGTTGCAAAAGAGGAAAGAGGATAGCCAAAAAGAGCACGGTTTGATGAAAGATTAGTAGCTTAAGATCCAAACCTTGCTTAACCCAAAAAATAAAAAAATTTTACTTTGAAAGATGAATAAAAAATAAAGAGAAAATGGTCAAACCTGTGGATCTTTTAAGGACACTTGGATCTCATAAAGCATGCAATTACCGAAAGTTTGTACTTGACTCCAAGAGAAGAGTGTTAGACACTGAGAGGGGGGGTGAATCAGTGTAAAGCCAATTTTAAAACTTTTCTTAGCTTGTCACAATTAACTACCAATTCATCATTCCATTATCATTTCATAAACATCTTTCACTTCATCATTCACATATCATAAGCATTTGAATCATCAAGAACCATAACACAAAAGAACACAACACCATATAATTTTGTAATCTTTTTGTATTAGTTTTGGACCGGCTACAACCGTGAGGTAAAATCAGCACCTACTGATACAAAGAGCACCTACTCTTCATCCGGGACCCTGCTTGGTTTTCTTAGACCCTGCTAAGAAGGGTTTGAGGTATCCTAACCTCAGATGCAAGTCAAGTTTGCATTTACAATTTAAGCTCACTGTCTCAAAACATTTTCATCACTATCGCATCACACCATATCTACAAGCACATCATTCTGACCATAACCACGAATACATCATTATGTCCATCAAATTGCTGCCAGCATCATACAATCATCATTTCTTATTGCTGTACATACACATCATATCAATCTGTTCATCACAAGCACTGTTGTTGGTCATCTGCTCATCAAACATGTCATCTACACTGCTGTCATAGTCAAGTCAATCAACTTGTCTCTGCTTTCACCATCAATCTGCTGTCATAGTCAAGTCAATCATGTCACTGCTTTCACCATCAATCTGCTGTCATAGTCAAGTCAATTATGTCATTGCTTGCCAAGTCACGGTCTGTTATCAGTCAACTCAATCCACTGTCAAAATCATCAAGTCAATCTGATATTGATCAATTTGCTCACTGATGTCATATGTCACTTTCAAGCAATGTTCTGGCATGTCACATTCAATCAACTACATGTCATGGCTGTGACTAAATTCTTCTATCATGCAAGTGTTGTTGGCTGCTTTTGTCCAGGATCAGAGCTTATGAAGGTGCTTTAAAGAGTGCCAACAACTGTGTCCAAGATCAAACCTTTTGCTGCTTCTTAATCCTCAAAAATCAGATTTTAGAGTTTGAGCCTTAATGGTTGCTTGTACTGATGCAGAAGGATGCCTTAGTCAAGCGAAACTTTTATTGTTATTGCAGTCATTTGTCATGTCAAAGTAACTCAATTCTATCACAGTGAACATAACTATTCCTCTGTTCTTCACTTTGGTAGCTTTAGGATGTCTTAAGGAAAATCCTTAATTCAGTCTAAGACTATGCCACAGTGTCCACAACAACAACTTTATATATATGCATCACAAATTTATGCAAGATATCAAACTATCACTCTAGAGTCTAGCTCACTGGATCTGTAGTTTCTTAAGTTTTACTTGATCTCTAATCCTTTTAGTACTTGAGCAAAATGAACATACCCCTTACTTAGCAAACTTGAGAAGATGTATTACCATACCTTCCAAATTGATGTATGCAACTTTTATGTCTCCAACGCGACTGAGATTGATCTTCCTTAGTTACTTGATCACTTGACTTGCCTCAATATTTGTTACTATATCACTGTTGTCAAGTTGACACCGTCTACATGACTGTCATATCAAACATATGCATGACCTGTGTATATGCTAGGACTGCTTATGTGCTTGAACTATGTATGTGTTGGGAAGACCTTCAAAACATATCAAAAACCATACTGTGTATATGGTGAGGAAGAACTTCAAACCATGCCAAAATTGTACTGTGTCTATGTTGTGACTGTTTAAGATATGGACCCCTTCAAAGTCAAACCCCGAGCTATTTGTATACTCCCTTCAAGCTTGGATTTTTGCACTGGCTGTGAGGAACCTTGGTGGACTGCTCACCACTCCACAAACTCAGGCTCTTTATATGTTGTGAAAGGAACACAACCACATCCAAAACTTTGACTTGGATTGTTTTAGGATCCACAAAACTCAGACTGTGTGAGTGTATGCTCGTCAAAACTTCGTTTAAAACTTGACTGTGTCTTTACTGTAGATAGCCTCCAAATCGGGACTGTATGAGAATCTCAAAGCTTGGACTATGTGTTGGTTACAAACCCAAGACAAGTCCAAGAATGGACTGTCATAACCCATAAAAATTTAGACTGTATTTGACTGCTGCTTATCCACAGAAATCACCTTAGTCCACTGCTGCAAAGTTCACCACGAAAAAGCCTCGGATCTGCTGCTGCAAATGTTGGCAAGAAAACAAATCAAACCCCAAACAAAATATTTTACTGTGTTTGGAAAAACTCGGGTTTGCTCCTCTTTTTCTACTGAGAATAGGAGACAGTCCGAAAATATTACTAAAAAGAGATAGCCTGAAATTATGTCTGTAGCAGACTGATTTTTTTCCCTGAAGCAGCCCGAAATCATCCCTGCAATAGCCTAAATTTCTGAATTGGAAAATGGCTGAGAGATATCTTCCTGTTGCAACCTCAAGAGACTCTTAGAGACAGCCATGAAATTGCCTCAGTAATGGCCCACGAAATTACAGAGATTAAAAAAACTTTAAAAATTTCCTGTCTACTGTAGCTGCTACAGTACCCGAAATTCTCCTTAGTGAGCAGCCCGAAATTCAGAGCTCTCATTCACCCAAATTTTCACACAAAATGAATTAGGACGTTAGCCCTATTTATACTAGTTTTCATATGTATTTATTTTTTATTTTTTATTGGAGCCGACTTCACAAAAAAATAAATATTTAATTAAAAAAATGACTGAGCCGACTTCTACTTTAATTTTTATTTAATATATTTGTCACCTCATCCTTTGTTTACTTGCATAATAGGGTTGACTTCACCACATTATTTTTCATCCTTTGTTTACTTGCATAATAGGGTTGACTTCACTTTGATCGTGTTTGAGGCTGGACTAGATGAGCTTCTTCCTTATTTTAATGAGTTCTTCATGCATCAAGGACCAAGTCAAGAGGAGATCACCAAGGGAACAAGGACTTCTTCAAGGACATCAAAGGTTCCATATAAGCATGAACTTCATCAAGCTTGTGGGCTTCTTCAAGGATCAAACATTTCCCAAGTGATATGGGTATTACCATCAACAAGCTACCAAGTGCACCACATCATCAAAACCAAGGGTTTCATGACCCCATCAACTCACAAATGGGCCACATCATCTTCACCATTCCTTCAAGGGTACAAGGACCATTGACCCAACAAATGTGGGTCCAAAGGCTTCTTCATCAAGCAAGAGGCATCATGGGCTTCTTCAACCACCTTAGCCACGCAATGGGTCAAGATCCATCATGACATCACCTGTGGGGTTTCCAATCCTTCTCTTAGGGTACCATGACACCATCAGAGCATAAATGACCACAAAATGGGTCATTAATGCTTCTCCAAGCCATTTGGGCTTCTCCATCGTCTACCAAGGCTTCAGGACCATCTTCAGGGTCTTCAATGTCTTCAGCCAGGTGGTGGCTTCAAGATTCATCCTTGTGGGTACAAGGACCTTGTCAACTGGGTACAAGGTGCTTCAAGGCACAAACCCACTCTGTTTGGGATCCAGGGCACTGTAAGGTGGGACTTGGTGGCATCAATGACATCCCGTGGGGCCACTGCAAGTCCATGTTGGTATCAATGACAATTTCATCAACAAAGAGGATGCAGCTGAGCTCGAACTTCTGCTTGGTTGGATGGACTGATCTGCAAAATAACAACTCATAGACTTGCTAAACAACGGATTAGATCATGTATTGTTCACAAATTGAAATATAAAGTAGCATGAAATATGACTGAATAAACAATGCTTCTTTTCAATTTCTAAAAGTAAAGCAATAAACAACTAACTTGCAAACCACAAATACCTGTTCTTATGTGCTTACAGAATCCTTCTAAAGCATAGATTCATAATCTCAAATAAACAAGAAAGAGAAGCATTAAAACAACATCACCTCATCCATCAAGTGCATTCATCCACAATGTCACACCACCATATGAGCCTCCAAAACCTTAATTTTATTCCAAAGGTTGCATAAAAGCAACAAGCATTTACAAAGTTTCACCAAAGTTTCTCTACACAAAACATCCACCTGTAGAGCTCAAAAGAGCCTCTACTTATACAAAAAGGAAAGAAAATAGAACTCAAATCCCTAAATCCAGACTAAGAGTAACACCGGAGTAATTGAATGAGCTCGGCATGATGATTTGGAGCTGAACTAAGCTGCAACTGAGTGCTGGAGTAATGAGGGGGGGTGACGTGGCTCATCCTCCCTTGTAATGATCACTCAACCAATAGATAACCTACACTTCAACCAAAAACTGATTTGACCAAAGAGGGCAAATTTTTGACTGATAGTTCAACTGCTACACTCCGATACTTGATCTAAAACTGACCGATATTTATTGGAATCATCATAAATGCTTCGTGCCATGTCATTTAGCCTTTTATTTTATTCAATTTGGTTTATTTTGGAGAGTTTTTTATTTTCTCCAAAATATTCATTTTTAATATTTTAATTAATATTTATCTCCGTAAATGACTTTTTTGAGAAATTATTAATTACGAGGCTGAATGAACTTCTGAAACTTGGAGATAGCTGGTCGGCTGATCATGGATGATTTTTGGCTTAAGGTTAGAGCCTTCAATCATTGAATTCGGGTTCCGGATGACTAACTTATTACAAATTGAATTTTTCCATTTAAATTATGGAAAAATTCAATTAAAAACTTAGGAAAATTAAAAAAAAAATAAAAAAAAATAAAAAAAATTGAGGCGTCCGGTAAAATAGTTTCAAATTTTTTCTGAGGATCCTAGTGACTTAGGACATGACCATAGTCTATTTTAACAATGTCTAGTAGGTTTATATATACTTAGTTGGACTCTAATAACCCCCCAAGGCCCAGAATCCAAAATCGGGCATTCCAGCTTTGGAGGAAGCGGGAAAAACCTCGTCAATTATACTCGGTTATAGGCAAAGCATAATTGTCAAGGGCAAAAAACTCCCTGAAATACCTTAGTTGAAATTCTACGTTCAAGGAGACCGAACCACTCAAAACACCCTACTAGCACATTTTATTACAAACCCCGCGGGGCCATGGTCATAATTATTAAAAACAAAAACTGACTAGCCAAAACTAGCTAGACACACAGGCGTATCATCTGATACACTGGAAACAAACATTTATCATGTTTGTCAACTGGCAGCTCCTCAGGTAATCCAACTATGGTACAAATAAGTGGATAACATGCCTCGAGGAAATCGTGAGCCTCCCAAAAGCTCCAGAAAATAATATAAAAATGCCCAAAAAATAGGTTTGGGCCCAATCAGGTGCTGCAACTACTGGAGAAGGTGTGGAGGAAATAACACTCATCATTATGATTCACCCCATGTCATTTCCTTGCCTCAGTAGCCCAAATTGATTTTTTCAATAGCTATTTAATCATTTTTTAATCTGCCTTGGGAAACATGAACCTGCCAAAACAACCTCCTAGGGTGCCTGCATTGTCAAACTGAGCCTACCAGGCTCCCTGGGATGGGGGTACTATGGCACAATCAAGTGAGGAGACAGCTTTCGGATTTGTCATCTCCAGCTAAACTCCCGAATTGGATGAGATGGAGAGCACTCATTGGTTTGATGATTTGATCGAGGTAAAGACTGAAGATAACACTAGCAATGGCTCCTCTAGACCAAGCAAGTCCGGTTAGGTCTGGTTTTCTGGTTTTAGGGTTTTAACACTCTCTCATTGTATAAATAGAGGCTCTTTCAGCTCTATTCGAAGGGAGATTTTGGGTATGAACACTCTGCCAAAATTATTGTAATATTTGTTTAAAGATTGGAATAAAGTTGTGACTTTGGAGGTGTTAGAATATAATCCGTTAGGGTTATATAATGGAAATAAATAAATAGTAGTAAGCCAAACAGGCTGAGCGGAAGGT
Source organism: Pseudotsuga menziesii (assembly GCA_001517045.1). Lineage (NCBI taxonomy): Eukaryota > Viridiplantae > Streptophyta > Pinopsida > Pinales > Pinaceae > Pseudotsuga > Pseudotsuga menziesii. The sequence goes on along the minus strand of LPNX011008976.1, from coordinate 157,673 downwards.
GAAACCCAACCGCCATGTGATTTGTATAAATATAGGCATTTGCATTGGAATAATAATCGAATCGGGAGTTATTACCAACAAGTGGTATCAGAGCGCTGCCATAACTCCTGCCTGTTGCCAGTCTGCCCATTCCTAGCATTCTGCTTGCCAGTCCATTGCCAGACTGCTCCTTCAGTCTGCCAGTCGAGTCGCATGCAGTATATGCGTTACTCCTCCATCTGCCCGCCTTTTCTATCCTCTGCGATCTGTAGTTGTTGAATACCTGCGTGAAGAGTGCTATTGGTATCTCCTCCAGCGCGTGAAGGCACTCTGAGTGAAGACAACTGCGTGGTGGTGAGAGTAAGATTGTTGATAGATATCTGCGTTGAGATTATAGTGTGACTGATATATCATATATATCTGCATCCTGCATTGGAGTTGCGCCCTGTGGAGACTTTCTAGGTACTGAAATGTGTTGAATATTGCATTGAATATCTTTTGAATATTCAAGACTGGTGCGTAGCGAAGACAACCATATTTTGTGCCTCTGCCGCGATTTGAATTATCTGCTAAGTCCATTCATCATTCTGTTTGTATGCTACGAGCTCTTTGTGCTGCAACCTCTTCATATCTTCACTCTCGTGTGTATAGTATTTTGGGAATGCTTGTAGGGTTTCCATTAAAAGTCAGATCGAACATCTTGTTTATGAATTTATTCATTTCTGCAGTATCTATGTTTTGATCGACGCCGATTAACACAGCAACTGTTGTGATCAAGATGGCAATGAATGCAAGCAGTCCTTATGGGATGTCAAGCTTATGATATTTGCGAGATTTACAGTTCACGCAGGATAGTATAAAGGATTCCTTTAGTAAAGCCCACACTGGCGCCAAAGTGGAAGAAACTGCATTGAAAATTGAAGATTGAAGACTGCGTTAAAGATTACGATAGAGCTACGTGGAGACTGCTATTGCGAGTTACTGGAGCTTAAAGAATTGCGTTGGAGCCTGTGTGGAGAGTTGTAATACACTGCACCCATTGCTCAGTCACGTGAAGGTAAAAAGTTGCATGTTTTATTGTTGTGTGGTCCCTGACCGTTGGACACTGCACAAAACCTAATTTTGCCCAAATTTTTGTGGGCTCTCTTTTGGTGGGCTGCGCGGCTCTGCTGTGCGCTCTCGTGTGTGCTATGGGCCCTGAAGTTGGCGTATAATTTCCATTCCTGCGGTGAGTAATGCCATCGTTTGCGGACTGGAGGCGATGAAAGTCTCAGAGGAGACTGCCAAAATATCAGAGAGCTGCGACTCATATTTTGTGAGAGCCCGTGTTGTGAGAGCTGCGACTCATATTTTGTGACTGTGATATATAATGTGAGAGATACATCATATATATATCTGCGCACTATTGGAGACTGCGCACAAGCCGATATGTTTCAAATTTTATAGCTGGAAACGTGTTTTGAACTTGCACATGATTACCATTTAGCATATCATGTCTCTCTATGTATTGTAGAGCAGTAATGTTTCTGTCCTAAGTTTTTGGCCTTTGAAAGCTTAAAAGTTGGATGCTGATTTTGCTTTGTAAAATCTGGCAATGCATCTGCAATGCATTTTAAAATCTGATTGATATTAAGAAGAAAAAGAAGACTGCGCACTATTGTTGACAGTGTCGATTCAAGGCTTTTTCAGCAGAGTGAAGACCGCGTGTGTTGAAGTTTACTCTCATATTTTGTAAAATGTGATATATATATGTATCCATATATTATATTGGTATGGGATACTCATTTTTTGGAAAAATCTGGATCCCGATACACTGGTTGAGGTACATGTTGCTGGTGTTTTGCGCTGTGTAAACCTAGACTGCTGAAAACCTATTGAAGACTGAGTTGTATGCTGCTGAAGACTGCGTTGAAGACTGTCTTTTATGCTGAAGAATATCATCTATTTCTAGTGACTGATATATATTTTGATATATTTTGTATTGACTGTATTGTAAAAAGTGCAGAGACTCAGACCTGCATTGTGTAGAATAGTGCACAGAATTTATATATTGAAATTAAATATAGAGCAGCTGCAAGATTGTTTTGATAGGACTGTAGAATTATTTGCAGAATCATATTGTAATCTGTAAAGGAGCAGGAATCTAAACCTGCATCCCATATATTTTTCTAAGCATTCTGTAAGTTATAATTTCCAGATTAGAGATGCACTCTTTGGCATCTAGTATTGGTGCTGCCCTAGCTGGCAAAGACCAATCCAAAGACCCTTCCAAGGGAGAATGCAGCAAGAGAGGACGAGGAAGAAGAAACTTCAAAGGCAAAGGGGGCAGAAACAACTCCAGAAAAAGATCAAAGTGCAAGCGTTGTGGAAAGACTGGGCACACATCATATCAGTTTTGGGCTTCATGGGACTCCATCAAAGACAAGCACAACCAGAAGAAAGATGACCAAGATGCTAGTAAATCTTCTGATTCTTGTATTGTTGCACATTGTAATCTTGGATTTAATGAAATGACTTCTCTTTCATCTTACAAAGATTGTTGGCTGCTTGATACTGGTGCAACATCACACATGACATTTAGAAAAGACTGTTTTGAAGAACTGAATGAAACAATAGATGGCATAGTTTACTTTGCAAATAAGTCAAGTATTAAACCAAAGGGAATGGGCACCATTCGACTGAAGATGCCTGTATTCCCTGATTTCTTGTTGAAGAAC
>LPNX011008976.1:114093-153035 GCA_001517045.1 Pseudotsuga menziesii | reverse complement strand
TTTGCAAGAAAAACAAGAGAACTCCACTCCATTGCTGGTCGACAATACTTCTGCAATCAAGCTGGCTAAGAATCCTAGATTCCATGATCGAACCAAACACAACAACACAAAGTATCATTTGATTCGACATCATGCAGAAGCCAAGACAGTCCATCTTCGACATTGTTCCACAAATGATCAAGTTGCAGACATCTTCACCAAAGCGCTTGGACAAGAAAAGTTTGAAAGGTTCAGAAACATGCTCGGACTTACGAACACCCCTACGGATTAAGAGGGGGATTGTTAGAATATAATCCGTTAGGGTTATATAATGTAAATAAATAAATAAATAAATAGTAGGAAGCCAAACAGGCTGAGCGGAAGGTGAAACCCAACCGCCATGTGATTTGTATAAATATAGGCATTTGCATTGGAATAATAATCGAATCGGGAGTTATTACCAACAGGAGGTCTATGCATGAGCTATTGGAATTGTGGATTCACACCGTCTTTGGTGATATCTCTCTTACACTTCTCTTTTTCAATTGTTAAATCATTATTCAATATATACTCGTGAAGGGCTAACATTCTAGTTTATGAGTATTTTGTTCGGATTTAATTTTGTTTGTAAGAGTTTTGCAGGGACAATCAAGGGTGAAGGACAAGCTTAAGGATCAAGCTCTTCTTCATAAACTGGTGGTTCCTTTTCATCTAATTCCTTTGTTTTGCAGGTTCTCCTAAGCACTTCTCAATCCAAGAAAGAAACACAACAATCAGGGTTTCTCCTTCCTTCCATCAAAAAAGATTAAACAACACACTTGGTTACCGAACTTCCCTCTTCTAGTTCTCTCTTTGCTCTTTGACCTCTTTTGTTTCCTTGCTTGCTAGCCCCTTTCCTCCTTGCTTTGTTTTCTTTTTCTTACTCTTTCTTCTTCACTGCCCTATTTTTACTCTTTTTACCACTCATTTTCTTCATTTTGGACAGCCCTAGTGTGCCCTAGTTTATGCCACTTTTTTACCTCTTTTTTCCCTAGTTCTTTAGCCTTCTTCTACCTTGTTTTGGCCATTTTCTTCCCCTTTTTGTTCGCTGTCCTGTTTTTTGATTTTTATGACAGCCATCTTCCTTCTTCATCGCTGCCCCATTTTCATCATTTTTCATACTCCTTTGGCCTCATAGTTGGCTGCCCTATTTCTCCCTTTGCTTGCTTTTGACTTCCTCTTTGTTCTCATTCCTTCTTCCTATCCTTTTCTTTTTATTTTCAGCCTTCTTTGTCTTGCTCTTTTTCTCTCATTCAAACTTCTTCTCTACCCTTTTTGCTACGTTTCAAGAAAAGCTTCAAGTAAAAGTAAAGCACTCTCCTTTTTACGCAAATTTTAATGATTGTAGAGTTATATGCTTTCATTTGAAGAGTCCTTTCAAGGATTAAAATTGTAATTTCAATAAAGTACTTTTGTTTGAGTGGGGTTTTTAAGTCCCCACTCTCATCCTCCCCCATTTGGGGAGGCTTGTGTTATGTTTACTTATGTATGCTTAGGTTAGATGTGCTTGTTTTCATCATTATTTCCATCTTATTCTTAGAATACTAATTGTTAATCCATCACGTCTAATTCATTAATTAAGTTGATTACTTCATTTTCAATCATTTATCTTTCATACAAGTAAATCGACTGCTTAAATCTCTTGAATCTCACCATAAGGTGGATCAAGTGTGCTCTCTGTCGGAGAGTTAATCAACAATCTTCAGCTTAAGTTTTATTGCATCACATTGTTTAATCAATTAATTCTTAAGTAAGCCTCTTGAACTTGCAGAAACACAAGTCAAGAGCACTCTCTATCGGAGAGCATCCTTAGTTTGCATAATCCTTGCATTAGTCTCATCTAGATTAGATAAGACTCTTGAACCTCTGTCATAAGACGAGGTCAAGAGCGCTCTCTATCGGAGAGTCTAATTAATTAACTTAATAAAACCTTCAACACACACACCCCATAATTAATTAACTTCGTTGATCATCCTTCACCTAGTATGCTCTGCCAACTTTCGGGTTGGGCTTGTACTCAGAACAGTGAACGGACTTGCTAAGTTCCCACAAGAGTAACTTAATTAAAACTTTCACCCCCATAACCAACGCACCGGCGTTGTTTCGTTTAAATACCGAGGCATGTGGGCAAATTCCAAGTGTGGGCGCCGGGCATCCCAATCTGGGCACAGTTAGTTAAGTTATTGAACACTTAGCTGCGACCCCAGACAGGTCCGTCATGTCTTCGAACGGAGCCACTGAAGGTATTTTCTGTTAGGATATCCAGCTACTTTAAGCAAGACCACCATTAAAACTTTTAAACCTACCAAGAGCTTAATTCCTAGACTTTTATTCACGCATTTATTTGACTCCATAAGGCACTGGTCCTTGGTTATATCTGAGTAATTTTCTATTTTGATCAGCTGTCTATGGTTCATTTCAATTATTATATTTGAATGCTTAGTTAAAAGTCTGGAACCCATGCTTATCTGTGTAATCTCTTGTCAGCAATGTGGATTGCTTCTGATTAATCATCATTCTCTCGATAAACATTCACTTTAAATCATAATAAACTCCTAAATAACACCCATCCGCATCCGCAACTAAATAAAACACTCTAACAACTTAAGAGCCTTAGAAAACTCTTTTGTAGGGACTACCCCCCTTGGCTTCGTTAGGAGTTAGCCTAAACGAAGGAGCTAGGAGTAGGTGACAGTACCTAGCTTTGTGCTTGCCCCCAAGGTCACACCTCTCCCACTTTGTCAAGTGAGGGGATAGCTTTACGAAGATTTCTGTTGCTGGTGTGCAATCGGCGGACAACATGTAGAAGCCATAACCTCTTACTTCTTTCGCTAGGCTAAAGACCGTCGGGAGGATTGCCTATTACTTCCCCATTGCCTCATTTGACTGGAGAACAAGTCGCAGGTAGAGCCTTGTGATACCTCAGATACCAGAGACGTGAGACCTCGGATTTCTTCTTGGATTTTGTTGCCGCCTTTCACACACTTCAGGGGAACGTGGTAGAAATATTCAAGCCATTCGGTGTGTCCTTGGGGGAAAGTCTCGAGTCAAGGACGTCACCTTATTCTTGACTCATCCGTTTAGGCCAACTCCTAATCGAAGCCAAGGGGGGTACACCCTATTTAATTGCTAAGGTTGTTAAGGCTTAGTGTAATGGTGATGAATGAGTTATTTAGGATTTTGATAAACAAAAAATAACAGAAAATATTGCAACGGAATTAAAACAAAACAACATAGAAGATCAATATATAATATATACAGCATGTGGAAACATATGATTATATCAAGTAAAGAACCAGTGCCAAAATGGAGTCCACAGATGAAAATGTTGTTGTATTGCTTGAAAGGGAAAATGCTGTAAGTGCTCTTGGTCAAATTTTAGATTAATGTGGGGATGAGTTGATTAAATTATGGGAAAAGGGTACTCCAAATATACCCGAAGGTACAAGGAGTATGTCCAAAATCGTTATCTGATGCAGCTCCCTGCAAGGAATATGTGGGCTGGTTGGAGTCTCTAAGACATGTTCAACACTGCACCAACAAGGGTGTAGGCTAACAGTGTCTCGAGGTCGCTACCCAGTTGTTCTCGCTTCCTTTGTGGATTTTGCCACCACAATGGATTAATTCGAGGCATTGGATTTTCGGGTGGGAGGTTAATTTGGGGCGTGAAAACTAATTAATCTAGTCACCCACGTTGCTTTTGATGCAACCAACTGTTCGGAAGAACCGCAGTGGTGCAGAGCATACATAACGGAGTCTAAAGGATTTTAAATATTTTATTAGTGGTTTTCTTTTAAAAGAAGAAAAATGAACCACCAAAGATGTGTTTCGGTTCAAGTGAACTGCGATCAGGAAAGAAAGTGGGGGTTGATTTTATCAATGTTTTTTGGTACTTGAATTTAGAATGAAAGTGCAGAAAAGAAAACAAGGTTATCTAATTAACCTACCACGAATCTCTTTCTCCTTTTGGGTCACTTGGGAAATCGTGGGGTAAGTAGTAAAATTACTTTGAGAAACTGAAATATGTGAACAAATTTGCAATATAAAACAAAGTACACTACTTGCATATGAATGAATAAAACTAAATTAAAGCAAGAAATAGAAAATAAAATGCCAAAAAAAAGAAAAACGATGCGGATCCCCCCTGGGGGGATGGTGAGCCCACTCTATATCTCTTTTTATTACTCGGTTACAAAGCTTAGAAGAAATGCTCTTTGGTCCTTGTTATCTGGAATCCAAAGGCTTACAACAAAGAGAGAAAAGAAGCCCGACCGAGGGGGGAACTTCTAGGAAGCTTGGATGTCCAAAAATTATGTTTTCGGGTAGAGTTTTCTTTTCTTTTTTAATGGACCTGCTAAAAAACAACAAGCAATATTAGTTTAAATGTGCCCAAAAACACTTTAGAAGTGTCTTTGGACAATGCAAAAAAAAATTGAAAAAATTTTCTAAGTTAAAACTATGTAAAAAATGCAAAAAACTAAGAAGATTGGGATTGAAACCCAACTTCTTAGGGTCTTGGACAACCCTTTGCAAGGCTGCCAATAAGGCACTTGATTGCTAGATATTCTTATTATACTCGATGCAAACTGCTTTAAGATAGCAAGCTAAAAATATCCTTGAAATGCTTGCGAAGAAAAATAGATTTGATACTAGATCTAGATGAAAGAGAGATCAACTTTATGAAAATTTAGATCTAAGCACCAAATAAAACACTTATATAAACTAAAACTAAGAAATATATTTATCTTAAGCATGTAGATCTAAAGTATGGAAGTAAGTAACTCAGTAAGCAAATGAGAATTTTAACTTTTTAAAGGAAGAAGGTTAGGAGCCTTGGTAAAAAGATTCAACAATTGAAGATCGGTTGAAATGGTTCAAGAGGACAATGTTTCTTGCAATGTGAGCAGATAGTAGGAGAAACAAACTAGATCTCCTTCAAATCCACCCAAGAGAAACCTGAAAGACACTTGCACTTGCATAAACTTGTTACAGGGTTAGTGTAATCCAAAATGTGAATAAAGAGAGCATACTCACAAACAAGTAAATATGCAAAATCTTGAATTTAACAGAATGGAATTTTCACTAAGAATTGAAACAACAATGCTCATCCTATTGATTAATACTAATCATTAGGCCAACCCTTTAATATGTTATTAAACAAGATGCAAGATTTAAAACTCTACAGTTACCTCAACCATACAAGCATAGCACCATCCAGCTGGGACAACAATCAACAATATGACCTCCAAATCCAATCTTTATTCACATAAAATATTCAATAGATTACACATAGGAGTAGAGGTTCCATACACTTCATCCTAAAGAGAGTGAATGGGCCTTGTTTAAATAGCCAAAAGAGACCCAAGGGGGGTGCTACCGACATTGAAGATAAAACCAGAGTTATCTGAGTTAAACTGAGCTTGGACTGAGTTGAACTACAGAGGTGATTGACACCTCTCTCACTTAACTCACCGTAAGGCTGCCAAAACACGCAACCAACTCACCAACTCCCAAAATGGCGTCATCCTCCTCCACACGCACGAGCCTCCTTTGGGTTGGTGAGATGGGTTGACGTCATCTCGCATGCATGTGCTGGTGAAAGGAATGGACCAAGGTTTAAAAAAAAAAAAACTTTAATTCAAGCCTTCGTTTTAAACCATGCATGGGGTCTACCTCTCCATCCCCTCACCCGAGCTTCACTTTGATAGCGTAAAGGCTGACGTCACTATCCTCATGCGAGCTATAATCGCCATCAAATTTTTTAAACCAAATTTTTAAAACCAAACAAATGAAGCTTCAAAGTCAGAGCGGTCCACCCCCCTTGCCCACTCGCTAGCCTCGATACCAGCGTGGAGTTGACGTCATCCATTCCCCTCATCCGATTCTCCACACTTCACCAAATTTTAAAACAAATTTTTTAATGCAAACTCAATTTGAACAGGATCGTAAGCTTAATGGGGGACCCATGCCATGTCACCCTGTTATCAACTATTTTGTACCATAGTTGAACCTCCTGTTGAGCCGCCATTTGATGAACATGGTCAATGTTCATGTTCAGTGTAGCAGAAGTTCATAATGTTTTGCTTAGCCAATTTTGGCTAGTCATTTTTAATTTTATGTTGAAATGACCATGCCCCATGGGGATTTTGTAATAAAGTGTGCTAGTAGGGGTTTTGAGTGGCTCGGTCCCCTAAGACGTAAAATTTCAACTAAGGTATTGAAGGGATTTTTTTCCCTTGTAAATTATGCTTTGCCTATAGTTGAGTATAATCAATGAGGTTTTCTCCCGCTTCCTCCAAAGTTGGAATGCCCGATTTTGAATTTTGGGCCTTGGGGGGTTATTAGAGTCCAACTAGTAAATATGAATCTACTAGACACTATTGGTTTGTTCTATGGTCATTTCCTAAGGGATACACTAAAACAATGTCTGAAATTTTTTTTCCTAGACGCGTGGTGATTTTTAATTTTATTTTTTGACTATAGTGAATTAATTAAAATTTTCAATTAATTAAACCATTTTGACCATGGTTTAATTGAAAGATTTCAATTTGTAATAATTAAATGGTCTAAGGGCTGTTTTTGTCAAATAAACACTTAGTTTCTAAGCCAAAACATTCATTTAGCCCCTAGACACACTTATCCTAAGTTTCAGACTATTATTTGGCCTTATAATTAATATTTTCTCAAAAAACCCAAAAAATGAGAAATATTAATTAAAATAATAAAAAATAATGAATTGGAAAAAATAAAAATATCTCCAAAAAAGGCCAAACTGAATAAAATAAAGAGATAATTGGCTCGGCATGGAGCATTTATGATGATTCCAATCAATATCGGTCAGTTTCAGATCAAGTTTTGGAGTGTAGCAGTTGAACTATTAGTCAGAAATTCACCCTCTTTGGTCAAATTCGTTTTTGGGTTGAAGTAATTGTTATCTATTGGCTTGGTGATCGTTACAAGGGGGGATGAGCCACCTCACCCCCCCTCTCATCATTGCAGCTCAGTCTTATCTCAGTTGCAACTCAGTTCAACTCCAAATCATCATGCCGAGCTCATTCAATTACTTCGATGTTACTCTTAGTCCGTATTTAGGGATTTGAGCCCTATTTTCTTTTCTTTTTATGTAAATAAGAGGCTCTTCTTCCAATTTGCATATGGAGAATTTGCAAGAGACCTCTGCCCAACTTGTAACAATTTTATTTGTTTAATGAATGGAATAAAGTGACTTTGGAGGTCCATGCGTGGGTTGTTGGTGCTTGATTTTCATCTTGTGGGAGGTGACATCTTTCTTAAACTTATTCTTTTCTTTTTGCAAAGTACATGATCATTGCTAGATTAGGAAGTCTATAAATCTAGCACAGTAGGGTAATCATTTAGAGTTATAATTTGATTATCTATTTAAGATCCATTGAATGTCTGAATTGAACAGGAAGTATTAGGTATACCATTGTTTTTCAGATATTTTCTTGATTAAACATTCTGGCATTTGATCTTGTGTTTTGTTGATTGAGAACAGTGTTTCAGGGATCAACGAAGGTGGAGAAGGGGTTGAAGCTCAACCACCTATTCATGAAGCATGAGTTTTTTATCTAACACTTTCACCGTGCAGGGCATGCAAAGCGTTTATTTTCTAGTCAAGAAACACAGCTAAAAGGGGCTTTTTCCTATCCTTCATAAACTCAAAATTTAAATCTTTTTCTTAGTTATCAGATCCCTCTATCTTCTTCTTCTTGCTTCTTATTGCCTCTTTTCACTTTGCTTCTTGTCTTCACTCCTTACCATTCTTGCTTCTCAGGTTTTCTTGCTCTCTTTTTGCTCTTCTTTTTTGCCTCTTTTTGCTCCTCTTTCCTTCAATTGTTTGCGGCCATCTTTCACTTGTTGGCTGCCCTATTTGGCCTTTTTATTTGCAGCCATTCTTCTCTTTTTTTGGCTGTCCTATTCCTCATTATTTTGCAGCCAACTTCTCTCTTAGTTGGCTGCCCTCTTTCACCTCAATTTTCAGCCTTTTTGGGCATCTTTTGTGGCCACTTTTTGGCACTTTTTTGAGCTTGCTTTCCTTGCTTTTAGCAGCCGTCTTTCACTTCTTTGTTGGCTGTCCATTAATTCATTTTTGCAGCCATCTAACTTGTTTGTTGACTGCCCCATTTCTTCATCTTTTCAAGTCTTTTTTCCCTCTTTTTTGCATGTATTTTTCACTAGTTTTACTTAAAAAAATACCAAAAATTTGCATTAAAAAGAATAATTTTGTACTTTGAATAATTTCTCTTTTTTTGGCATCTAGTTAGATCTATTTCTTTTTTATTGACAAAATAATGTGTGCATGAGTGTTTGGCTTTCTTGTGCAGGTACGGAGGAAGTGAACGAAGAAAACAAGACTTGAGGAAATTGAAGAAAAAGCTCAAAAATCAAGAAGACAAGCATAAACGAAAGATACATCCTTTGTAAAAGCTATTAAAGCTTGTTTCAATCTGTTATCACATATATAGTAGCCACGCTACCATATTCTGTTTTTCAGATACAGTGCATTTTTCAGCCAGATCTACAAATGCTGCAGTAGGAGCAACACTAGCTGGAGTACTAGCTGAATGCGTAAAAGTACGAGGTGGACGTGGATCAGGCTGTACAGGTGCCCGCATCTGCCCCTCCCTACTAGTGCCTGTTGTATTTGGAATGAAATAATTTTATATCAAGATTCAATAGTTGTATGATGTATCAAATTATTACTACATGTTATATTGAAATTTGAAACACTCATATTATTCAAGATAGAAGAAAAATATTATGGATTTAGATTCTACACCTGCATCAACATGAACTGATGATGGTACTGGTAATAGTGGATCTGCTTCCATAGTAACATCACCGGCTGCATCTAGCTCAATATCAAAATCTGGATCAAACTCGGGCTCGAGTCTCCACTAACCAATCTTAGGTTGGATCAATATCATCCAACACATTAGGATCTGTATCAGGTCTTTTGTTCATTGGTTGCGCCTTAAGCGGAGGTTGTACTGCACGATGACTAGATCATTTAACTGGTTTTGCTCTAAACGGTTTCTCTTCTTCGTGTGAATCCGCTCAAAGACAGACCAGTTGCGCTCACACCCGGAAGAACTGCATGGTTGACTAAGGATTCGAATTGCATATAGTTGCAATTGATTGCCTTTCCAACCAAATGACTCCCACCAAGTTGTTGCAAGTGCAAATGGAGTTAAATCAACGAATTAGATTGTGAATTTAACTAAATATTGAAGTTATTAAATTTTAAAAATTAAACAACTAAATCTAATTAAAACAATGGAATTGTTTACCTCGTTGGTCAGTATCTCTTGCAACCTTAGCCACAGGTTTTCCAAAGGTACCTGTGGCTCTAGTGTAAGCGGTAAGTTGTTGGTGTATCTCCAACTGCTCCATCTCATTTGGGACCATGTGCCCAAGGCACTCATACAATCCATCTTTGACCTCACTTGTCTGATCTTCTCCAAACCGAGCTCTATAATGATACCTGTTGTCGCCTGAAACTGGCACGCAGGTGCTGAAAGCCCAAACCATGGGCGCGCCGGCCCAACGACAACCTCTCTCGAGAGAGGCCAATGTCACCACACCTTCTCTCTCCTCGCTTCAGGTTGGCTCTTTTCCAGCTCTAGGGGGGTTTCCCTAAGTTAGGATCACTAAGGCAGGTGCAGCTGAGGGCAGGGTGATCTGAAGAGGCTGCCTTAGAGAAACTCGGGTAGCAAAAAGGAAAATGATTCGGATTGATGGGCAGGAAGGGAAGGGAGGATTAGTCCTCGAGGGAAGGCCAGTGCTTGTACCAGAAGGGTAAATGGAGTCAGAAGGGGACTCATAAGAGCTTTGTGTTTCGCGGAAGTGAGACTAAGCTTGTCCGTTCCATAATCAGAGGCCAGGAGAATGGAAATATAACTGACTACTTTCCATTACTCCCAGACCTTCAAGAACATAACGGCCACAAGCAACTTGGCAGCCGCAAATGCTTTCCCAACGTGCTAGATTGTTAGCCCTCTATGCTGGCTTGCTCTATAACTTTATGAAAACCCGAAGCTACAACGGAGAAACCCAACATATCCCAAAAATACTCAACATGATATTTTTTTCTTTATTGACTCTGGGGAAAAATCCTCGCAGCCCAAAAACTTTCCTTCCTTCATACAAAGAAAGAGCTTTGCTCTTTATAGGCCCAAATAAAGTAAAGGCAAAAAATAAAAAAGTGGACTGAGATCCACTTTTTCCTCTACTCACTCCTAAACATGACCAAACCTTATTAATTACCACTCACACTTCAATAGATGGTAATAAATTAGACTTCAACTAGACGATAGAGATCTTTAGCTAACAGACTTCCTAGCTCGCCACGCCACCATAATTGCCCAAAGAGGCCGACCTTTAGCTTGAGATAATAGCTCCGAGCCAAATACTGCTGATAAAAAACGAACTGACAGGTGGAGGAAAAGTAGGTATGTGCTGCTGTTGATGTGGATATTCACCGCTCCAAACTTACCTTGTAACCAGCAACCATCAATTTAAATTGATACGTGGACAAATTCACATATACCACCAAGTCGTGAACTAAAACGATAGCTCCACGAAACCTTGTAACTAACGCCAAGCAGCTGCCCATAAGAAATGCCAATCTAAGCCTCGATGATGAATATACTCGGTAGTTTGACCGCCACATGGATAGATTCCTCGATGATTGGCCTGATATTTTCCCTGCAATCAGCAACTGGCTGTTTGCCAATTTATTTATCTGAGCCGGACATTTTTTTTTATGCTGGTTACTCCAAAATTGTGACTCAGCTGTCAATCGTGGAAATCCATTGGCAGCGAATTGAAAATTTGATGCAGGCTCGATCACTAATCAGCGACGATTTCCACACTTTAAGCTTCGGTTACAATTAGAAGTTGTCACCTACGAAGAAACTTCTTGATGCAGCTGCCGAAAAGAAACCAACGTGCCCAAGTCTACCGGTGATGGAATCGGCTACCAATTCATGAAATGGTCTCCATTCCACTCGGCTGTCACTGAAACTCCACGTCCTAGCTCAGACCCGTGAAACAACTCAGGATTTTCACCAACTGACAGTCACAAAACGGGCCGTGAACTTCTCTAACGCTGATCCACTCCATAATTTCGTGATTTGGCTGTGAATGTCCACGTAGCAAGCAGGGCAGTCCATCAAATTTGCATTTTACCCATTGCAGGAGTCATTTTGGTGAATTATGTTGCTCTTTTCATTGATGTCAGTATCTTCATAAAACTTTGAGGAATTCATTACACTATTTTCCTCATCATTCAAAGAAGCCATAAGTGATGTTTCCTCAATTTTGAAGGCAAACTTAGCATCTGAAGTATCCTGTTCATCTTTTGGAATGGTGTCATGGCCACCATGCTTTACTAAATCACCTGCCCTATCTTCTGAACTCTTTTCCTGGCCAGAATTCTCAAGATCAAGAATATCGCGACAGGCCCCTTCCAAGGTCACAGAAGATTTTAAATCATTTTCTTTTTCTTGTTGAAAAACACGTGAATCTAATTGTTCAACCAGGTCAATTCCCTTATCTCGGATCCTTAGTCTAGGCATTGTATGCATATTTGCAACAGCTAGTGACATGAGATCAGGATTAGTAACACAACTTGGACTGCTGAGACTGCAAGTTATACTCCTCTCAATCTTGCCAAAGATGATACTTTGTCCATTATATTTTATTGCAAATCTGTTTGCAGAATCTTCGCTTCTAAAAACAAGAAATGCCAAACCCTTGCAAATGGGGTCCCTTGTTTTCTTATTTCCAGACACAACAGAATTTATATGTAGCAACCCAGTGCATCCTTTAAATGCAGCTTCCAGGTCTCTAACAATATTCTTCTTTTTAGGCAGGTTTCCAATACGAACATTCACTCCACTTGGTACTAGTTCATTTTGCTGTTGCTGTTCTTTCTGCTGTATCTTCTGGCTTTCATCTTTAACCTTTTCGACATTGTTCACTGTTTTATTTTTCACTTTATTCACATTAGTTATCTGTTTTGTTTTACTCTGATCTATCTCAGCAAGAAGTCTATCCTCAAGTGAGGTATCATATGTTTTGGAATCCCCAAAGCTAGAAGGCTTATTAGTCTTCCATCTTTTCATTTCTGCAAATGGCACATTGTCATCATCGTTTGATGTAACAACAAGAGCTTCTTTCTTTTGTGCTGTAACAAGCATATAGGTAGTAGACCTTTGGAAGAATGCATATGCACTTGGATTTGCAAACTAAATTGTATGATCCGACTTATAGTTATCACATATTTCTTGAGTTGAATCAAGGTCAAGAATGTTTTTCTCTCTCAAATCACATGCCACTCCATTCAACTTAGAAGAACCCAGCACATTATCTGTGTCTAGTTTTACCATGACTTCTTTGTCTCTTATGTCTTTTCTCATGGTACTTGGAATGTCAGCCACACTGTTTATTCCAGTCAGACTATAAGCACCACTTATTTCATCCACAAACTGTTTATGTTTGCCTGATAGCTGAGACTTAAATCTGTCATGTCATGGCTGCTCGATTCCACTCCCTCAGATGAATTGGGGACAGAGAAAGGATCTGTATCTATATTCTGAGATCCACTGACCATTACCTCCTTTGGAGACTCATTTTTTAATTCTTTGCATGCATCTGATGGCAATACAGAGCTTGTTTCTAATACTTCCAAAGCATTCTTTTCTGATGATGAAGAAACATCTAGCACTAATGGCAACTCAACATCCACTTTATTTTTGTTGCATTCTTGAGAAGGTAAAGGGGAAGAAGATTCAGTGGTCTCAGCCCCTTCCATATCCTCGGAATTAGTACACAACTTGTCCAGACAAGTACTTGTAAATCTGCAAATAAAAACATCTTGAAAAATGTGCCCAAAGTTGAGTGTTGATGCTGCCAAATGGTGAAAACATAAGTTGTACCTTGATACTTTATGCTGCTCCTCATTTCCGCTTTGCTCCTGCACTCAAAGTGCAGAATGCATTTGGAGGGGTAACAATACCTTGGGTTAAGGAAATACCTAGCTGCATGTATAGAGCGACGGAGTTGAGTGTTCCATCTCCTATCGGTGATATCCTAGATAGGCCCATACTTGGCCACTCTATCCTTGTATGCTGCCCTTATTTGCTCCTTTGCCTGATCCATGGCCTCATAAATGTATCCCATGGCCAATCTTTCCCCATCCACCAACTGCAACACGTTAACAAGTGGCTCAGTAATTTTGAAAACCTCTGTTGCTTTTTTCCAAAATGAGCTTTCCAAGATTTTTTTCTTGGTGTCTTTTCCATCTATTATGCGGGCCCATTTATTGGAACTCCATTTATCACTTGAAACCATTTGTTCCAAGTTCTTTCTTTGTGCAAGGAGAGATTGCAATGTGAGGAAATGA
Organism: Pseudotsuga menziesii; assembly: GCA_001517045.1. Lineage (NCBI taxonomy): Eukaryota > Viridiplantae > Streptophyta > Pinopsida > Pinales > Pinaceae > Pseudotsuga > Pseudotsuga menziesii. The sequence goes on along the minus strand of LPNX011008976.1, from coordinate 139,588 downwards.
GTTGCAAATCTCGTAATGGCAGGCCTAACAAGTTCCCTGCCCTGTGTGTGTTTCCTCATAAAGCTCAATACCCATGAGTGGTTGTAGATGTATCTTGTGATGCTTTTGGCATGCTCTACAGTGTGTTTGATCCAATGCTATTTGCATATGTCCTCAAGCATGAGGTCTATGCAATGTGCTGCACATGGGGTCCAAAATATTGTTGTGTAATTTTGCTCTAACATCTTGTTACCAACTTTTTTGTACCATAGTTGGGTTACTTGAGGAGCCGTCGGTTGTCAGACTTGTTCAAAGTCTGATTGCAGTGTATCAGTTGATCCGTCTGCATGTTTAGCCAATATTGGCTAGCCAGTTTTTTATTTGAATAATTTTGACCATGGCCCTGCGGGGTTTGTAATAAAATGTGCTAGTAGGGTATTTTTTGAGTGATTCGGTCTCCTGAGACGTGGAATCTCAAATAAGGTATTCCAGGGAGTTTTTTTCCGCTAACAATTATGCTTTGCCTTCAGCCGAGTATAATTGACGAGGTTTTCTCTCGCTTCCTCCAAAGCTGGAATGCCTGATGTTGAATTCTGGGCCTTTGGGGGTTATTAGAGCCCAACTGACTGTTATAAACCTACTAGGCATTATTTAGGTAGATCATGGTCATGTCCTAAGTCATCTGGACATATAAAAAAATTTCGAAAAAATCTTTTTCGAACGGGGAAAAAATTATTTTTAAAATTTTTAAATTTTTAATTACTTTTCCTAAGTTTTTTGGGTTAATTTTTCCATAAATTAAATGGAAAAACCCGTTCGTAATAAGTCGGTCATCCGGACCCCGAATTCAGTGATTGAAGGTTCTAACCTTAAGCCAAAAATCATTCTTGATCAGCCAGCCAGCTAGAACCAACTTTCGGATCATCAGTAGGACACATAATGCCTTTTTTCTCAAAAAAGTCAGTTTTGAGAGAAAAAATGATTTTTTATTAAAAAATGATTATTTTGGAGAAAATTAAAACTCTCCAAATTAATCCAAATTGAGCAAAATAAAAGGCTAAATGACATCTCATTGGGCATTTATGATGATTGGAGTTATCATAACTCAGCTTTAGTCAGCATTAAGTGAGCAATTAATTTATTATCAGTTAGCAGACATGTCATCTCCAGCTAAAGAATGAGATGGAGAGCACTCATTGGTTCGGTGATTTGATCGAGGTGAAGACTGAAGCTTACACCATCAGTAGGCTTCCCAAACCTAGCAGAGGCTACTTCCAGACCTAAAAGGTGGGTTTACCAACATTACAGTGCCTCCTTCAACAACTCATTTGTCTCTCTCCTGGTTGCGCCTTCCACACGTGTGGCTTCATCTGATGGTTGATTTCAGTGTTAAGGGTTGGAGTGGGGGTGCCTTGCCTGGGTGGAGGCCTCCCCTCACTCCCGGTTCTCCGATTTAGGTCTGGCTTCTTTGTTAGGTGGCTAGGCTGGTTAGGTTATGAGGTTTGGTTTTAGGGTTTTAGCACTCTCTCATTGTATAAATAGAGGCTCTTTCAGCTCTATCAGGGTGGATGATTGATGTAAAGAACCTCTGGTGAATTATTGTAATACTTGTTGGTCTTATGCAACCATTTTGAATAAAGAAAGGCTTTGGAGGCTCATGTGGTGTGGATTCCGGATTCATATGCTTTGATTAATGAGGTGATACAATTTCAATCTTGCTTTTGTTTGCTAATCTGTGGGTAATTATAAATGCTTTAGAGGGCTTATATAAGCACATAAAAGTAGATATTTGTAGTTTCAAGTTATCTATTTACTTATTTACTTTCCGAAATCTATAAGAGCATTGTCGTATTCAGTTTTATCTCATGCTTTTCTTGATTCAGAGTAGTAAATAGTACATGTTCTAATCTCCTTTTTTGGCAAGCATACAAGTCTTTTGATTGCAGATCACTCCATTGCACCGAGTAAAAGGTTGAGCTAAGTTGCATCTCCTTTTCTTGGAGTCAAGCACAGGTTTCTGGCAACTGCATACTGATTGAGATCCAAGGTGGTTTCATAGATTCGAAGATCCAAGTGGTTCCATCTCTTATATTCACCCCTAAAAAACAAAATTCTACTTTTCGGTTACTTTGATTCTCTGTTTTATAACAAGTAGATCTAAGCATCAAATCTCATCTTTATATCTCTTGTTGTGTAGATCTAAGAATTTCCTTTGTTAAAAGCTTATCTCACGAAGGTTTAGATCTAGTTTTGTTTAGTGCTTGAAGTAGCATCAAAGTCTCATCTTTTGCATAAGTATTAAATTGTAATTTTTTAGTGTATGGTATTGTCTAATCCATCATTTTGCAGGAAAGAAGCTTGCTGGTTTCTCGCTTTTCATGACAGGTTAAGTGGGAAAGTTGGTAAAAATTTAAATAAATAAGCTGCAAAAGACCTTCCTTTGTTCCTCTTCTTAATCCCCTTTCTACAAGTTACTTTGCTTTGCCCTTTTTACCTCTTCTTCATCGCTGCCTCGTTATTGCTCTCTTTTACCTTCCCTTTTCTTCTTTTTTGGACAGCCCTAGTTTGCCCTAGACTTACTTCCTTTTTTGCCTCTTTTTGCCCTAGTTTTTGGGCCTTCTTCAACCTTGTTATTGGCCTTTTTGGCCACTTTTTGTTCACTGTCCTGTTTTGTAATTTTTATGACAGCCATTTGTTTTCTCTTTCACTGCCTCGTTTTCTTCGATTCTTATCATCCTTTAGCTTCATAGTTGGCTGCCCCATTCTTCCCTTTCTTTGGTTTTGACCCTCTCTTGGTTTTCTTGCCTTCTTTCCCTCATTTTCTTTTGTTTCAGTCCTCTTTCCTTTGCTTTTTTTGCTCTCTTCAAACTTCTTATCTTTTCCCTTTTCATAGGTTTCAGAAACATCTCAAAGTTTCAAGTAAAAACATTCTCCTTTTTACAAATCCTAATACTTAATAGAGTCATTAGAGGAAATTTCAACTCAAAATGGGCCTCCTAAAATGAATTAATAAAATAATAGTTAAAATAATAAAATAATATTTATTAATTTTGGAGGAAGAAAAGAAAAAAACTACTTTTTTGTTTGTATTTTTGACATATGTCCCTGTGTTTTTACTCAAATTTCGATCGAGAGAGCTCGTTAAATTCCGCATCCAACGGGCTCTCCCGATCGAAATTTGAGTAAAAACACAGGGAGATATGTCAAAAATACAAACAAAAAAGTAGTTTTTTTTATGATACCTATCCTCAAATATATATTAAAAAAGTGTTTAAGACCTATACGGTATTTCAAATTTAAAGCAATTTCATTGTCTAACACATGATGACAGGGAATTTGAATAAAAGTTAAAAGGCCCATTTTGAGTTGAAATTTCCTCTAATGTGTTTTGCTTTTATCTGAAAAGTCTTTTCAAGGATTAAAATCCTTAAGGCATATTGTATAAAGTTTAATAAAGATCTTTTGATTGAGTGGGGTTTTTAAGTCTCCACTCCCATCCTCCCCCATTTGGGGAGGATTGTGTTGTGTCCATCTTTTACATGCTTAGATTAGATGTGCTTGTTTACATCATCATTTGCATCTTATGCTTAGAATATTAATTATTAATCCAGCACATCTAATGCATTGAATGAGTTGATTACTTCAAGTTCTTATTGTTTATCTTCCTAAGTAAATCAATTGCTTAAATCTCTTGAATCTCACCATAAGGTGGATCAAGAGTGCTCTTTGTCGGAGAGTTTCATCAACCACTTTCATCTTAATTGTTGTGCTTGTTTAATCAATTAACTATTAAGTAAGACTCTTGAACTTGCAAAAACACAAGTCAAGAGCACTCTCTATCGGAGAGCATCCTAGGTTTGCATAATCCCTGCATTAGTCTCATCTAGATTAGCTAAGTCTCTTGAACCACTATCATAAGACGGGGTCAAGAGCGCTCTCTGTCGGAGAGTCTAATTAATCAAACTAATAAAACTTTCAACACACATCCTTTTAATTAATTAACTCCTCTCCTCCTTGCCGGAGTATGCTCTGACCGATCCTAGATCGGAATACCTAGAAACGACAATGGATCTTTAAACCTTACAAGAGTAACTTAATTAAAACTTTTCTCCCATAAACCAACGTATCGGCATTGTTTCATTTAAATACCGAGGCATGTGGGAAAATTCCAAGTGTGGGCACCGGGCAAGACAATCTGGGCATAGGTAGTTAAGTTATTGAACACTTACCTGTGACCCCAGACAGGTCCTTTATGTTTTCGAACGGAGCCACTGAAGGTATTTCCGGTTAGGACATCCAGCTACCATAAGCAAGACCAATAAAAAATCTTTAAAACCTACCAAGAGCACTTGCAAAACCTAACATTCACTGGCATCATTTTGGGATTCATATCTCTTTATACACGAAGCATCCCTGATAAGTTGAATCCATAGGCATTGGTTCTATCTTTTCGCATTATTGATAAGCTGGGCCATTTGTCCATTGGATGTTTTGATTATAAGTTATATCTGTGAATGCTTTATCATTTCGTGAGTTCTCAAATTATTGTCTGTCTTTTAATTCTGATGATAGCAACGTGGATTGCTTTGTCTTGTGTTTAATATTCATAATATTAAATCATTTGAAATCACATTAACTCCTAAACAACACCCATCCGCATCCAAAAACACCTAAAACTTAACTTAAACATTGAGCCATAGAAAACTCTTTGTTAGGGACTACCCCCCTTGGCTTCGTTAGGAGTTAGCCTAAACGGAGGAGTTAGGAGTAGGTGACAGTACCTAGCTCTGTGCTTGCCCCCAAGGTCACACCTCTCCCACTTTCTCAAGTGAGGAGACAGCTTTCAACTGATTTTTGTTGCTGGTGTGCAATCGGCGGACAACACATTTTACCAGCAAGAACATAGTTAGCCGCATTATCCTTGATGACCTGCACAACATTAGCTACCCCCACCTCCTCAACAACCTCAACAAAAAGATTAATTAACAGATTTGCATCTTTCACCTTATCAGATGCATCATATGATCTCAAAAACAAGGTTCCCTGTGGGCAAGAGACAAGGAAGTTTAAGATGGTTCGGTTCTTTACATCGGTCCATCCATCTGACATGATGGTGCATCCTGTTATGGCCCATGATTCTTTGAACTCATTGAAGTATTCACCCAAGGATGTGATCTCTTTCTGCAAAAGAGATCCTTTCAAGTCATGCATACTAGGGCCTTTGACGCCCTTACCAGCAACAACAACAGAATCCCACATAGCTTGGAAATATGGTGAGCGGGCAGCATTGAAGGGGATATCTGCATCATACCACCATCTAGCTATGTACTCATGAGCAGTCATTCTGTATTGCTTTTTCCAATGGTCATCTATGGTGGGCTGAATTGGCCGAGAAGCAGCAGCATTGTCAGGGGTGTTTTGAGGTGAGAAAAAACTATGGATACTCCTTTTTTGGAGACATTTGTTTCTGAGGGAGGAGGAACATATTGGTAGGTATCCTTGAAATTGGGAGAAGGTATGGATGAGGAGGCTTCATATTCAGAATAAGGGGCAGATCTGGCAATCATTTTTGCAAGATGCCTCTTCTTCCCTATTTCTGCCTCTCTCTCTCTCTTTGGTTAGTCTTCTTCACTTCAAATTGTTCAAATTGTTGTAGCAACTCCAACCTTATCTCTCCAATCACCTCTGAATCAACTTCACATGGGGCAACATTACCTCTAATGCCAACCAAGTGTTGTTTGACCCTATGAATGCCTCCTCTCTTAATCATTTTTTTGCAATATTTGCAATATATTTTCCCTTCACCCACATCAGCATGGGCCCATGCTGCATCTTTTGATTTAGGAGGCATTTTGAGATGCAAATGTTCATGGACAGTTCTCTGTCAAAAAAAGAATACATTAATTTACGAAAAAACACATTAAAACATGTAATTTACAGTGTTTGTAAATTACTGTAATTTACAATGTACATAAAACTTATATCATTTACTGTAACTTTAAAAAAAAATACGAAATAAATTACATAGATTTTTTAAGAAATAAATTACTTAGCAGTCTAGACTCTACAATCATCAATGCACATACCTGTCGCTGCAAACTCCAAACCGTGAGCAATCAACAAACTCCAACCGTGAGCAAACTCCAAAGTTGAGTCTAAACTGTGCAGTAGACCATGGTCCGTGACTGAGCAGTGCACCAACGGTCAACGAAAACCTCCAATCGTGAGCACGGTTGCAACTTGGACCAACCTTCAACCGTGAGCAATAGCATGCCACCAACCTTCAACCGTGACTCGTGAGCATTGGTGACTGAGCATTGAGCTCCAACTTCCACCGTGAGCATTGAGCAGAGCTTCAACTTCCACCGTGAGCAGAGCTTCAAGCCTTCAACCCGAACCGTGAGCCACCGTCCACGTAAAAATAAGAAGTCGACGGCAGGCAGGTAAGTAGTGTTAGGTTAGGTTAAGAGTTAGGTTAGGGGCAGACTCAGTTTAGGTTAGTGTTTTGGTAATAAATTTTAATTTAAAAAAAATTGAAATCCAAGACAACTCGGCGAGTTGACCGGTTCAGTACTGAACCGGCCACCCATTCCGATTTAAAGGCCGACTCGGCTCTGCTAGGGGTCAACTCGGGTGACTCGGATCGAGTCCGAGCCGGCTCGGCCGAGTTTTAAAACATCGGTCTCCACCCATCCATTTCCTTCCAGTTTTGTTTTTAACCCGACTTACTACTTAACTTGTGGCATGGAGGACCTTTCCCCGCTTGAACCTTTGTTGGACAAACCTCCCTATTTATATTGTGTCTCGGCTCTGAGTTGGTGACAGAACTTACCTTCGGTGAGTTGGATTGTATGCCTAAATCATTTTGGTCAGTTGTCCCGATGTTTGGCACTATGCAGAACTCCTCCTAGTCACTCGAGATGTTGTTGGATAAAACTGAAAGCTCATGTACTACTTGTATTGGAAATATTTATATATGCGCCCATGGAAAATGTAAATTCTAAAAATGTGTTTTTTTAACATAGATGAGCAAAGGGCAAGAGCAATGAAATGCTAAAATCACAGTTTTCAAAATCGGATAGACTGGTTTCGGAACCGGTCGAGTCACCGGTTCGGTACCAAACCGGGTCAAACCGGCAGGTTAACCGGATCGGAGACCGGTTAGTTACCGAAACGGCCGGTTGGTAACCAAACTAGTCCGGTTCGGTAACTAACTGGTCCAACCGGCCGAGTTCGAAGCTGACCGGTTTGGTTTGTAATTTTCACATTTTTTTGATTTTTTTTAAAGTTTAAAGTTTAACTTTGTTTTTTAATTTTTTTACTAACCTATCTCTACGGTTCAATAACCTAACCTATCCCATTCCCTAACCTAACTACCCAACACAACTACAAAAAAGAACTATCGGTCCCATTCATTTTATTTTTTTTGTTTGAAACGTTGAACTTTGAAGACTTGGACGGGGTTTGACTCTCGAGGCTTGAGCTTTGGAGTGGGCAGTGTGGAGTTGCTAACAGCAGTGAGTGAATCGGGACAGAGCTGAGAGGAGTTCAAAGTTGAAACTTGACAGTGGCAATGTGGGCCTGTGGAGTGTGGAAAGTGGCAGTGGACAATGGACTGTGGAACTGGAAAGTGCCGAGTTGGAACTTGGGTGGACTCTGGAGCCTTGGAGGGCAGTATTCAAGAAGTGGGCAGTCGTCATTGCTCAATAATCAATATCAGAGATTCAAATTTTAGAGGTAAGTAGCAGTCACTATATGTTGAGGATGGAATTTCAGTGGAGTCCTTGGTCATAAGTTTAATGATTATGAAACAGACTATTTGATTTCACTGAATGTGCTAAATGGAGAACATAAAGTAGTTTTCTAGATAGTGAAGAATGGCATGGTTTTATTAACAAGCATTACATTTTACATATGTACAAGGTGATTACTAACAAATTTATTTAAGCTTATGACATGTTTTATAAAAAAATTAAAATTTCTATTTATCTAAGTTAAAATTTCTATTTATGTAATTTTGTATTAATTATTAAATAAAGATCTCTTTTGCAAAAATTTTATAATTTTAAACAATAAAAGAGATGAAGAATCAGGATCTCCTATATTTTTATAATTTTATAATTTTGCTCGTTGTTGTTTCAACTTTCAACCTGTCCGAAATGGCCCCAAAAGCAAAAGATCTGGCATGGGCCCATGCAGATGTTGTTGATGGGGTTATGTATTGCAAGTATTGCAAGAAGTTGATTAAGGGTGGTGGAATTTACAGGCTTAAACAACACTTGGCTGCCATCAAAGGGCAAGTGAAGGCATATGAAACTCCATTAGATGTCATTGGACAAATTAGAGCTGATATGCAAGAATATTTTAAGAAGTTTGAAGAGACTAAGGCTAGGCAAAAAGAGAGAGAGGAAGAAGTAGGAAAGAAGAGGATGCTTGCTGAAATGATGGGTGAGACCTATGCTCCGGGTTCAATTGAAGGCTCTTCATCTATCCCTTCTACCGATCTTAGGGATCCTTTTGGGTATGTTGCACCCTCCGATACTACACAAGAGAAGGGTAAATCAAAAAAGAAGGGTGGCATTCAAAGCTATTTTACATCCTCTGCTAGTGGCAATGCTTCTCATATGCTTCCAACATATGTTCAGCCCACCTTAGATGACCATTGGAAGAAGAAATACAAAGAAGCTGCCTAAGAGTATATAGCTAGATGGTGGTATGATGCTGATCTCTCCTTCAATGCTGCACACTCTTCTTATTACCAACCTATGTGGGATGCTGTTATAACTGCTGGTAAGGGCTTCAAAGGCCCTAGTATGTATGACTTGAGGGGATCTCTTTTGCAAAAAGAGATAGTGTCAATAGAAGAATACTTGAAGGATTTCAAACAGTCATGGGTCAGAATAGGATGCACTAGCATGTCAGATGCATGGACCGATCAGAAGGGTCATACTCTCATAAACTTTCTTGTATCTTGCCCACGAGGAACCATGTTTTTGAGATCAAGTGATGCATCTGATTAGGTGAAAGATGCAAATCTATTATTTCGTCTTTTGGATGACATTGTTGAGGAGGTGGGGGCAAGTAATGTTGTACAAATCATCACAGATAATGCCTCTAACTATGTTCTTGCTGGTAAGATGTTAGAGGAAAAACATAAAACCATAGTCTGGACTCCATGTGCAGCACATTGCATAGACCTCATGCTTGAGGACATATGCAAACAGGATTGGATCAAGGACACTATAGAGCATGCCAAAAGCGTCACCAAATACATCTACAACCACGGTTGGGTATTGAGCTTGATGAGGAGACACACACAGGGCAGGGAGCTTGTTAGGCTTGCAGTTACTAGATTTGCAACTCACTTCTTTACGTTGCAATCTCTCATTTCCCAAGCACAGAACTTGGAGAAAATGTTTTCAAGTGATGAATGGAATTCATCCCAATGGGCCCTCAAACAAGATGGGAAAGACAGCAAGAAAAGAATTAAAAGCTCTTCATTTTGGAAAAAAGCAGCAGAGGTTGTGGCAATTACTGAGCCACTTGTTAAGGTGTTGCGGTTGGTTGATGGGGAAAAATTGGCCATGGGCTACATTAATAAAGCTATGGATCAAGCAAAGGAGCAGATAAAAGCAACATACAAAGATAGAGTGGCCAAGTATGGGCCTATTTGGGAGATCATTGATAGGAGATGGAACAATCAACTCCATCGCCCTATACATGCAGCTGGGTATTTTCTTAACCCAAGGTATCAGTATAGAGCGCATATTGATCTAGATCCGACTTGGGAGGTAGCACATGGATTGTATTCTTGCCTTGAGCGCATGGTCCCAAATGAGGCAGACCAATTGGAGATACATCGACAGATCAACTCTTTCACCGCCACCACAGGTACCTTTACCAATAATGTTGCTAAGATTTCAAGAGAGGAATACCAACCAGGTAAACATTTCCATTGTTTGATTAACTTATGTTTTTAAAGTTTAAACTACAATGCTTAAATTGTAAATACTAAATAGTAAATAGTAAATACTGCAATTCTTAGCCAACTTTACAATCGAAATTGTTGAATTAAGTTATTAACTACCTTGACTCTTCACATTTGCAGAACAATGGTGGCAGGCATTTGGTAACCATACTAAACTATTGCAAAAGTTTGCAATTCGGGTCCTGAGTCAAACCTGCAGCTCTTCTGGGTGTGAGCGCAATCGGTCTTTGTTTGAGCGGATTCGCACAAAGAAGAGAAACCATTTAGAGCGAAAACGATTAAACGATCTAGTCTTTGTGCAGTACAACCTCTGACTCAGGTGCAACCAATTGATGAGCAAAAGACCTGATACGGATCCCATTGTGTTGGATGATATAGATCCAAACTCAGAATGGGTAGTGGAGACCCAACCGCCAAAGTTTGGTGATGACATAGATGTTGAGCTGGAGGACTTGCTGGATGTTCTGTTGGATGCAGATCCTTTACTATCGATGCCCCTAGTTCATACAGGTGTAGATGTTGAGAGAGTAGTTGCAGGCATGGCAGGCACTAGCCGATTAGGACCTCGTACTTATAGTCGTTGACGACGTCGACATTCAGCCAATACTACTACTTCATTAGCAAATGACTTTGATCCTGAGGAGCCCGAGACTGAGCTAGATCATGATGCATTTGCTAGTCCTTCTGGTTCTTCTTCTAGTTCTAGTTCTAGCAGTGGTGCTGAGTTTGATGATGATCATTGATGGTGTATTATCATTTATGTAGTTGATTATGTAGCATGTTTTTTGGACTCTCCAGGCCATATAGCCTTTACTATATAGGGCCTAGCTGCCTAGGCCTCATGGATTATGTATTTTGTTCTAGTATCCTAGATATGTTACATGTATTATCATTTATGTATTGCACAGAGTACAGTCACAGACTCCAGATTTCAGTACACTTTGTGCCATTTTGATATATTGACTCTTATATGGTATATACATGAGCAGATTTTGGTTATTTTGTATTCAATGCCTTGGAATCAAGGATTATAATCTTGAAAATGTTGTTTTTCTTTAAAATTTAAATATTTGATGTATTTTTTAGCAAACCGATTCATTAAATTCAAATCGACCGATTTATGACCGATTTATTACCGATTCCGATTCCGATTCCGAGTTGATCCTCGACCAAGTCCGATTCCGATTTTTAAAACTATAGCTAAAATACCCCATGAAGGGTATAAGGAAATGTCCCAAAAGAAATGGTTAAATATATGCTATATCCAAATATTGTAAAAATACCCCGTGAAGGGTATAAGGAAATGTCCCAAAAGAAATGGTTAAATATATGCTATATTCAAATATTGTTGACCTTATAAATTTGAATATGTCGAAGATGAAGGCTGCATTTACAGGTGATTATATGATAGTCTGAGTTATATTATTGGTATCTGGTTGTTCACAGGCGATTATATTGTCGATTCGATATTGATTGATGATCGGGCAGAGACCTGGAAAGGGTATGAGTATACACCCTAGGTGGATTTGGACTCTTTGAGTCTAATGAGATAGCTTATTTTTAGTTCCGGGCACTTGCAGAGATGGTTAGGGTCATTTTACCCTTCTGATGCAGTTTTGCTTCTCAGGATGGTGTGTCTGAGCAGGGAGATGTTTTTATTGGATCTCCTAGGGAGATGTATGGGGCATAGGGGGTGCAACCACTTGATTGTACCATAGTACCCCCATCCTAGAGAGCTTGGTGGGCACAGGTTGACAACGCAGGCACCCTACGAGGCTGTTTTGGCAGGTTCACATTTCCCGAGGCAGATTAAAAAATGATTAAATGGCTATTGAAGAAATCGATTTGGGATACTAAGGTAAGGAGATGACATGGGATGAATCATGATGATGAGAGTGATGTCCTCCGCACCTTCTCCAGCAGTTGTAGCACCTGATTGGGTCCACACCTATTTTTCGGGCATTTTTATATTTATTTTCTAGAGCTTTTGGGAGGCTCACGATTTCCTCAAGGAGGCACAAAGTCAAAAAGTTAAAATATTATATTATTTTATTGTGCCATGGGGCACCCAGAGGTAGTTAATTAACACTCCATGGACCCACCATGTGCTTCAATTATTTCTTGTTGAGTGGGGTACCCTCTTTATGGGTGATCTAGTCCACTTTGGTACTTTATGGTTATATTGATCCATTTATTGTATGTTGAGCTCATCTCAACCATTGATTATAAGATTTATATCTTTTAATCTTAGCCACTCGTTTTGAAAGTGGTTAGGATTTTGGTTCTCTCATTTCTATTTAAAGGAGAGAGCTTCTCATTTGTAAGGGGTCTTTGGCTGTTGAATCTGAATAATAGAAAGATTTTTTTGTGAATATTTTCTGGATCTGCTTTGCATCTAATGTTCTTCGGTGGTGATTGGAAAGTCTCTTGCATCCTAGCATTCGGAATATTATGTGAGATCTATATCCTTTTTCGGGATCATTGTCTTGTATACAAGAGGGTGTTTTCAGCGAGAGCGTTTTTGCAGGGGGACCTCAACTCGCTCGGATTGTCTTCGTCTTGTATCAGGGGGTTTTCATTAGCTTCATTGTGATCTATGATTGCATCTTGTTACTTTTTTGTAGATATCGCTTGTCTTTTATGATACAACAAATCTGATATTTTTGACGTCTGCTTGTGCAGGATAGGGGGGCGTATTGGTCACTTGGAGCATAACGTTGGTCTTAGAACTCACTCAGATCTTCTAGAATTGATCGGGATGGTGGAGATCATCATCATCAAGGCATCTACAAGCATTTTCAGGTAATATATACAGGTAAGTCTCTTCTCTTTCAGATCTCAATCCATTGTACTCGCTTTTCTTCATATTTTCTGAAAAACTCCTAAATAATAAAAATCCAAAAAATACTTAATCGGGAAACCGCTTGATCTTTGAACAAACCATTTCTGGGTTTTGTAGATCGGGCATCCCTCTCACCAAATCTTCCTCAACGCTGTCCAAATTGTGACTGGTTTGCCCTAGATCTGACTTTCAGACTTCTCAAACCTTAGCGCCCCTACTGAAATTTTGACTATTCAAGATTTGAATTTTTTTTGGAAATTAATCTCTTGGGTTTGTAGATCAGGTCTTCCTCACTCCAGAACACCCCTAACGCTGAGGTAGTTCCTTCCAGGTAGCCCTAGATCTGAAAAAACTGACTTTCAACATCCTAGCTTCCCTCATCAGATTTTGACTTTTCCAGATCTGATTTTTCTTGAAATTTTCTGACTTGGGTATGTAGATCAGGCCATTCTGATTTCATCTCTCCTCCAACGCTGAGATGATAGTCTCCTGGTTTTCCTAGATCTGCAGATCTGCCTCTCCAACCCCTAGCGCTAGCCCTCTTTCTGTTGGCTTCCCTGTAAACAGAATCTTTCGAGCCAAACACTTTTTTTGGGTCCATAGATCAGGGCATATCCCAGCTGGGTTCACTTTAGCGCTGTGCAAATACTGACTCAATTACCCAAGGCTCAACAGGGATTGATATCGCTAGCCCTCTTTTGACCTCTTTCCCTTGAAAGTTGACTTCTCCTTGATGACTCAGGTAATCTGGCATTGTCATATCTCTCATTGAGTCTATCCCTTTGGTACTAGACAATCCCAACTCTGTCCTTACTCACCTTGCCTCGGTTACGTTTCCCAAGGCAACGACTATCTTCATCAGTTGCTAGTACCTCAACCCTAGATCTAGTATTACCCTTATAGGTCACTTGTATTTCACTTTGGATCAACCCTCATACGACTGAAGCCCTCATCCAAAGCCCTAGTCCACTTAGTATTATCTCCCATAGATCTAGGATCTTCAATTACCTTACACCTTACGTACCTGAAGCTTACTTGATCTGATTTGGTGTCTAGGTCTAATCGCTCCTGTTGGAAGTAGATCCGGGTCTCCCCCTTTGTTGTCTCGGACTTGGATAACATAAAGCGGAGACTGCCTTGATTGGCGTGACAACCATCCATTTGGGAGTCTAGGCAGTCTTGGTTCCACCTCCTTAGTTGCTTGCCCCTCTACCATCCATCCTGGATCCATCATACATAGGAAACTACAAGGTTGGTGATAACACAATCTTCTAGTTTTTTCTAGTTCTTTTTAAAAGGGTTGAATTCCCAAAGTTGTAATTTATTAATAAAAGGGATTAGTGGGGTCAAGCCTCCCAAGTTTTTCTTAGTTCGACCTATTTGGGGGAAGTGTGTCTTGTGTGATTTTTATCTTTTCTTAGCTTAGATTATTTTAGACTTAGTTTTATTTTCACTAATTGCTAGTTTAATTTCATTACATGCATGCCATTTATTTCATCATGTTTCTGGCTCTTTGATTAATTATCATAAAAAGAACACAAAGTCTCTTGAACTTGTCATAAGACAAGTCAAGAGCACTCTCTGTCAGAGAGCACTTGCGTTGCATTCACATCATAGACTAGACAAGATTCTTGAATCTCACCATAAGGTGGATCAAGAGCACTCTCTGTCGGAGAGCTTTGTTTGTTAATAAAATTTGCAACTCGCCATCCCCATAAAATTGGAATTTACTTATTTTTACAGTGTATGCTCTACCCGATCGGGATACCCAGAAGTATTGTCGCTATTTAATTCACAGATATAATTCCAACTGCCATTATAATAAAATCTTCACCCCCATAAACCAACGAACCGGCGTTGTTTCGAGAGATACGCAGGTAGTGGGAAAATTCCTATTTGTGGCACCGGAAATCGCCGTTGTCATAGAGTTCTAGCTTGCTGGTTAAATCCACTAAACACCTAGCCTAGAATACTGGACGGTCCGTCAAGTCACCAAGGGGAGCCACTGAAGGTATGCTTTTCCAGTTGGACTCATACCTTGCTTTTTTTAGCCTTAATAATCAAGATCACTAAAACTCATAAAATCAACCAAGATAATTTGCACAACATTCTCACCAACATTATTCTGAGACTTGTATCTTCAGCATCCCCAAGCACTACACATTTTGACTCTATTTGGCACTGGTCACTTTGAACTTTCATGTATTTATTTATCTGGGCCATTTGTCCATTGGGAATCTGTTTAAGTTATTATCTATATGTGGATGCCATTTTATTGTACAAGTCTTCATTATATTGTTTATCTACACTCTTGTATCTGCAACGTGGATTGCTCTTATCTTGTGTTCACCTCATTGATTACAAAAACTGTGATTTCATTAAGAAACTCCTAAACAACACCCATCCGCAACCTTAAAAACACTTAAAAAACATAGAGCCATAGACAACTCTTTGTAGGGACTACCCCCGTTGGCTTCGTTAGGAGTTGGGAGTTAGAGAGTTTAATTGTGTTCTAATAAAATTTGCAACTCACATTTTCCCCGTAATTAATTTACTTTCTTGCTATCCCTCACCTAGTATGCTCTGCTAACTTTCATAGTTGGGCTCGTGCACAGAACGATGAGCGGATTTGATAATCTCTCAAGTAACAACGTAATAAAACTTTACCCCCATAACCAATGCACCGGCGTTGCCGAAAGTATTCAAAGTCATTCTTAGTAAAGGCGCCGGAACTCCCTGTTGTCTTAGAGTCTCGGCTAGCTTGTCAATCCGCAGGATACCAGCCTGGGATACTGGACGGGCCGACATGTCTCGAACGGAATAACTTGGAACGCTTTCCCGGTTGGTCTTTTGATACCTTTTGATGAGCCATAATAAACAAGACCACTAAAACACTTTAAAATAAACCAAGAACAATCGCAAAACACTTTCACTAGCACTATTTTGAGACTTGTATTTTCAGTATTCCCAAGCATCTCAGACATTTGACTCCACAAGGCACTGGTCTGTTTTAAAATCCTATGCATTATTATTGATCTGGGCCATTTGTCCTTTGGTTTTTTTAAGTAAGATCTTTATCTGTGAATGCTATCTTATTTCACGAGCTTTCATTATATTGTTTATCTTTTAATCTAGTGATCACAACGTGGATTGTTTTTTGTCTTGTGTTTATTTTTCAGTTATAAGAAGTGCAATCTTTGTTCATCATAACAAACTCCTAATAAACACCTGTCCGCATCACTTTTGTAAAATTTACTTAAACACATTTAGCCTTAGGAACTCTTTGTTAGGGACCACCCCCCTGGCTTCGTTAGGTGTTAGCCTAAACGGAGGAGCTAGGAGTAGGTGACAGTACCTGGCTCTGTGCTTTCCCCCAAGGTCACACCTCTTCCACTTTCTCAAGTGAGGAGACAACTTTTGGAAGATTTCTGCTGTTGGTGTGCAATCGACGCACAACATCTTTTGGCGTCGTTGCCGGGGACAAATCTTTTTGTTCTTGGACGACCTTTGTTTCTTTTTAGTTTTTTACCTTTTTTCTCCTTTTTTGGTAGATTTTTAGTCCAATCAACTCTTAGAAATTAGACTTGAATCCACCTGGCGACTCCACTGTTAGTTAACACCTCAAGGTATTCGACTAGAAGAAACTCTGAAGGTTTGCTCAATTTCATCCCTAAGTCTGAAAAGGTTTATAGGAGGAGACTGAACAAACTAGCTTCCCGGACATCCATGTTACCATGTGTTATCACATATATAGTAGTCGGGCTACCATATTCTATTTTTCAAATATAGTACATTTTTCAGCCAGATCTCTTACATATGAGATGCTGAGATGAGTATTTTTGACAGAGCATTATTTTATTTATGGACTAGTGTACTCTCCCATGTCAGGACTGAATCTTAGGACACTCAGATTTGAGGACTGATGTAGCCATTTAGTCATTACAGAGCAGTTATTGATCCCTAGTTTTATATCAGTGCTTTCTCATTGGACAGATGATGTTTTAGATGGATTATATGCATGATTATGAGTCAGCTTTTATTATATTGTGTTATGGTTATCATTGCTCTTATACTCATCTTTGTGACATGTATTTACATGTAGTGTCATGATCCGGCGGTCAATTATATGGACTTGGATGTATTTGTATTGATGTCCCCAAAATGACATATAGGGCAAAAAGGCCATAGAAATAAATTGAGGATCCTAATGAAACTGGATCAAACTTGATGTAGACATGAAGCCTAAGTTGAATAAGCACTCTCTGAACAACCCAACCATTTGTGGGGCACCACCATTCCTTGTGTTGTTGTTTGTCCAACAGGTGGTTATAGTGGGTATTTCCTTGCCATATCCAAAGTGTCATGATGTTAAGTAGGAAGTCATCCTTTGTCGTAGCCATGTCAATTTCAGCCTTCACCCTTCACTAGCAAATTGACTACAACTATGAAGTGAGTATAGTCCTGAAAGTTTGGTCTGAGTAATAATAAATAAACCCTATATATTTATTTGGTTGATACACCGCCAGTGAAATGACTGCTACTTGTTGTGATTGTTGCTTAAAAGAGTTGTAGAGCATGTCTTGGCCTTATAGCACTTGCAGCAGATGGATGATAGTCTGAGTTATATTATTGGTATTTGGTCATTTACAGGTGATTATATCGTTTATTGGATGTTGTTGATGATCAGGAAGAAACTTGGAAAGGGTATGAGTATACACCCTAGATGGATTTGGACTCTCTGAGTTTAATCAGATAGTTTATTTTCAGTTCCGGGCACTTGCAGAGATGATTAGGCTCATTTTACCTTTCTGATGCAGTTTTGCTTCACAGGATGATGTGTCTGAGCAGGGAAATGTTTTGTTTGGATTTCCTAGGGCATTGTATGGGGCATAGGGGTGTAGCCACTTGTTTGTACTGTTGTCTGCCGATTGCACACCAGCAGCAGAAATTAGTTGAAAGCTGTCTCCTCACTTGAGAAAGTGGGAGAGGCGTGACCTTGGGGGCAAGCACAGAGCTAGGTACTGTCACCTACTCTTAGCTCCTCCGTTCAGGCTAACTCCTAACGAAGCCAAGGGGGGTAGTCCCTAACAAAGAGTTTTCTATGGCTCAATGTTTAAGTTAAGTTTTAGGTGTTTTTGGATGCGGATGGGTGTTGTTTAGGAGTTAATGTGATTTTAAATGATTAATATTATGAATATTAGACACAAGACAAAGCAATTCACGTTGCTATCATCAGAATTACAAGATAGACAATAATTTGAGAACTCACGAAATGATAAAGCATTCACAGATATAACTTATAATCAAAACATCCAATGGACAAATGGCCCAGCTTATCAATAATGCGAAAAGATAGAACCAGTGCCTATGGAGTCAACTTATCAGGGATGCTTTATGTATAAAGAGATGTGAATCCCAAAATGATGCCAGTGAATGTTAGGTTTTGCAAGTGCTCTTGGTAGGTTTTAAAGGTTTTTAATTTGTCTTGCTTACGGTAGCTGGATGTCTTAACTAGAAATACCTTCAGTGACTCCGTTCGAAGACATGACGGACCTGTCTGGGGTCACAGGTAAGTGTTCAATAACTTAACTACCTGTGCCTAGATTGGGTTGCCCGATGCCCACACTTGGAATTTGCCCACATGCCTCGGTATTTAAACGAAACAATGCCGATGCGTTGGTTATGGGGCAAAAGTTTTAATTATGTTACTCTTGTAAGGTTTAAAGATCCAGTGCTGTTTCTAGGTATTCCGATCTGAGATTGGTCAGAGCATACTCCGGCAAGGAGGGAGGGGAGTTAATTAATTAAAAGGGTGTGTATGTTGAAGATTTTATTAAGTAAATTAATTGTACTCTCCGACAGAGAGCGCTCTTGACCCCGTCTTATGACAGTGGTTCAAGAGACTTAGCTAATCTAAATGAGATTAATGCAGGGATTATGCAAACCTAGGATGCTCTCCGATAGAGAGTGCTCTTGACTTGTTTTTTTGCAAGTTCAAGAGTCTTACTTAGAAGTTAATTGATTAAACAAGCACAAGATGAAATTAGTTGATTAAACTCTCCGAGAGAGAGCACTCTTGATCCACCTTATGGTGTGATTCAACAGATTTAAGCAGTTGATTTACTTAGAAAGATAAACAATTAAACGGAGTAATCAACTTAGAAGTGATGAATTAACAATTAGTGATCTAAGCATGAGATGTAATGAATGATGAAAACTAGCACTAATCAAAGCATACACACAACACAAGCCTCTCCAAATGGGGGAGGATGAGAGTGGGGACTTAAAAACCCCACTCAAACAAAGATCTTTTATTAAACTTTATACAATGTGCCTTAAGGATTTTGATCCTTGAAAGGACTTTTCAAATAAAGGCAAAGTAACTCTATAAATATTATAACTTATAAAAAAGGAGAGTGCCGTTTATTTTTACTTTTGAGATCTTTCCGAAAACTTGTGAAAAGAGAAAAGGGAAGAAGTTTGAAGAGAGTAAAAAGAGCAAAGGAAAGATGGCTGAAACAAAAGAAGATGAGAGAAGGAAGGCAAACAAACCAAGCAAGAATCAAAACCAAAGAAAGGGAAGAATAGGGCAGCCAACTATGAAGCTAAAGGATGATAAAGATCGAAGAGAATGGGGCAGCGAAAGAGAAAATAAGTGGCTGTCATACATTAGAGAGAATTTGAGGTCAAAAATGGGCCTCCTAAGAGATGTACTACAAAAATATAAGATATATTAAAATATTATGAGTTAGGGGTTTTATGGGGTAGGTATATATGACAACTCACCTCCTACACTACTTTTTATGCACAATATAAATAACCATGGTTGAGTTACATTTCTAAATTGACTATAAATAAAATTAATAAAATAACTCTACAATGATGTGACTAAGATTCATTGTAAATTCCCAAAAAATTATTGTCCTTTAACATTTATTTGTCTTGAACTTGTAAATAAAATTAAACAAAAATGAATTTAATTTATTTGCATAACTAACATATTTTTTTCATATAAATATCATTCATGAATTTAATTTATTTTAAAAGTACAAGATTATATATATATATATATATATGTTAGTTTGACATTATGATATTAAATACAATTGAGTGAATATATAATTTAAAATTAAAAAAAAACATGAAAATGACAATATATTATTTTATAAAAAAAATGGGAAAAGACATTTTTATGAATTATGAGTACTTTACTTGAAAATGACAATAATATTATTTTATGAGAAAGTGTGAAATGACTTTTATTGTGAGTACTTCACTTTATGACTTAAAAGTACTTGTACCACTACCTTGGTTAACTATGGGTTTTCATCCACCATAGAAAATGTGACAAATAAACATTCTTAACTCATGCAATGCCACCTCAACCATGGGGGATGATGTCATCTACTAGAATGTAATTGGTTGATTTTTATGGTACATTTTGCTCATTTTGAGGCCCATTTTTGACCTCAAATTCTCTCTAATGAAAAATTATAAAATAGGACTGTGAACAAAAAGTGGAAGAAGTGGCCAAATACAAGGTTAAAGAAAGCCCAAAAACTAGGGCAAAAAGAGGCAAAAAAGGGAAGGCGGCTAGGGCACACTAGGGCTGTCCAAAAAGGAGAAAAAGGGATGGTAACAAGAGTACTAACAGGCCAGCGATGAAGAAGAGGTAAAAGAGGCAAAGCAAAGTAAGATGTAGAAAGGGGATTAAGAAGAGGAACAAAAGAAGGTTCTTTGCAGCTTAATTCCTTAAATTTTTGCCAATTTTCCCGCTTAACCTGTCACGAAAAGTAAGAAACCAGCGAGCTTCTTCCCTGTAAAATGATGAATTAGACAATATATTACACTAAGAAATTACAATTTTAATACTTGCATAAGATGAGACATTGGTACTACTTCAAGTATTAAACAAAATTAGATCTAAACCTTCGTAGGATGAGCTTTTAACAAAGGAAATTCTTAGATCTATAATAACAAGAGATATAAAGATGAGATTTAATGCTTAGATCTACTTGTTATAAAACAGATAATCAAAGTAACCGGAAAGTTAAATTTTGTTTTTTAGGGGTGAATCTAAGAGATGGAACCACTTGGGTCTTTGAATCTCTGAAAGCACCCTGGATCTCAATTAGTATGCGGCTGCTAGAGACTTGTGCTTGACTCCGAGAAAAGTAGATGCAACTTAGCTCATCCTTTTACTCGGTGCAATGGAGTGATCTGCAATAAAAAAACTTGCATGCTTGCCAAAACAGGGGATTAGAACATGTACTATTTACTACTCTAAATCGCAAAAAACATGAGATATAACTGAATAAGACAATGCTCTTTATAAATTTCGGAAAGTAAATAAGTAAGTAGATAACTTGAAACTACAAATATCTACTCTTACGTGCTTATATAAGCCCTCTAAAGCATTTATAATTACCCACAGATTAGCAAACAAAAGCAAGAATGAAATGGTATCACCTCATTAATCAAAGCATATGAATCCGGAATCCACACCACATGAGCCTCCAAAGCCTTTCTTTATTCAAAATGGTTGCATAAGAGCAACAAGTATTACAATAATTCACCAGAGGTTCTTTGCATCAATCATCCACCATCAATTGAGCTAAAGGAGCCTCTATTTAAGAAATGAGAGAGTGCTAAAACCCTAAAACCAAACCTCATAACGTAACCAGCCTGACCACCTAACAGAAGAGCCAAACCTAAATCGGAGGACCGGGAGTGAGGGGAGGCCTCCACCCAGGCAAGGCACCCCCACTCCAACCCTTAACACTGAAATCCACCATCAATTGAGCCCACACGTGTGGAAGGCGCAACCAGTCTGAGAGGGGCGTGAGCTAATGAGGGGAGCATCTGTAATGTTGGTAAACCCATCTTTTAGGTCTGGAAGCAGCCTCTGCTAGGTTTGGGAAGCCTACTGATGGTGTAAGCTTCAGTCTTCACCTCGATCAAATCACCGAACCAATGAGTGCTCTCCATCTCATTCTTTAGTTGGAGATGACATGTCTACTAACTGATAATAAATTAATTACTCACTTAATGCTGACTGAAGCTGAGTTATGATAACTCCAATCATCATAAGTTCTCCATGAGATGTCATTTAGCCTTTTATTTCACTGAATTTGGATTAATTTGGAGAGTTTTAATTTTCTCCAAAATAATCATTTTTTAATAAAAATTCATTTTTTAATAAAAATTCATTTTTTAACTTAAAATTGACTTTTTTGAGAAAAAAGGCATTATGTGTCTGATTGTTGATCTGAAAGTTGGTTCTGACTGGCTGGCTGATCAAGAATTATTTTTGGCTTAAGGTTAGAGCCTCCAATCACTGAATTCGGAGTCCGAATGACTGGTTTACCACGAACGGGTTTTTTCCATTTAATTTATGGAAAACTGAACCCAAAAAACTTAGGAAAAGTAATTAAAAATTAAAAAATTAAAAAAATTATTTTTTCCCCATTTGAAAAAGATTTTTTTGAATTTTTTTTATATGTCTAGATGACTTAGGACATGACCATGATCTACCTAAATAATGCCTAGCAGGTTTATAACACTCAGTTGGGCTCTAATAACCCCCCAAGGCCCAGAATTCAACATCAGGCATTCCAGCTTTGGAGGAAGCGGGAGAAAAGCTCGGCAATTATACTCGGCTGAAGGCAAAGCATAATTGTCAGGGGAAAAAAACTCCCTAGAATACCTGATTTGAGATTCTACGTCTCAGGAGACCGAACCACTCAAAAATATCCTACTAGCACATTTTATTACAAATCCCGTGGGGCTAGGGTCAAAATTATTCAAATAAAAAAGTGGCTAGCCAATATTGGCTAGACATGCAGACGGATCAACCTATACCCTGGAATCAGACTTTGAACAAGTCTGTCAACCAGCGGCTCCTCAGGTAACCCAACTATGGTACAAAAAAGTTGGTAACATGTACCATAGTACCCCCATCCCAGAGAGCCTGATCGGCTCAATTTGACAACGCAGGCACCCTAGGAGGCTGTTTTGGTAGGTTCACATTTCCTGAGGTAGATTAAAAAATGATTAAATGGCTATTGAAGAAATCGATTTGGGTTACTGAGGCAAGGAAATGACATGGGATGAGTCATGATGATAAGAGTGATGTCCTCCACACCTCCAGCAGTTGCAGTACCTGATTGGTCCCACACCTATTTTTTGGGCATTTTTATATTCTTTTGTGGAGCTTTTGGGAGGTTCGCGATTTCCTCAAGGAGGCACAAAGTCAAAAAATTAAAATATTATATTACTTTATTGTGCCATGGGGCATCCAAAGGGAGTTAGTTAACACTCCATGGACCCACGATGTGCTTCATTTATTTCTTGTTGAGTGGGGCACACTCTTTATGGATGATTTAGTCCATTTTGGTACGTTATAGTTATATTGGTCTATGTATTGTATGTTGAACTCATCTCAACCATTGATTAAAATATTTTATCTTTTAATCTTAGCCACTCGTTTTGAAAGTGGTTAGGATTATGGTTCTCTCATTTCTATTTAAAGGAGAGAGATTCTCATTTGTAAGTGGTCTTTGGCTCTTGGATCTGATTAATAGAAAGATTTTTTGTGGATATTTTCTGGATCTGCTTTGCATTTGGTGTTCTTCGGTGGTGATTGGAAAATCTTTTGCTTCCTAGCATTCGGAATATTTTGTGAGATCTATACTATTTTTTCGGGATCTTTGTCTTGCCTACAGGAGGGCGATTTCATCTTGGGCGTTTTTACAGGGGGACCTCAACTCGCTCGGACTGGTTTTGTCTGTGACAGGGGTTTTTCATTAGTTTCATTGTGATCTATGATTGCATCTTGTTACTTTTCTGTAGATCTTGCTTTTCTTTCATGATACTGCAAATTTGATATTGTCGACGTTTGCTTGTGCAAGAGAGAGGGTGCATTGGTCACTTGGAGCACAACGTTGGTCTTAGAAATCACTCATATCTTCCTGAATTGATCAAGATGACAGGGATCATCATAAACAAGGAATCTACAAGCATTTCCAGGTAATATCTAACAGGTAAGTCTCTTCTCTTTCAGATCGCAATCCATTGTATCTTCTTTCATTCAATTTTTAGAAAAACTCCTAAGTAATAAAAACTCCAAAAAATATTTAATCGGGGAACTGCTTGATCTTTGAGCAAACAATTTTTGGGTTTTGTAGATCGGGCCTCCCACTCACTGAATCATCCTCAACGCTACCTTAATTATGACTGGTTTGCCCTAGATCTGACTTTTTAACTGCTCAAACCCCAGCACCCCACTGAAAAATTTGACCTTTTTCTGGAAAATAATTACATGGGTGTGTAGATTAGGTCTTCCTCATTCCAAAACACCCCCAACGCTGAGCTAGTTCCTGCCAGGTTGCCTTAGATCTGAAAAACTAACTTTTGGCCTCCTAGCTCCCCTCATCAGATTTTGACTTTTCCAGATTTGATTTTTCCTGAAATTTTCTGATTTGGGTTTGTAGATCGAGCCATCCTGATCTCATTTCGACCCCAACGCTGAGCTGATGGTCTCCTGGTGGCTCTAGATCTACAGATCTGCCTCTCCAAACCCCAATGCTAGCCCTCCTTCTACTGATTTCCCTGTAACTTGAATCTTCCTTGCGAAATCCTTTTCTGGGTCCATAGATCAGGGCATATCCCAGGTGGGTTCATTGAAACGTTGTGCTAATACTGACTCCATTACCCAAGGCTGAACAGGCACAGATCTCTAAGCATAGCGCTAGCCCTTCCTAACCTCTTTCGCTCGAAAGTTGACCATTCCTTGATAACTCAGGTTACCTGATACTTTTATATCTTTCACTGAGTCTATCTCCTTGGTACTAGACAGTCCCAAATCTGTCCTTGCTCACCCTGTCACAGTTACGTTTTCCAAGACAGTGGTCATCTTCATCAGTTGCTAGTACCTAAACCCTAGAGCTAGGGTTTCCATTTACCTTACACCTTACGTACCTCAAAGCCACATTAGATCTGTTTTGGTGTCTAGGTCTGATCTCTCCTGTCGGGAGTATGTTGCCCACCTATTTCGACTAGGTGGCAACTCCATGTACATGAGGATGTAAATAATCGTACCTTAGAAAAATCTGAGGATTTTTCATTTCTGTAGGGCTATTGCCCCTTTGTAAAATGAAATGTCCGCTCCCCTGCATGGGAAAATTTATGTAATTTTATGTGCTAAGTATGGGTCATATGATACAGATGCCACACCATGGAACGGGTTGTTAGGGAAGTCCCCTCATTGAGTGTTTTTCCCTTTCCAATTGATCTTGTTGCGTAAACGAGTTTAATCGGTTTGGTTTTCACTCAAAATCCTCCAAAGTGGTGACGGGCGTTCTACCAGTCAATTCCATGAGGTGGCTAAGGCTTCAAAGTGATTCATGACCATGCTAGGCGTTTGTCTAGAGTCTTGCGGAGTTTCGTAATGTTGTTGTATTTTAATTAATTTTTCCTAGTTGATTAATTTCACCCCTTGGTGATTAATTAACTAAGTTTTGATGTAATAATATAATTGCTCAAGCACTGGCACTTTGTAATAGGGGCTATGAATGCAAGGTAAATTGCTATGAAACCCCCTAAGCCACTGCTTCGAGTCCCATGTCATTCTGATAAGGGGTTAAGGAGATAGACCATTTTTGGCTAAGCAAGGTCTATTTTCCTAA
>LPNX011008976.1:55252-105739 GCA_001517045.1 Pseudotsuga menziesii | reverse complement strand
ACTGGAAAGTGGCCAGAGCATTGGTGAGTCCGAAGGGCATGACCAAAAACTCATAGTGACCATAATGACAGCGGAAAGCTGTTTTGGAGATGTCCTGGTCCTTGACCCTGATCTGATGGTACCCCGAGTGATTATCGATCTTGGAGAAGTATTGAGCTCCTCGAAGCTCATCCATGAGTTCGTCAATTCTAGGAATTGGATACCTGTTCTTAATGGTCTTTTTGTTAAGTGCTCGATAATCGATGCACATTCGCAGTGTACCATCCTTTTTCTTAACCAGTACTACTGAGGATGCAAAGGGGCTAGAATTGGCCCGTATATAACCAAGCTCCAGTAATTCTTTGATGGTTTTCTCAATCTCATCCTTGTACCTTTTGGGATGCCTGTAAGGAGTGGTGATGACTGCTTGTGTTCCCTCCTCTAGCTCGATGAGGTGCTCAAAACCTCGGTCTGGTGGTCTGCCGAAGGGAAGGTCCCGAAAAACCTTTTCATGTTTCTGTAGCAAGGCTTGAATGTCACTTGGGTGTTGTGTGCTGGTCTCTGGGGGTTTCCTGAAGGTGACAAAACATTCTGCAGCCCATTCTATATCATCTTGTCGGAGCACTGCCTCCATCCTCTGTGACGAGACCAGTTTTGGGGGATAAGTGTTCATGCCCCTCAAAACTACCCTTTTGCCGTCTGGCCCCTGGAACTCCATTTCCATTGCCCTGTAGTCTGTAGTGTATTTCCCTATAGAGTAAAGCCATTGAACACCCAATACCACATGAGTATCCGCTACATCCACTACATAAAAAGAGTCTGTCATCTGATAGTTACCTAAGGAAACATTCAATTTTGGAATCCAGTAATTGCACTCCATGCTGGAGTTCCCGGCTACTGCTACAGTGAACCCTTCGAACTTCTCGGTCTGAATACCTCTCTTGGCTACCCAAGCAGAGTCAATGAAATTGTGGGTGGCTCCCCCATCAATCAATACTCCTACTTGGTGACCCTATACTACTCCCCTAACCCTGAGAGTATGGAATCTCTGTACTCCAGACAATGTAGCAATGACTCCCTCTGGTGTATCACCCTGGTGTGATACCTCTTCTGTGGCCTCCTGCTCATCGTCGTCCTCATCACTGTCTGAATACACCTCAATGTAGTGTGCCTTCGCCTTCCCTGCACACCTATGTCCTGGTACCCATGGTTCCTGGTAGGTGAAGCACAGCTTCTTCCTTCTCAAATATTTCTTGGTGTCCTCATCTAACCAGGTTTTCTTGGGCACATCCTGCTGGAAAGGTTTCCTATCCTTGTCCCTAACAGGAAAATTGGTTTTCAAAGGGAATTTGTTTTTAGGGACTGAATCCTGAAGATCTCTTGCCCTGCTAATAGCATCCTGCAGAGTGAGCGATTTGTAGGCTTTCACCCATCCCCGTAGTGGCTCTATGAGGGCCTCAGTGAATAACATAGTTAGTCTGCTCTCTGACACATCTGTTACCATAACGGCTAGCCTCTGAAATTTTGAAATGAAAGCTTTTGCACTACCCGTCTGCTTGAGTTGAGCCAACTCCCTGAAATGGATCTTTGGATCTTTCCTGTCAAACCTCTCTATGAGTTTCTGAGTGAACTCTCCGTAAGAATGTATGGTGTTGTGACCCAATGTCACCAGTCCGTGGTACCACCATTCATGAGCTTCTCCGTCCAGGTGAAGTGTAGCCAACTTAATGGCGTCTGTCTCTGTCATGGGGTTGTTGAGTTCGAAATAGGTATCCAACTTTTGGACCCATGTTCTCGCTGATCCTCCCCGAGTCCCATCAAAGTTTGGGATGGTTAACCTGCCCAAGGTCTTCTGCAGCTCATAGTTGTGATTGAAACCCTTGTTGAAATTCCTGGGCCTGTTCCTACTCTTCATGTTGCAGAAATCTGAGAAAGACATGGCAGCATGAAATTCATCTCCTAAGTCTCTGTACTCCTGCAAATAAGCCCCAAAAGGCTCGCTGGGTTCTACCTGCATGACCGGGCCCCCTACTGTATCTGCCAAGAAGTGAGGCATGGTAGGCCTGATAGTAGGTCTGCTGTAAATGTGCGGAGTGTTCTAGATGTTAGTGTACACCATCTTTCCACTGCTGCTTGAAGATCCCCGATCTACCGGTGAGGGGGGTGTACTGTTGATACCTGTTTCTGGTTTCGCTGATAGTCTGTTGATTGCATTGAGGACTTCTTTTTGTCCTTTGGCTAAGTCTTGCAATACAGAGACCAAGCTGCAAAACTCCATCCGATCCTCCTCTTCTCCCGTTCCTTTTCCCCTATCTGAATGTATACCTGTTTCTTCCATGTCTGAATTGGTATCTTCTAGTTGGATATCTTCAAATTCTTCTGTGTATCTACTCTTCCTCCTCCTATAGGTTACAAAAGGATCTCCTTCTGTATTCATCTACTTTTCATCTCTTAAGCCCACAGCTGGCCAAAAAAACAGCTCTGATACCACTGTAATATCCCAAATCCCGGTATTTTCTATTTCTAAACAAATATGTTGATACAACTGGGCATGCAAAAATCCCTATTTTATAGGAAAAATTAGGGTTAGGGTTTGCAAGATAGAATGAACACTTACCACTGATAAGCCGGCTGAACTGCTCCGGAGAAAGTATGCAAGTACTGAGAACTAGATCGGAAATAGGCAGATCTCCTCTGCTTCAGGTGAACCCCCAGCAGCAAGACGCCCTAGTCAGAAAAGGGTGACGCCCTCAAGGAAGGAGGTGTCCGATGGAACTGCGAATTTGACGGGTTGATAGTTTTTCAGTGCCGGAGAGAATGCCTGATGCATGCGGAGGTTCTGAGACCTCTAGGCAGGGTAGCGAATTGCTTCAGAGAGGCAGCTACTCACACCCCTAGAACCCCGAAACTGCTAATAACTGCTTCGGATGAGCCCCGATGGATCTGATAATCACCGAGTACCGGAGTATGAAGCTGAGGATGAGAATGGTGCCTGAGTTTCGGAAGGAAACTGAGATCTGAAGCCCAACAGCTGATTAGGGCTTTTTAGCTGAAAACCCCCTCTTACGGCTGCACACGTGTCCCTGCAACGATCTATACCATGTACTAGATAACTGATGAATGAATGAAGAACAAGTGGTGAACCTGTATGGCTTACCCGGAATAAGACTAGGACAGATGTTTCACTGCCGAAATCCTGTTAGCTGAAGACTCCGTCTCCAACCCCAACTGCTGTGCTGCTATCCAAGAGCTCCCAAAATAATCATAATCCAAAGTGAAGTCTCCTTTCACTTTATCCTCTATTTAAAAAGTTCAACTGTGCAAAACCTAATCTTTGACTTAATTAGGTCACTTTATCTTCTAATTTGCCGTTGACTTGCATGCATGCGGATGGAGACTTAAAGAGTGCATGCATCATTAAATAATGCTAGGATGGCATGCACGAAGGTGGCCTTTGGCCTCGGTGGCCCTTCTTGACCAACTGATGATGCCCTAGATCTTCTATGGATGGCATCAGTCCTTAGTTGATTCCCTAGCTGTCAGTAACCGCTCGAACCCACAGGAATCACATAGGTTAGCAGTTTTGGGCCTTAAGGCCTAACTGGAAGAGGACATTACATTTTGGTTATAATCAAGTAGTCATCCAAGAAGAAGATAGGCACAAAACCACTTTCACAACTCCTTGGGGCACTTTTGAATATCTGAGAATGCCTTTTGGTCTTACAAATGCTAGGGCTACTTTTGAAAGGGCCGTGGATTATGCCTTCAAGGAGTTGATAGGAAAAATTATTGAGATCTACAAAGATGACCTCATTGTGTTTTCGGAAGAAAGATCCAGCCATGTTGGTCATCTCAGGCATATTTTTGAGCAATGTAGGAAGTTTGGCATTTCGTTAAATCCGGTTAAGTCAGTGTTGGGTATTGAAAAAGGAAAACTTTTACGACACATTATAAACAAGGAAGATGTCAAGATTGACCCGGAAATAATAGAAACCATAAGGAAGATCCCTCTACCTAAAAATGTGAAAGCACTCCAATCTTTCAATGGGCATACAAATTTTATCAGAAGATTTATTCCTAACTTCGCTGAAGTCATGAAACCTATGCAAGCCTTACTTAAGAAAAATGCCAAGTTTGTATGGACAAATGAGGGTAGGGAAGCCTTTGGTTCTATTAAGAATGCCATTACGAGGTCTCCAGTCTTAGTCAGCCCGGATTACACAAAAGATTTCATGATCTTTTCTTTTGCTTCAGAAGACACTATTGTTGGTGTGTTGCTCCAGAAGAACTTCGAAGGGTTCGAGCAACCTATAGCTTTCATGAGTAGACCCTTACAAAACTCTGAATTAAAATATACCATCATGGAAAAGCAGGCTTATGCCTTGGTCAAATCTTTGAAGCATCAAAATGTATATTGGATACTCTAAAGTCAGTGGATACGTTCCCCATACTGTAGTGAAAGACATTCCGTGTCAACAGGATTGTTTAGGAATAAGGGGCACATGGGTGTCCAAAATCCAGGAGTATGACCTTGAAATAAAGCCTAGCAAATTGATCAAAGGACAGGGCCTTGCTAAAATGCTTACTCAAAGAAATGAAGAAGCCATTGAAATGATTGCCAAAAACAATATCCCTCAACCAACCATGAGTCTTGCACTTCAAGAACTTGATAATCACTAGTATTCCGACATCATTTTTTTCTTGCTGCATTTCACTTGCCCTAATCACCTCAAAGGTCACAAACGAAGGGCTTTGAGACTCAATACTACTAGGTATTGCCTGACCCAAGAGAGTCTGGGTTGGAGGAACCCAAATGGCATTATACTCAGATGTATCAATGAACAAGATTCCAAGAAAATCTTGACTGAATTTCATTCAGCATTTTGTGGAGGCCATTATGCAGCAAATACAACTGCCCACAAAATCTTGAGAGTTGGATACTATTGGCCCACTATCTTCGCAGATGTTCATAAACATGTCAATTGTTGCCAGGAGTGTCAGCTTTTCATAGGGAAGCAGAAGTTGGCTGTGCTTCCTCTTACACTTGTTGTGGTATTTGCCCCCTTTCAACGATGGGGGCTTGATTTTATCGGCAAATTTAAGGATAACTCTAGCAATGGTTTTTGCTGAATTCTTACGACAATCGATTATTTTACTAAGTGGGTAGAGACCATACCTACTAAGAATGCCACTGAGAAGGTTGTTATGGATTTTATTGAGGAAAGAATCATCACCAGATTTGGAACTCCCCTTAATATAACAACCGATAATGCCAAGGCCTTCAGTTCGGGAGAAGTAAATGAGTTCTGTTTTAAATATGGCATTATCCTATCCCACTCATCAGATTATTATCCACAAGGCAATGGAATTGCTGAGTCCACTAATAAAAACTTAATGACTATTCTTAAGAAAACTATGGGTGACAATAAAAGAGCATGGGATAGCAAGATTAAGTATGCTGTGTGGGAAGATAGGATTATCAAGAAAAAATCAATTGGAAAATCACCTTTTGAGTTAGTATATGGACTCACAGCCACCCTTTTGGTTAGCATGCAGATTCCAATCTTTAGACTGTTAAGTGAATATGGCATGGTAAGATTGGAAATGGAACAGAGGATCCATCAGATTATAGAGTTGGATGAAGCTAGAAGAGATGCCCTTGATCAGTCACTCAGGCATCAAGAGAGCATGAAGGGCACCTTTGATAAGTTAGCCAAGCCAAGATCCTTCCAAATAGGAGATATTGTTCTCTTATGGGACAAGAGAAGGGAGAAGCCTGGAAAGCATGGAAAGTTCGACAGCCTTTGGAAAAGCCCGTTTATCATCCGTGATACTGCTGGCACCAATTCTTTTTTTCTTAACACCATGGATGGAGATACATTAAACCTGCTCGTGAATGGTCAACATTTGAAGCCTTTTTATCGAAACAACCTCCAAGATGACTAAGGGGTCATCCTAGGGCTTCTCTAAACCCATCCTTGTTGTATTTTTATTTACTTTTATCTTTTGTACCATAATATTTGATGTACCAAAATTTTGTATCATAACCTTTGTATATTAGCGTTTTATCATACTTTGTTTATATGCTGAAAAGGAAAAAGTTTTGTTTTATGCACTTTGATTTGAAAAGGCAAAAAATATTTTTTGGTATTTCATCATGGCTTATTTTTTATATCATATACATGGGACTAAGACACTTCTGTTTACGTACAGGTACCAGAGATTCCTAGATTCTTAGGCACTCTCTTTGATCAATGAATCAAGTGAGTACCTGTTCCGTAGTTGGAGCCAGATGTTGCCAACTTATTTGTACCATAGTTGGATTAGCTGAGGAGCCGCCTTTTGACAAACACGATGAATATTTGTGTTCTAGTGTATCAGATGATCCGCCCTTTGTGCCTAGCAAGTTTTGGCTAGTCACTTTTTGTTTTCAGTAATAATGACCATGGCCCCGCGGGGTTTGTAATAAAGTGTGCTAGTAGGGTTTTTGAGTGGTTCGGTCTCCTAAGACGTAGAATTTCAACTAAGGTATTCCAGGGAGTTTTTTCCCTTGTTAATTATGCTTTGCCTATAGCCGAGTATAATCGACGAGGTTTTCTCCCGCTTCCTCCAAAGCTGGAATGCCTAATTTTGAATTCTGGGACTTGAGGGGTTATTAGAGCCCAACTGAAGTGTATAAACCTACTAGACATTTTTAGAATAGACTATGGTCATGTCCTAAGTCACTAGGACCCTCCAAAAAAATTTCAAATTTTTTTTTACCGGATGCGTTGGATTTGGGTTTTTTATTTTTTAAATTTTTAAATAAATTTTTCCATAGTTTAAATGGAAAAATTTCAATTTGTAATATGTTAGTCATTCGGGGTCTGAATTCAGTGATTGAAGGCTCTAACTTTAAGCCAAAAGTCATTCATGACCACTTGGCCAGCTATCCCTAAGTTGCGGTTTTACCACCTAAGTTGTACTTAGTGGTTTTTTATCAAGTGAGCCTGGTGAACCGGACAAGGATAACTTGCTCGGACTTCAGAAGACCTTTGGAAGTACTTCTGGGAAGTGCTTGTTGTACTATATCACATGTTCATACCCCATGGGGGGATTGTAATAAATGTTCTAGCATGATAGTGTCTATAAAAGACTCGGTTTCTTAGACTTTATTTGTCAATCCGATCAGCCCAGGGTGTTTTTTCCCTTGGTTATTATTGGTTGTTGAATAAATGACTGATAATTTCTGAGTTTTTCACTCCATACCTCCAAAGTTGGGGTGGTCGGCTTGGCATTTAGGCCTATTGAGGTTATTAGAGTTTATGTGTCATTTCAATTTTTCAATTTTTTATTTTTTCAGTGTTTTTTATTAAAATTTAATTTTTTCGAAACTTAGGCTATTTTTTAATAGTTTAATTGGAAAAATTGATTTTGTAATAAAAGTGGGCCAAATAATCAGTTTCAGTCATGTAGGTGCTCATTTTCAAGCTAAGAGCACCATGTAAACCCATGGACCCACTATTTCCTAGTTTTGAGTGATTTTCCATCACTCAGGTTAGAAAGCCCCAAAAAATCATTTATTGATTATTTTAATTAATAAATTGATGAATAATGGAGCAAATCCAAAATCATAGATCAGTGGATTCTTAGCCGATTTGATTGAAATCAATCAGATCTGAACCAGATTGACTGGATCTGACAAATCCTTGACTGAAGGAGGTGATCAAATCAGATCCAGAGTTGATCTTCAGCATCCTTTATGGGGAATTTCGCCCTCCCTCTCTCCTCAACACGTTTTGGCTCATTTGGATGAGTTTTGGTGGATGCTTCAGTCAACAGGTTGAGGTGTCAGTCATATCAGCTCTCCGATTGACAATTGCACTCAGTGAGACTTAGATCTGGCTCAGTTAGACACAGATCAGGCATTGATGGACTCTCCATCAGCATATTTGGCCTATCTCCTTGGGATTTGCGCCCTCCTTGGGCTAGATCTCCTGGTTTTGTATATATCCAAGCACAACAGCCTCTTCCAAGCTAGTTAGAACTGGGATTGAGGTGCTGCTGCTATTGTACTATTGTATTGTTCATTTGAAATAAAGAGAAGCTTTGGAGACAATACGGTGTTGTGCCATTGTATGTGTGGATGATCATTGCCATTGTTTTACTGAGGTAACCTGTATCTGTGTTCATGATTTGCTAAATTGCTTGTAGATCCGTTGTTAAGATTGATAATAAGCTTATTATAATCTTGATAGGAAAGGTGCTTTTCAATAAGTTTATTGGCCATCTCTTTCCTTTGATGTATGTTTAGAAATCTAGATTCAGCATGTCTTATAAGCTTATATGCATGTTATTTTGAATCTCTGTGTATGTACTAATCGGATCTCACAAGTTTTTCGGTAAGTCTTTGTGATTTCAGCTGAGCTGCAGGTTCCTACATTGGAGAGGATGCTGATCTAGTTTGCTTCTTCACTCTCTCCAAATCCTTCCAAAGGCATAGTCCCTCGACATTCCACCTGAAAGCTCCACTGTGGATCTTCAAGGAAACCAACATTTCTCTCCTCCTCTTCCTCCCTCAAAATCAACTCTTTTACCCGATTACTTTGTTCATAGCTTTGATTTTGTTTAGATCTATCATCTTTAAAGTAATTTCAACATAGATCTATCCTCTCAAAGCCCATAGTCTAGATCTTGCTCTTAAAAGGTTTCATAAGCTTTCTAGATCTAGCTTTAGGGAAATCGTCATTTTTTGCATGTAATTTTAAAGAAAATTTGTAGCTTGCATGCATTTGATTTCTGTTTGTTGTACGTTAAAATTTCATATTCTGCAATAAAAGTGCACATCTTATTGGCTGCACAAAAGGCAAGCCAAGATCCCAAGGAAAGCTTGCTTTCCTTGGTTCTTGTTTCCCCCTTTTAACTAGTTTTGAGCCTTTTTTGGTTAAAAGTGAGCTGACCCAAAAGTACTTTCAGAGTGCTTTTGGGAATATTTCAGTCTGATATGCTTGCTGTTTTTTAGCAGGTTTGACAGAAAAGAAAGGAAGCTGCTGTTCAGAAGTGGCTTCAGGAGCGTTCAAATCCCCCCAGGGGTCTCCCATTTGACTAAAACCTTTAATTTTCGCACTTTGTAAGCTCTTGATTTCACTCCATATAAGGATCAAGAGGAATTATATCAGTTCTCTGATATTGTAACCGCTGTTAATAAAAATAACTTTTGAATAGGATCTTTCGAGCCCATTCTCCATCCCCCCTGGGGGGATTTGCGTCGGTGTCCTTTTTGTTGCTTTTTGCTCATTTCTTTTCAAACTAGTATTGATCTAATCTGCAGGGTAGTATACTTTAATTCATTATTAGTCTCATATTCTATATTTGATATTTTAAAGTAATCTCAATACTTACCCCACGACTTCCCAATTGACCTGAAAGAGGAAAGAGATTCGTGGTAGGACTAATTAGAAAACTGAAATTGTGTATCTGTTTTATTTTCTGTCATTTGTTTTTCAGCTATTATAAAATTAACCCCTCGATTCCCCGATTGAGATCCATTTGGATCGAAAGAGGTTCCTGGAGGGTTTTCTTTTAAACAAGAACACCCATTGTAAAATTTACTAAAATTGACAAGACTCCGGTGTGTATGCTCTACACTTGGCTACGGTTCGTCCGATCAGTCAATCTGTATCAAAAGCACTTGAGTGACTAGTATAATTAAGACTCACTCTCCCAAATTAACAAACCAACAGGTGAAAATCCAACACCTAGATCAAACCATCACGGTGGCAAAATACCCAAAGGAAGCGAGAACTTCTAAAAGGTGACCTCGGGGCGCCGATCTCTGTCACACCCTAACGGGTGCGTTATGAACAATAGCCCCAGCGACTCCATTTCAGCCCACATATTCCTTGCGGGTAGTCGTGAAGGTTTAGTTTTGGACATACTCCAAGTACTCTTGGGTATATCTGGAGTCCACCCCTTCGCCTAATTTTAATCAACTCACACTTCGAATTTAACTTAAAACGTACCAAGAGGCAATCGCAAAACATCCACTCCAAGCACATGTAAGTACATTGATCTTATTTTTGACTCCATTCTAAGGCACTGGTTATTTTCTTGCTTTATATATATATTGTGTCTCAGCATTGTGCTTTCGTGTGTTCATTTTTGTATCTTGTCATCTTTGATTGTCTATAGTTAAATTTCAAACTCCTAAGTAACTCATTCAGTTTAACATCACCACACTAAGTAATTATCCTTAGTAACTTAATAGGGTCTACCCCCCTTGGCTTCGTTAGGAGTTGAGCCTAAACGGAGGAGTCAAGAACAAGGTGACAGCCTTGACTCGAGACTTGCCCCCAAGGACACATCGAGTGGCTTAAAGATTTCTGCTACGTGACCCAGGTGTGTGAAAGGCGGCAACATGTGGATGTTCATTCAGCCTCATAATTAATAATTTCTCAGAAAAGTCATTTACAGAGAAATTATTAATTAAAATATTAAAAATGAATATTTTGGAGATAATCCAAATCTCTCCAAAATAAACTAAATTGGATAAAAGTAAAGGCTAAATGACATGGCAATGGACATTTATGATGATTCAACTCGGCACCAAGTCTATTCAGTCAACAATCGGAGAGCATTCAAGACACCTTTAGTTGAGAAATTCGTCCTCTTCCTCTAGCTCACGAATTTGATGAGTTGGAGAGTGGTTATTGGTTTGGTGTTGTGTTCGAGGTGGAGAATTGAGTGCTTTCCATAATTTGTGCTAACCCTAAGGATTTGGCTCCCATCACACTTACTTGCATCTACTTCAAAGCTCTCATGTGTCTCCTTCACAATCACGTGTGCTCTCCTTCAAACCTCATGTTTTCTCCCTTATGCTCACGCTAGCACAGGTGGAGAGCTCCTATTTGATGGAAGGTTGGGTTTAGGGTTGGGAGTGGGGGTGCCTTGCCTAGGTGGAGGCCACACCTCGCTCACGCCTACCTTAACCTTGGTTTGGACTTCACATCATTGTGCCGAGTTGCTAAATCATGGGGATTGTGCCCTCTTTTCATGGAGTTTGGTTTTAGGGTTTTAGCCTTCATATTTTGTATAAGTAGATGCTCTTTTTAGCTCTACAAGGTGGATGGATTTGCAGAGGACCTCTGCTCGTATGATTGTAATTTCTTATCTATGTTATGAATAAAGTTGAGTCTTTGGAGGACAATTTGATGGTGCAAGAACTTTCATCGAGAATATTTGGCTTATAACAAAGGTGATATCTGTGTAGTTATTTTATTATTCATGCATGCTATGTTATCTAGCTTAGAAGGTTATAATCTAATCCATAGAGTAGGCATTTGAAGTTTCAACTTGCTTGCTTATGTGTAGCTATACACGATCTAAGAATTGCATATTGTATTCATTTGTACTCATGCTTTTCGGTTCTTGTTTGGTTTATACATACTAGATCTAATAACTTGCTTGAAGGGTATTTTAGTTTTGTAGATCACCCGGCGTGAAGTAGAGATCGGAGCTCAGTTGCATCTTATCTCTCTTCAAATATAATTTTTCTAATGTTTCTTGTCCCACAGGTTCCCTCCACGCTCAAATTTACTCAATCTTGGGCTTCAAGTTTTTCTTATCCATCCTCAAACTAAAAAGGAAAATTCTTGCTTTCCGGTTACTTTGGTTTTGTTTCATAACAAGTAGATCTAAGTGTTAAGTCTTATCTTTTCTATCTCTTGTTATATAGATCTAAGAGCTTCCTTTGCTAAAAAGTTTATCTCACGAAAGCTTAGATCTAGCTTTGCTTAGTTTTAGTACTTGAAGTAGCATCAAAAACTCTATCTTTGCACAAGTACTGACTGTAAATTTTAGTGTATTTTATTGTCTAATCCACTGTTTTACAGGAAAATAGCTCGCTGGTTTTTGACTTTTCATGACAGGTTAAGCAGAAGTGCTAGCGAAAACTTGAAGTTTCAAGCTCCAAAAAACACTCCTAATTCCCCCTTCTTCATCCCCCTGTCTCCGGATTGCATTGAAGGGCTTTCAAGATCAGAAAAGAATCCCAACATCAAAGGCCTCGTAAAAATTAATAAAGAGCAAGTGGGATAAAGGCTCCCACACCCCACTTCCCCCATTTGGGGAAAGCCTGTATCGTTCATTTTTCATGTTTGCAATTTGCTTTGTTTTATGCTTGTAGAATAATTGGTTAGAATAGAATAGGAAATGTTAGTTTCAAATTCTGGAAAAATTTGTTTTTTGCTTTCATAAAAGTCAAAAGAAAAAAGATTCTTGTTTTTGTTTAACTTTATTTTAGAGCTTTCTTTCATTTAATATAAATTGCAAAAGTAAAAAAGAACTAAAATCTCTTGAATCCCACCGTCAAGTGGATCAAGAGTGCTCTCTATTGGAGGGTTTGTGGTTATTCTTTAATTCATGCATTTTTGCTCTTTAACTTGTTAATTTAAATCTAAGTCTCTTGAACTTGCCGAAATCCAAGTCAAGAGCACTCTCTGTTGGAGAGCATAATAGTCTTGCATCATCCTTGCATTTAGGCGTATAGAGTAACTAAGACTCTTGAACTTTTGTCATAAGACAAAGTCAAGAGCGCTCTCTGTCGGAGAGTTTAATTGTGTTCTAATAAAATTTGCAACTCACATTTTCCCCTTAATTAATTTACTTCGTTGCTATCCCTCACGTAGTATGCTTTGCCGATTTTCATAGTTGGGCTCGTACTCAAAATGGTGAGCGGATTGATAATCTCTCAAGTAACAATGTAATAAAATTTTACCCCCATAACCAACGCATCGGCGTTATTGAAAGTATTCAAAGTCATTTTTAGTAAAGGCGCTGGAACTCCCGGTTGTCTTAGAGTCTCGGCTAGCTAGGCAATCTGCAGGATACCAGCCTGGGATACTGGACGAGCTGACATGTCTCGAACGAAATAACTTGGAATGTTTTCCCGGTTGGTCTTTTGATACCTTTTGATGAGCCATAATAAACAAGACCACTAAAACACTTTAAAATAAACCAAGTACAATCGCAAAACACTTTCACTAGCACTATTTTGAGACTTGTATTTTCAATATTCCCAAGCATCTCAGACATTTGAATCCATAAGGCACTGGTCTGTTTTAAAATCCTATGCATTATTATTGATCTGGGCCATTTGTCCTTTGGTTTTTTCAAGTAAGATCTTTATCTGTGAATGCTATCTTATTTCACGAGCTCTCATTATTTTGTTTATCTTTTAATCTGGTGATAGCAACGTGGATTGCTTTTTGTCTTGTGTTTATTTTTCAATTATAAGAAGTGCAATCTTCGTTCATCATAACAAACTCCTAATAAACACCCGTTCGCATCACTTTCGTAAAATTTACTTAAACACATTGAGCCTTAGGAACTCTTTGTTAGGGACCACCCCCCTT
The DNA here is from genome assembly GCA_001517045.1 of Pseudotsuga menziesii. Classification (NCBI taxonomy): domain Eukaryota; kingdom Viridiplantae; phylum Streptophyta; class Pinopsida; order Pinales; family Pinaceae; genus Pseudotsuga; species Pseudotsuga menziesii. The sequence goes on along the minus strand of LPNX011008976.1, from coordinate 92,369 downwards.
GGCTTCATTAGGAGTTAGCCTAAACGCAGGAGCTAGGAGTAGGTGACAGTACCTGGGTCTGTGCTTGCCACCAAGGTCACACCTCTCCCACTTTTTCAAGTGAGGAGACAACTTTTGGAAGATTTCTGTTGTTGGTGTGCAATCGGCGGACAACATACCGTACAGTTGTAAGTTTTGGAAGTTGTAGGGGTTTCCTTATAAGATTTGATCCATTAATGAAAAGCTGATTTGAAGGAGTAAATTGTTTGTGTACTGTATTTATGCTTCCACTTTTCGTATTTTCAGCCATTTCTGTAATTGTTGCATGTTGAGAAATTAATTTTTGTTATTGAATAAATTCGAGATTTGATTTATTTAAATAAAGAAACATAGGAAAGCAGTCACCTATGGTCTGAAAATTTACACTGATGGCCTATGGATAGGAGTGGGTCAAAGTGACGCACCTACAAAATTCTTGAACTGCTTGTAGAGAGGTCAAAGGGGGATCCTGGGAAAGATGAAGTCCTAAGGAGGCTAGGATGATGGAGGTTTTGCAAAATCACTAATATTTTGGCACTATATATGCATAATAACAACAATGAAAAGAAGCTCACATATGAGCAAATGAGCAAGGACACAAATATGAAAGCACAAGGGAAGAATTGCCCAAAAAGTACTCATGTTGTACAATCACATGTATCATCTATATAGAGGAGTACAAAATCGTGGGAGAGTAATGAAGTTTGATCTGCAATAAAATACAGTAAATTGAGTGAATGATCAATTTGAACCAAGTCACCAAAAGAACGAAAGATAAAGTACAACTATAAGACATGCTCAGAAATATTCACTAGCCAAGTCTCATCAACCTCATATGGCTTCACTTTTTCTGAATTGGGTCACTTTCCTTATGTGCTAAATTACTGAAGATAAATGCTATCTTTATTCTCCTTCTTGCCAATATGCCTCTTAATTGTATGCGTAGTTCCTGAATTATATCCTTGATTGCTTTTGAAAACCATTTTCTGAAGAATACCTCTTGCCATGACTGTTTGAATTAGAATTCCTTCCAGAATTTGGCTTATTAAACACTGCCAGATTAGATTTCTACCCACTGTCTTTCTCTATGAGATATTTCAGCACATTCCATTTAACCCCCATGAGATACAACTGGACTAAATCAATTTGAAGTATGATCAGGAATCAAGGAAGTAGTACCTGAACTGTTTGATTCAACTTCTTGTTAACCATGTTGCTAGGTGTAACTGTTGCTTATTTATTTCAATCATGTAATCTATTGGATCATATCTATTTGTCATGCTTGTATCTATTGTTTTTTGTAACTGAAATTGCAAGACCATCCACTGTGGTAACACAGCATATGTTACCACTTTTCACCTCCTTTACCCTGATTTCACATCATTTTTTCAAGGCCTCGTACCAACAAAGCAATAATAGAAACTAAAGTCTTGCATCAATCAGCAAGTATACTTTTCACTGAAAATCTTGAAGTTTGAATCATAGTTACAAAGTAGATAGTTGGAGAAAAGAACACATGATAAACTTTTATTGATCTCTATCGCATTTTAAAATAATGTTCAATGTATTGTTTGTGATGCAGATATCGAGAGAACTCTTTGCAGGGATTGAACAAAATAGGCCATAATCCATCCTCGACAGAACATGAAAAGAGAGAAGCACTGGATAGAATTTCTTCTGCATCACAATCTAAGCCCAACTATCACACTCATAAAAGCTTTCTATCTGAAGTCTCTAACATTACTGAAACTGGAAAGAGAAATGGAAAACATCCACTTCAGGGGAGTTCTAAGCTACTTTATACTGAAACAAAAGCAGCATCTATTATGATCCCTCAGAAGTATCCTCCTAATCATTCTAGCCTGCAGGTTTCCAGGTGCCATAGAAAGTTTAAACATTCCTATCGTTATAATAGTTGCTACTAATCTAGTACACTCATCATTGTTACTACTACTCTGGAGTACTCTTTTAACCTTCAAAGTCAGCTTATTGCAGGCCCACAGCAAAAAATGGCAAATCGCCGACAATCTTGAAGCAGCCAATTAGAAGGCTTTTGAGTTCTTCAGAGGCAACAATAAACGTCTCTACAAATATATCTATTTCCAAAAACATTCAGGCATTTACCGAGCAGAAAAATACATCCTCGTCCCCTTTGCCCCCTCTGAAAAGAAAACCGACGGAGGTCTGCTCTAAGATGCGTTATTCTGATAATGCCCATCATATGTGAACATTTCTTTGAATAAACAAAATAGATTATGTCTAGTAATACTTTGGAAAGCTTGTACATATAGTAGAATATAGAACTGCTGATGTTACTTTCTGGTTAAAAACCCTGATAAGAACTTCTGTCGACCTCTCTTAACTTGAAACACAAATGACAGTGTTGGTACATAATTGTTAAGCCAATGCATTGTCTACATAATGAATAGTTTTGTAGCGTCAGTGAAAGTTATATAGCCAACTTGCAAACCTCCCGATGGAGATCACGATTCTGAGGTCAGAGGTGTAGAGACCTTGAATAGGTAGATCTACCAGGCTGCCTTAAATAATTATATCTTTATTTCTAATTGTCCATTACCTATTGTTACCATTTGGGTCTTCGATGTGCAAATTGGATAAAGTGAAGAGCTTCAAGGAGAACACTCTTGTTGTGGTGATCCTAAAAGATCCTTGACATTGTCAGGACTCAAAACCCACTTGATTGGTCAAAACCCACTTGATTGGTGCAGATAAGGTAGTTGGGGCATAATGGAAACAAGAGTCTAATAATGAGCTTCATGGAGGAATGCCCAAGCATAAAGGAAGTGAGGCACACCTTTTTGTTGTTGCTGTTAAAATATTTCTTATATTTATATCATTAAAAAAAAACAAAGGTAGAAGGGTATACACAATGGTATTTGCATAGAAATAAGAGGTTTTGTTATAGCTCAAATTGGCATGTGTAATTAAAGACCTAAAGAATAGACTAACCTAGCTTCAACCTAGAGGTGTTACCCACTGTCACCTTAGTAACTATTTCCCTGCACTTCGATTGGCTCTTCTACAATTCGAGGGGGGCTTCCCTAAGTAGGATTGCTAAGCTATGATGATGAGGGTACGGAGGTGATTTTGAAGAGACAATGTAACAAAACGTAGGTCTTCATAGTATAGGTGATGGGAGGGTTTTGAAGACTAGTGCCAATACCTAGGGCATATGGGGTCTTGGGATGATTCCCCATTAGTCCTTGTTCATGTGTGCTTGATGAAACCCCCCATGAATGCATGACAAAGATTCTATGCGAGCAATTGATTCACTTAGAAGTTCCTATCATGGAAAGGTAGCATTCCACATACACTTCCTACTCTCACTTGTTTCACACCCCAAACCAGGTCATATACTAGATACCCCTCATAAAAGTGGATGCCAAATATCTCAAAACATATAACTCAAATTTGTAATGCAACTAGCCATGGAGTTATACAACCCTTCTTAGGAACAAGTAAGAAGTATTGATAATAATAATAACTATCGAAATTTACTCAATTGAATCCGCCAAATTTAAACCCAAGCAAAGAAAATACCTTTAACTTCCATATACTCCATGAAAAGATATAACGATTATGCTTCAAAGGAGAAAGAGATCTCACAATCCAACAATGAAAAATGAGCTAGAAGGCCAACCCTTATATAGGTTGTAGCCTTATCTCACTCTTACAATAGAATATTCTCATATCTCAATGTCTAACAAACTCCTAAAAAAATCAAAATAAAAAAAAATAATGATCAATGCCATAGGAGTCGGGACAATGTCAAAAGTACAAACCCCCCTTTTAATCCTCATTATCCTCGCAAGCAATGAGTCAATCCCCTTTACTCGTAAAAAAAAACCCTTCAAAAGTGGTCATATCACTTATGATGCTTATGAAATAAAATCTTAAAAGTTTTCCCACTGTCATAATATATTAGTTGTCCTCCAAAGGACCTTGACAAAAAGTAGTTAGCTTATAATAATTAAAAAAGGGTAACCACTTTTCAAAAGCCACTTCTCCACTTTATTCTCTCATAAGAACTGACCCTTTTTTAACCAACTCTCATATTAAAAAAAACTTTATTCTTTCATAAGAATTGACCCTGTTGTCGCCTAAATCGCACCTAGGGTCACGTGGCAAAAATCTTCAAGCCATTGGGTGCGACCTTGGGGGCAAGCAAGAGTCAAGTGCTGTCACATGATTTTGACTCCTTCATGTTGTCCACCGAATGCACGCTGTCCGCATAAATATTTTGGACTGCTGTTTCCCAAGCGGGAAAGGTGTGGTCTTGGGGGTAAGCAAAGAGCCAGGTGCTGTCACCTGATCCCAGCTCCTCCGTTTAGACTAACTCCTAACGAAGCCAAGGGGGGTGGTCCCTATTAGAAGAAAATCTATGGTTTTTAGTGTACGAAAGAAAAGACTAAATCTAGGAGTTAATATGAAATGGATGAAATTAAAGATTACCAATTACTGCAAACAAGATTTAACCTTAGCAACAATTTAACTCAAATCTGATACACAATATTCAATGACACATTGCGTGATTCACTTATGCAAAAATGAACAGAATAGACCAGTGCCAAAATGAAAAGAGTGCTTGCAAATGTGGGTTGTTAGTGTAGTCTCAGTGAAAGTATTGCAGTGTCTCAATTGGTAAATTTTAGATTATTAAATGAATAATTAAGGGCGTGGGTTAATTGTGGGTTTGTCCCAACAAGTCAAATCCCTTCGAACTGAGTGGTAAAGTGGTAATACCAAGTGTCCAATGAGGCGAGGATGAACCTGCTTGGAGTAGCCCCCTGTATTTGTAGTGATTACCCTTTGCAACGTCCCGAGTTCTTGAAAAAATGACTTGTGTGGATTTTCCTATTAAATCTTGTAACTCGTATCCCTTTCTGATACAACCAACTGATCAGACAAGCTGCAATGATGTAGAGCATACGGGGAAGGAGTCTTGGTTTATTTTATTAGAGATGTAACAATGAGTTGTTAAGATGACGAACGAAGAGTCTCTTTCACCTTTCAGGTACTCGGGAAAGCAACGGTCGAATTGATTTAAAAATTTAAGAACAAATAAATCGGAAATAAAGATAAAACTAACAGTAAACTCTCTGACAGAGAGCACTCTTGATCCACCTTTCGGTGAGATTCAAGAGATTTTGGGTTCCTTCTTTTTCTTTTAGCAATTGAATAAAATTAGAAATGCTGAAAGTAAAACTATACTAACAAAAATTTATTTTATGAAAGTAAAGAGACTAATCTATTCTAAACAATTATTATGCATGTGAAAAGTAAAAACAAAAAACAAGGGACGATACAGGCTTCCCTCAAATGGGGGAAGTGGGGTTTGGGAGCCTTTATCCCACTTGCTCTCTATTAATCTATTACAATATCCTTTTTTCTTTTGAGGAATACTTTTTGTCCTTTGGAGTTAGGTTCAAATAAGTTTTCAAAAATTTGAAGAATGGGTAGAGAAGAAGTGGGAGATTGGGAGAGGGGGTTGGAAGGAGCCCTTTTTATGGTTCAAGTCTTTCCATGCGCTTCCAAAACTCTTCTTTCCCGAAAGATGAGTACAAAAACAAGTCAACACAAAACTCAAGAAAAAGTTTGCATGTTAGCCCAAAATGCATGAAAATTTAAGCTCTAGTACTTGCAATTGATAGGAATAATATGCTACTTCAAGTGTTAAGTCTAAGCAAAGCTAGATCTAAGCTTTAGGTAAGATAAACTTGAAAAAACTCTGTTATCACATATATAGTAGCCAGGCTACCATATTCTATTTTTCAGACACAGTACATTTTTCAGCCAGATCTCTTACGTATGAGATGCTGAGATGAGCAGTTTTGACGGATCATTAGTGTATATGTGGACTATTGTACTCTCCCATGTCAGGACTGAATCTCAGGACACTCAGATTTGAGAACCAATGTAGCTATTTAGTCATTACAGAGCAGTTATTGATGCCCAGATTTATATCAGTACTTTCTCATTCGACATATTATATTTCAGATAGATTATATGCATGATTATGACTCAGCTTTTTATATTGTGTTGTGGTTATCATTTCTCTTATATTTATTTTTGTGACATGTATTAACATGTGGTGTCATGATCTGGCGGTCATAATTATATGGACTTGGATGTATTTGTATTATGTATTGATGTCCCTACTCTGACTTTGACAGTTCCTGATCTATGCTCATTGGTTTTACCCTCCTTAGAGAGAATAGAGGTAGTCATTACCACCATTGTTTTGGTTTGTTAGTGTTGGTTTCATCATTCACTGTCTCCACCCATCCACTACCTTCCAATTTTGCTATTAACTTGACTTAATACCAATGTTTTAAAACTCAGACTCGGACTCGGAATCAGTCAAGGGTCAACTTGGACTCGGACTCGGAATCGGTAATGAATCGGTAATGACTCGGCTGATTTGAATTTAATGACTCGGATTACTCAAAAAATACATAAAATAATAATTTTAAAGAAAAATAATATTTTAAAGATTTTAATCCATCCTTGCAAAGCATTAGAGACAAAATATCCAACGTTTACTCATGCATACACCATATAAGTGTGAATATATCAAAATGGCATTGAGTGTACTGTGCAATACATATCTAGAACAAAAAACATAATCAATGAGGCCTAAATGGCTTGCAGAGTCCAAAAAACAACATGCTATGATGCCACTACATCATATGTCAATGATCATACATCTCTTTTTGTTTAGCCTTCTCTTCAAATTCATCAAACTGTTGTTGCAACTCGAACATAATCTCACCAATAAACTCCAAATCAGCTCCCATGGGGCAATATTTCCTCTAACAACAGCCAACTGTTGTTTAAATCTATTAATGCCCCCTCCTTTAATCCATGTCTTGCAACACTTGCAATACATTTTTCCTTCAATGACATCATCATAGATCCATGCCTGATCTTTTCCTTTTGGGGCCAATCTAGAATCTAAATGCAAAGCAAGTCTAAACATGCAAAGAAAAAAGAAAAAAATCTTATTATTTTGGCAGCAAATAGTAGAAAAGAAGACTGATATTTGTCAATTTAATGAGAAAAAAGAAACAATGGCTAGCTAGAAGCTAACATACATCTAGGTAACAGAAAACCAGTCTCCAACAGTCCAACTCCTGCAATCATGTTGATTGTTCTTCACTGTTGGACGCTCCTCTAAGCCTCCATGAATCCAAACAACAATAATGCCAAATGCTCACAAACATCTTACAGCAGAAGTGTGAGGCAAATAGAAAGGTAGGGGGTCATCTTATGGCTTCAGGTTATGGTTAGAATAAAAAAAATCTTAAAAATAAAAAATAAACATGTTATTTTGGAGTTTACATTCTTGTGGGTGTCTGCCACAGCTGACTCGGCTGACTCGGGTTGCAACTTGGTCAACTCGGCCGACTCGGCCAACTTGGACTCTAACTCGGCCAACTCGGACCCAACTCGGCCGACTAAGTATAAAATCGGCCACCCGAGCCGAGTTGCAGGCCGAGTCAGCTCGGCCAGGGGTCAACTCGGCCAACTCGGACTCGGACTCGGCTGGTTTTTAAAACACTGCTTAATACTTGACTTGTGGCATGGAGGACCTTTCCCTGCTAGAACCTTTGTTGGACAAGCCTCCCTGTTTATATTGTGTCTCGGCTCTGAGTTGGTGACAGAACTTGCCTTTGGTGAGTTGGATTGTATGTCTAAATCATTTTGGTCAGTTATCCCGATGTTTGGCACTGTGCAGAACTCCCCCTGGTCACTTGAGATGTTGTTGGCTAAAACTGAAAGCTCATGCACTACATGTATTGAAAATGTTATATATGCGCCCATGGAAAATGAAAATGCTAAAACTGTGTTTCTTAACATATGTGAAAAATGGCAAGAGCAATGAAATGCTAAAATACCCCTTGAAGGGTATAAGAAAATGTCCAAAAAAGCAATTGTTAAAAATATGCTATATCCAAATATTGCTGACCTTATAGATATAAATATGTCCCAGATGAAAGCTGCGATTAGCTGTGCTTTTAAGCACTGGTGAAGTCCCAAAAGGGTCATATAGGCCAAAAAAGCCATGGAAATAAAATTGATGGTCCTAATGAACTTGGATCAAACTTGATGTAGACATGATGCCTAAGTTGAATAAGCGCTCTCTGAACAACTCAACCATTTGTGAGGCACCGCCATTCCTTGTGTTGTTGTTTGTCCGACGGGTGGTTATAGCGAGTATTTCCCTGCCATATCCAAAGTGTCATGATGTTAAGTAGGAAGTCATCCTTTGCCCTAGCCTTGTAAATTTCATCCTTCACCCTTCACTAGCAAATTGATTACAGCGTATAGTCTGAGTAATAATAAATAAAGCCCTATATATGTATTTGGTTGATGTCTAGCCAGTGAAATGACTGCTACTTTTTGTGATTGTTGCTTAAATGATTTGTAGAGCATGTCTTAGCCTTATATCACTTGTAGCAGATGGATGATAGTCTGAGTTATATTATTGGTATCTGGTCATTTACAAGTGATTATATTATCTATTGGATGTTGTTGATGATCAGGCAGAGACCTAGAAAGGGTATGAGTATACACCCTTGATGTATTTGGACTCTCTAAGTCTAATGAGACAGTTTATTTTCAGTTTCGGGCACTTGCAGAGATGATCAGGCTAATTTTACCTTTCTGATGCAGTTTTTCTTCATAGGATGATGTGTCTGAGCAGGGAGATGTTTCATTTGGATCTCCTCGGGCATTGTATGGGGATAGGGGGTGCAGCATTATACCATAGTACCCCCATCCTAGAGAGCCTGGTGGGCTCAGTTTGACAACGCAGACACCCTAGGAGGCTGTTTTAGCATGTTCATGTTTCCCGAGGCAACTTAATAAATGATTAAATGGTTATTGAAGAAATCGATTTGGGCTACTGAGGCAAGGAAATGACATGGGATGAGTCATGATGATGAGAGTGATGTCTTCCGCACCTTCTCCAGCAGTTGCAGCACCTAATTGGGCCCACACCTATTTTATGGGCATTTTTATATTATTTTCTGGAGCTTTTGGGAGGCTCACGATTTCCTCAAGGAGGCACAAAGTCAAAGAATTAAAATATTATATTATTTTATTGTGCCATGGGGCACCCATAGGGAGTTAGTTAACACTTCATGGACCCACCATGTGCTTCATTTGTTTTTTGTCGAGTGGGGTACCTTCTTGTTGGATGTTTTAGTTCACTTTGGTACTTTATGGTTATATTGATCCATGTATTGTATGTTGAGCTCATCTCAACCATTGATTAGAATATTATATCTTTTAATCTTAGCCACTTGTTTTGAAAGTGGTTAGGATTCAGTTATGATTGTCGTTCTCTCATTTCTATTTAAAGGAGATAGCTTCTCATTTGTAAGGGGTCTTTGGCTCTTGGATCTAAATAATAGAAAGATTTTTCCATGGATGTTTTCTGGATCTGCTTTGCATTTAATGTTCTCAAATGGTGATTGGATAGTCTTCTGCTTCCTAGCATTGTGGAAATTCATGTAAGATCCATATTTTTTCTGCTATCATTGTCTTGTCTACAGGAGGACGTTTTGGCTGGAGCATTTCTGCACGGGGACCTCAACTCGTTCAGTTATCTTCGTCTTGGATTAGGGGGTTTTTATTAGTGTCATTGTGATCTATAATTACTTCTTTTTACTATCCTATAGCATTTGGTTTCTTTATCTTGTCTTAGGAAATTTGATATTGTTGACGTTTGCTCATGCATGGTAGGGGGCACATTGGTGGCTTGGGGCTTACATCCGTCATAGAAATCACATGGATCTTCCAGAATTGATCGGGATAGCAAAGATCATCGTTGTTAAGGATTCTACAAGCATTTCCAGGTACGATCTAACAAGTAATTCTCTTCTCTTAGAAGATCTCAATCCATTGTATCTTTTTTTCCTTCCATTTTTCTGAAAATCCTTAAAATACTGAAAAAACCCTAAAAAGTACTAAATCTGGGAATCGTCTGATCTTTTGCCAAACCACTGCTGGGTTTCATAGATCGGCCGTCTCGCTCACTGAATCTACTGCAAAGCTGGTCAAATTCCTGCTGGTTTGACCTAGATCTGAAATATTGTCTGAAAACTACATGGTGCCCCCACTGAATATTTGACCTACTAGGGTTTTGATTTTTTTTTATTTCTGACTTCATAGACTTATAGATCGGGTCTCACACATCCCAAATCACCCCCAATGTTGTTCATATTCATGACAGTGTGACCTAGATCTGAATTCTAGACCGAAAACAACCCTAGCGCCATCTCTGAAAAACTGGACCTTTCCGAAGTTTACTGTTTCCGAAATCTGACAGGCTAAGCTGATAGATCAGGTCCTGAGCACTCCAGAACACCCCTAACGCTGAGCTAGATCCAGCCGGCTTGCCCTAGATCTGAAGAAATCTATTTTTCATCCTCTCAGCCTCATTCATCAACTTTGACTTTTCCGAGATCTGACTTTTCCTAAATTTCTCTGAACCGAGTGTGTAGATCAGGCTCTCTTGATCCCATTTCCTCTTCAACGCTGAGTTGGTTGTCTGCTGGTGGCCTCAGATCAATAGATCTATCTCATCCAACCCTAGCGCTAGGCTTCCTTGACTGAATTCCCGCCTTAACTGAGCCATCCAGACCAAAACACTTATCTGGGTCCACAGATCAGGGTCTATCCTAGGTGGGTTCACCTCAACGCTGGGTATATACTAACTGCATTTCCCAATGCATGAAAGACACTGATCTCCCATCCTTAGCGCTAGCCTTGAATTGACCGCTTCCCCTTGAAATTGGTTGTTCCTTGATGACTTAAACAATCACTCCTGTTCACCTTCTTCATTGAGTCTGTCAGCCAGGTACTAGATAGTCCCGACTATTTTTCTGCCCATCCTGCCTCGACTACGCTTTCCAAGGCAGAGATCATCTTCTTTAGTTGCTAGTACCAAAACCCTAGATCTAACCATTTCCCCCAAAGGTCATCCGATTACTGCTTTGGATCAGCCAATATACTGTTGAAGTCTTGATCCATCTACTGAATCCTATTGTAGATCTAGAGTTTTTGAACACCTTACAGCTTACGTACGTCAAAGTTTGTTTTGATTTGATCTGGTGTCTAGGTCTGATCTTTCCTATCGGGAGCAGATATGGGTCTCCCCCATTGTTGTCTTCGACTCAAACAACATAAAGCGAAGACTGCCTTGATTGGCGTGACAACCATGTCTTTGGTACTCTAGGCAGTCTGGGTTCCACCTCCTTAGTTGCTTGTCCCTCTACCAGCCATCCTGGATCCATCTTGCAGAGGCAGCTACAAGGTTGGTGATAACAAAATCTTAGATCTATATAACAAGAGATAGAAATGATAAGATTTAAAACTTAGATCCACTTGTTATGAAACAAAACAAAAGTAACCGGAAAACAATATTTTTTTAAGTTTGAGGATGGATAAGGAAGACTTCAAGCCCAAGCTTGAATAAATTTGAACATGGAGGAAACTTGTGGGACAAGAAACATTAGAAAAATAGAGTGAAGATAGATAAGATGAAACTGAGCTCCGATCTCTACTTCACGTTTGGTGATCTGCAAAACTACAATACTCTTCAAGCAAGTGATTAGATCTAGTATGCGTAAATCAAACAAGAAGCGAAAAGCATAAGTATAACTGAATACAACATGCAATTCTTAGATCGCGTATAACTACACATAAGCAAGCAAGTTGAAACTTCAAATGCCTACTCTATGGATTAGAATATAACCTTCTAAGCTAGATAACACAGAATTCATAAATAATAAAATAGCTACACAGATATCACCTCGGTTATAAGCTGAATATTCACCATGAAAGTTCTTGCACCATCAAATTGTCCTCCAAAGACTCAATTTTATTCATAAGAAAGATAGAAAATTACAATCATACGAGCAGAGGTCCTCTGCAAAATCATCCACCCTGAAAAGGGAGAAGAGATCTCTTATTTATAACAAAACCCAGCCCCAGGGGGGAATTAATGAACTAAGGATCAAGCCGAAGTTAACCGAGTTGAAGTGCAGAGGTGATCGACACCTCTCTTAGTTAACTCACAAACCGGCTGCCAACACACTCAATCCAACTCCACCCACCATCCATCAGCTTCCTTCATTTCCTCATGCGTGAAGATTCCAATGTTGGCGTGAGGAAGGAAATGTGTGATGTCACCCTCTTACTTTGAAACCATTCGCAACATTGGATCATATACCATGGCTTAAAATTTTATCCTTCACGTGGAGAGGGGTCTACTTCATCCCAGCGCAACCTCCTCATGAGCTAGCGTGAGTCCCCTACTCCAAAGGGTTGACGTTACCACTTCATAACAATTTGTAACCACTCGCTTTCCACTTGCATGCATTGTAAATGCATGTGATATACCATGGCTTGACCTTATAATTTATTTAAAATGTAGAGGGGTCCACACATCCCACTCATCACTTCATAAAGCGTGAGTCCAAAAGCTAGAGTGAGCTTTACTTCACCTACACGTCACTTACTCTTATATTAATTCACTATTTCAAAAAAATATATAACCCAAACTTTATGTTATAACCTTGAAGAGGGTAGCAAATCCATGGGGGACCCATGCCATGTCACCATCCCACCATTTTTTAATTAATTTTTTACTTTTCAAAACTTTGACTTTAGTGCATTTCTTCATAATTTAGCAATTAAATGCCAATCTGATGCTCTGTTATCCAAATGATGTCTTTCGAGATGCTTTAGCTGGCCGAAACATAGTGAAAGTGGCCGTTGGGGTGAAGATGTTGCTCTAGGCTTGGAAATTAGCCCAACCACGCCGAAAACGGACTCTAGATCACACTTTTTTACATTTTGAATTTTTCCATTTAAACCATTAAAAAATGGCTTAAAAATGGAAAAAAATATTCTGTCTCGGAATCAAACGAAACTCTAGGGGGACCTAGTACATGTTCATACGACTCAATCGGAATACCTAGCATGTTGAAAAACATTGACACGAAGGCTCTAATAACCTCCTAAGGCCGAAAAACCAAGACAACTACCACATCTTTGGAGGTGTGAGTGAAAAACTCAGAAATCATTAGTCGTTTGTTCAACAACCAATAATAACCAAGGTAAAAAACACTCTGTGGGCTAGTTAGTTGGATTGATGCTTAAGTTCGGGAAGCCGAGCCTTTTATAAAAAATTAAATGCTAGGACATTTTTTACAATTTCTCCAAAGAGGTATGAACATGTATTACAAATTTTTTTGAACAGACCCCAGAAAAAGGCTGGCGGATTTCTAAACTCTGATTATGAACAAGTATACTTGTTCAATACTCCAGCGGCTCACTGAAAATGCACTAAGTGCAAAATTAATGGATAACGCTCTGTCTAGGCTCTCTCCTAGAGAAGCCAAGGGGGGTGGTCCCTAGTAAAATAAACTATGGTGTTAAATCTATAACAATATAACAATTAGTCTAGGAGATGAAATAAATAAAACCTTGAAACAAAGATAACTGCAAATGATTTAAATGACTGGCATAAATAACATTTCATAACACAATGATTAACTTAATCACAAAATAAGCAAAGATTGCCAAAAAAGACTAGTGCCAATGGAGTGCTTGTGTAAAGGGTTGCTAGTGGAGTCTCGGGAAGTATTGCAATTGTCTCAGTTGGTCAGCTTTAAGATTATTAAGTGAGTAGTTAAGGAGTGGGTCAATTCTTGGTAAATTTTATTATTAATGTGATAATGATATTTCCTATGACGAAAAGATGGTATTCCAGATATACCCGTAGGTACGAGGAATGTGTCTGGATTTACCAAGAAGTCGCTCTCATAGTGACATGTGGGCGAGATGGACTCTGGAGTCGCAAAGTTGTGTTCAACACTACACCAAATGAGTGTGTATCATAATGGTACGCTGTAGTCACTTTCTAGTGGTTCCCGCTTTACTTGCAGAATTTCCCCACAACTTGGTAAAATCGCATAAGTGCCGAATTTTCACTTGTAGGGTTTAATTGATGTGTTTTACTAATTACTAGTCACTTCAATCCCTTTCTGATTGTCCCACTGATCCAACCAAAGGCCTGCAGTGGTTACAAGAGCATATGGGGTTTTGAAGTCTTGGATATTTTAAGTTTTTTTAAAGCTAAGTGTGAGTTTTTAAAATCTCAATGCCGATACTCTTGTTACCGAGAACAAAACTGGATTGATTAATTTTACTTTATGAACTTAAAATAAATTGAAAAAATTAAAGAAAAACTAAAAAAATGAAAAAAGTGAAACAGTGTGAATCCCCATGGGGGATGGGGTGTGGGCACTTGGTTGCCCACTTGCTTCTCTTCTTACAATGATTTAGAAATAGAGCATACTTGTGCTCCTTTGTAGAATAGGAAACACAAGTTCTTACTATTTAGGGCCTTAAAGAAACAACGAATGAGAGAAGTATAAGAAGAAGGATCTCCAGTTTGACTTGGATCTTCAAAATTCCGCCAGAGTGCCTCTTTATTAGATCAATCTCTTCTGCAAAACAACGAACAAATTTTTATCAAATATGCTAGATAATCAAATTAAAACATAAAATTTTGAGAAAAAATATTCAAGTACTTAAAAGGTAGAAAAAATTAGATATTAATCTAGTACTTGTTGATGGTTAGGTTCTTCAAAAAACTACTTTAACAATCAGATATGAACCTTTTAAGTGCATACACAAATTAGAGTTATGAAATATTCTTTAATGTATAAAGAGATTTAGCAATGCACTATGCAAACTAACCATAAAAGAAAGTTTGAAATTTTGTGACGGAAGGGTATCACGAAGCTTGAATGATAGAGAAAGAAAGACAAGAAAGAATCCACGAAGTGTTGCCGATGGGATGGAATCCTTTCTTCAAGAGTTACTGGAGTAAAAGTAGAGCACACACGGTCATCCAAAACTCCAGCTTAAGTAACCTGTAAAAAATATCTACAAAACTTGGAAATGGGGATTAAATGTCGGTGTTTATCCAATAATGAATGTTTAATAAAAATATGAAATCAAACTAGAATCATAAACTCATAAACATTCTACTATTGATAACAATAATAAGTAATCACAGGAGTATTACTTCCTATCTTATCAGAAAAATAGCTATCTTCAAAGTCAACAAATCCCGTACACGTACAAGCTTGCGAAAATCTACAGGTTACCTCAATATTACCTATAAACACACATCCAAACACCATATACCACACTTGCATCAGCCTCCAAAGCCTTTTATTAACTCAATAATCAATATTACATATCACAGGAGCTGAGGTTCAATGCCCAAATCATCCATCAAGAATGAAGAGAGGTTGCATGCTTAAATAGAAAACCGACAAGGAGAGGGGAATGCATCTCTTCAAGGATGCTCTAGCTCCAAGTGAGTTGGTTGTGGGTTGAAGAAAGGTTGGAATGAGTTGGATAAAGGCAAAAGGAGAAGCAACTTCCAAAACTTTGGAATCCACATCACTCAAACTTTCATCTCTCTTGGGATTTGCGCCCCCACTTGGAGAGGAAAGTTCCAAACTCAAAAACTCACCGAATTGGAAACATTTGACTTGTCCCCCTTGCCCGAGTACTTGCCAAAATGATTTTCCAAGTCACAAAATTCATTTTTGGCAATTATTTTTTATTTTTTTAATTGCCGAATTTTTTAATATTTTATTTTTTTGGGTCTTTTTGAGTTTTTCGAGTAATTATTAATTTTGGGGTTAATTGATTACTCGAAAACTTAGGAAACTGGGTCTAGGGGTTAAGTGGGTGTTCTGAGTTAGAAAATGAGCTCCTCCATGGCAAAAACAACCTCCTANTGAGTTATTACATTTTTACAATTAACTTATTAAAAATAAGCCTGTAAAAACGGAAATATATATATATATATATATATATATATATATATATTTCCGAAAATTAAAAAACCCTATGGGGGACTTAGGACATGTTCACAATGATTCAAAATAATGATTAGCATGGTAAAATACACCGACACATAGGTTTTAACAACCTCATAAGGCTTAATTAATAAAACCGTTATTCCAGCTTTAGAGGTTTGAGTGAAAAACTCGAAAATTATTTATCGCTTAAAAACAATAAATAATTAACAAGGAAAAACACCCTGGAATAATGCATTAATAAATAAGTCCTAAGAAGCCAAACCTTTTATATAAAGTCATCAAGCTAACTCATTTTATTATAATGCCCCATGGGGTATGAACATGTTAAAAATAAAAAATAAAAGGGCTTGGAAGGCTTGCAAGGACTTCTGAACTTGAAAATTGAACAAGTGATTGTTCATCTTTGGCGGCTCATTTAGAAATCCAACTTAGTGTAACTTAGTTGGTAACAGACCATTTTTTAGCGAACTATCATATTAAAAAAAATGGTTAAGAGATACTTTTAAAACAAAATATCCCCACACCCATTTCATAAAGCCAAACAATATCCTTTAAAAGAACCCCAAGCGGGCCCTCCAACTTTAAAGATCACTTAGACATATGAGTGAGGGGATGCTACAACCTGGAAAAGTGACACCCCATTCAAAATGAAGATCCCTTGAAGGTGTCTAAAGTGATAACTTCATTAGTGGACTCTCCAAAACCATGCCATTGTCATTGCGCTGAAGAGGTGCATTCTACAACCTAGTAGAGGGAGATGTGTAAGTCCTTCCGTGATCATCCTAGAGCTGACATGTGTCTTTTATTAAAAAAATAAAATGTTATAAAAAATAACATGTCAGCTCAATTTAGATTTAAAATATTTTTTAGAATCACATATATAAAACTATAAATTAAAACCATAAACATTTTGTTCATATTTACTCAACATTTCCATTCTAAAAAACTAAAAACACTGAGATTAGTTAAAAAGATTTGTTCTCTTTCTGAGATTGGTATACATTCAACGAACTTAGACGCTAGAGCATTCTTTCTACGATTGGTATACATACAACGGACTTAGTGCATTCCATCCAGCTACATAAACGATTAGTTCCAACAAATCAATTACCATGATTAGTGGACCCACAACAAATTAAAATTCGAACGAAGGTATATCAAGATCGGTTATATTTTCCACGATTTTATTGTAATTGCAATTCGTCGCAAGAACAAACGAACCCGTAGGCTGGCATCAAGACACTCCACGTTGCTTGCATGCACATAATTTCACCCAAAAAGGAGGGGCCGGTTCTCCCTTCGTAACAGTTATTCGATTTCCTGATCCACGCTCTTCTCCCAAAGGATGGATAGTTGCTCTTTGTCTTTGAATGTCAAACCCATTGCTTTATTCTTTGATACGATTGCATCTTTGAGGCCAGGTGCAATCCAACGTCAGCAATAATTGTTCGACATCTCGCTATTCGTAGCTTGTTTTGAATATAACAAATGTTGATTCCGGGGCTGTGAGGTGGGTGAAGTGGGAAAAGCAGCAGCTAAACCTGTTGTCTGAGAAGATCTAAATGGATGAAGACCAGTATGAGAATTTAGCAGTTGGTGCAAATTTAAAATCAACTGCAGCGAGCCCCTCTGCTGAATATTTGAACCAGAAAGAGATTCCGCATCAAACGCTGCCCTCTCCTTGTCAGACTGCTTACAAACCTGTTGATCTGAAGATGCTGACGTATTAGTCGATCTTAGTTTATTCTGGGGTGGCTGCTCACTTTGTGGGCTTTCTTTCCAGAAGTGAATTTGCCCCGCTCGATGATTCATCATCTCCGAATGGGTTTGGCGATGGTGGACCTTCCTGTGAAGAAAATGACTGAGATTCATCATGAGACAAGCAAGTCAAAGAATGTTCTACCACTGAACTAGAAGCCCCACCAGTGACAAGAAGATTTTGTTTTGATTCAATTTCTAGGTGAGGGTCACCACAAGTGTGATATCAAAGCTTTTTGTTTTCAAATTAAAAAAAAAAATAGAACGACAGTATTTGGATTGATTTCTGTAACTTTCTATGTAGAATTTGAAGAAAAGAATGGTATAACTAAGTTGCTCTTAAAAAAACACCCAAGTTCAATGAAACAATCTTCTATGTTACCCCAGACATGTAGTGGTGACTTGATGTTCATTGCCTATGTAATCTTCCATCACATCAAGTAGTTTCATATAAGATATTTATGATTCAACAATGGATATTTGCCAGAGACACTTCCAGCAACAATTTCAACTCACCATATTACCACTATTGTGACAGAGATGCTTGGGGCCATTTCAATTGATGCTATTGTTATGACACATCCCGAGACATATTGACACATGGGATTGCTTTCTTGTATATGGAATATGGCCATGAGGGGTCAAATGGTGTTACTAATTATTGGCTAGTGTACTTTTAATTTATGTTGTATAACTTGGATGTATCATGACATGGTCTTAATTCCTTTAGATGTGTGAAGCCTCATGAGTTAAGTGTAACCCTAGGATTTTTAGTAGTTGTAACCTACACTGTTGGGAGCGGGAAGCAGGAGTGGGAGCGTGAGCGAAAAATGAAATTTTCTAAAGCTTCCATTTTGGGAGCATTTTTTATATAATACATATTTTAATATATTTTGATGCATATATATTAAAAAAACATGTATTATGCCAAATTAGCTATAGAAAACATAGATATAACCATTTAATACACATAACATCAATTATCTAGGAGCTATGACTTGTAACATTGTCATCAAATGATCAATCATCAACCACATCAACCTTCAAATTTCAACATATAATATTTTCCATCAACAAACTCTAAGAGTCTAATAGATAACATCAACCATGAAATGAAACAAAGCATCATAATATCATATTTAATACCAAAGAGTTGTAAGATTATAAGATGCAATTAACAATTTAAAGTTCGAACTTCAAAGTAGGTCATAATGTTTACAAAATAGGCCAAAATAAACATGAAATACAATGTACTATGATACTATCTAGAAATCTACTAAGTTTTCCTCTTGCCACGAGAAACTTCCAATTTGTTCTCTCGTGTTCAAGGTGGAATAGGAGCTCCTGGAAGTGATCGTGGAACATGAGAAGAAGATGAATGGGCCCCACAGATTGTTGGACGTTGTGAAGCTAAAGGAAAAACTCTTGCATTTGAAAACCTGTTGGTGGCGTCTCTCTTGTATGAATTGGATCACCATCATGATCACCCAATAGTTCAGCCTCCAAGCACTCTAATGCAATGGTTCCATCCTCCACATTAGCCTTCTCTGGATTGTTGTCCCAAGTAAAAGATATTTTATCATTCTTGGTTGCTTCACAATAATGGGACAACAGCCTCAAGTTGTAGTGCACATAAACCAAACTTTCGGCCCGTTCTACATTCAAACTGTTTCTCTTGATGTTGTGGATGAAGTTGTACGTGCTCCAACACCTCTCTGTAGAAGAACTATTGACAACTTGTGAAACCACCTTCACTGCCAATTTATGCAAATATGTGGCGACATTGTCATACATGTTCCACCAACGGATAGGATTCAAGCTCTCTCAATCTTTGGTTGCATGCAAGGTACCAAAGACTCCATGTTCATGATGCATTGGCTCAATTCACTCTATAGTTGAGCACGCTCCTCCTCATTAGGGACCAACTTGTCTAATGCAAGTATATACCCATTTTGCACCTCTGGATGTGTGTGTGGTCTTTTCCTAACTCCCCCACTAGGTGCAAGTTGGGCCAACCAAGACGGAGAATAATATTTTGGGGTAAGGACATATATAAGGGCATGGAGTGGAACATTCAAATTATCCCACCTTTTGACCACATGTTTATGAATATGGTCATACAAGATTGCATCTCTTACGCCTCCCCAATCATCAGCTGATATGTATTTGCAAAACAAATCATACGATAAACGGGCTTGGTGAACTGTAGAACAGATTTAATCTGTGCCCAGAACTGACCATCAAGAATAATGTCCTCCACCTCCTGAAAGTCATGTCTATTAGATGCGCTTGCAACTCTGTCTTTCAATCCCTGCCATGAATCACTTGAGACCATACTAATTAATGCCTCTCTTAACTTCAAAATCCTCTTGAAGGTGAGGTAGTAGCTAACAAATCTAGTCTTCACAATCTTCAATAGCTCCAACCTAGAGTGATTGTGAAAAATGTGGTGGGCCATGCTATGATTGGTGATAAATTTGATCATTTTCTTATCTCTTTTGTACAAGGCACCAATCCATTGGTAACTAGGGTCCTTCATCTTAACAATATCATGCATCAAAAGGTTCAATGTGTGAACCCAACACCCTGACCAAAATATGTTGGGATACTTATCCTCAATGATTGCTCCTGTTGCCTTACAATTAGCAACATTATTAGTGATGACTTGAATGATATTGTATGGCCCAATCTTTTGAATGGTTTCAAGTAAAGGTTGTGCAATATTAGTACCGGTCTTGTAGTGATCTTAGTCATGAGCTGAAAGGAAGACCGTACTAGTAGCAGACACACCAAGAATATTTATCAATGGCTTGCCTTTAACATTTGTCCACCCATAAGATACAATGGATACCCCATAGTTGGACCAATCATTTGTAAACTTTCCAAGAGCACTATTGATTTTGGCTCTTTCCTTGTCAAGTCCCACAGTGCTAGCTTTGTCATACCCAGGGCTCCCGTATCCTTTAGGGGCACCATTGATGGCTTGTACCATTTCATGCCTCTAGGGTGAGCGAAGAACATTGAATGGCACACCACATGCATAGATAAACTTGTAATTTTTTGAATCCACATCATCTCTGCAACCAAGGTCAAGGAAATCTGTTAATGTTTTTCGCATAGGCGAGAATCCACTACCATGGGCGGATGATGACCAGGATCCACTACCAAACATTCTCTGTGGGGATTCAGATTCAACCCTTGATCTCTTGGAATTGTTTTGAGCGGCCTCTTCTTCCATCCTGTATTTGTTTCTTTCTTTAGCTGACACTTTGTCACAGGTTTTGACTCCAGTAGCCTTACCTTGATCACATTGCATAAGGCCACACAAATGCTTTCTCACATGGTTATATGAACCTGTGTAAGTTTTATTACAATGGAGGCATGTAAACTTCATGGTTCCACCCCCTCTCCCTCCCCCAAGTCTTGTCACATACTTCCACAAAGGTGTTGTGTCTTTTTGTTTTCCCCCCTAATCACCCTCAATCTCCTCCTCCTCCTCCTCCTCTTCCTCTTCCTCCTTCTCTCCATGGTATGTGCCACTCCCTGTCTCTTCCTTCGCATCATTGCCACCACCAAATCTCCTTCCCACCACCATTATCATGGGAAGAATTGGAACCAAAAACAAAAACCACATAACCATCATGCTTCTTGATTCAATATGAGAATCACTTCTTTCTTGCAATAGAATAATGGAGAAGAAGAAATGTGAAAGAGTAGGAAAAAATAACATAAAAGATTTGAAATTTTAACATAGTGAAATATTTTTTTCAAAAACAAACAAAGATTGGATTTTTAAAGCCTACCTATTTATCTCTTATGGTTGAATTTCTCTATGGAATCCTTCAATCTTCCTTCCAAGCTCTCACAAATAGAAGCCTTCAATCTCCCTTCCAAGCTCCTACAAATTTGCTCTCAAACAACTAGCAATCCCACACAAAGCCCTAGCAAGATAAATGCAAACAAGCAAATGAGGAATAGAATGAGTCCATATAGAGTCCTGTTATCACCTTTTTGACAAGACTCTTTGTTGCACCATGTTGACATAAATGTCCACAGGCACTATGCTGAAAGCAGACAGTAGAAGATTTTTGAGGATAGCCCTGCAGAGTGGAACTTAAGGGAATGACTATGAGAGACACAAAAAGCTTTCTAAGTCTTTCATGGAACAGTTGGCTACTTAATTTCTGAACTTTCGTCTCTCAGTAGAATTTTGTAGATCCAGTTTTTGAAACAATTTTCAAATTCCACTCTATACAGAAGGTTGTAGAGATGACTATGGGAAGCTAGTTGAAATAAAAAGGCATACAATGAAGGACTCTGCGATGCTCAAAAGCACACAAACGAAAGTTTAGTTTTGATCGGAGATCACCATTTTTATTTCTTAGTAGTTGATTGCACACTGTGTAGATTCCTAGGAACTATGAAGTGATCTGAGCTAGTCAAAGTACAAATAAAAGTCGTGCATCACTAGTGCTAAGCAGCCCGTGTCTGCAGTCCATTCCTCACTCTTTTTTCAATTTATTCCATCAAAGAAGTAGAGAAAGAAGCTCTGCAGGTGATTGAAGTATGCCATAGATTGGATTGTGAGCAGGCAGCTGTAAGTCAAGAAGCGTGATCGCAGGGCCTTACAAGTTGGAACTAGTCACGATCTGGGGAAAATAAATTTCATCCAACATGCAAACAAAATGGCAGGCATGGTGGCGGTTTCCATTTGTCACCCATTGGGTGAAGCACACCTCTTCACATGAAGACTGGGGACCCACATGTCTATTGGCGTTGAAAGCACTTGGAGTGGAGAACAGTGGACGGTTCCTTGGAGCAGAGGGTGCGATTTTACGGAATCTGCTAGCTGTCATCGACCCCTCCCAAACGTGATTTGCGGGATTGCTAAGAAGGTTTTCCTTGCTGCGTGGAGATTGGAGTGGTGGTTGTCCATCGTTTTTTGGCTACCTGCCAACCCATCACTTGAACCCAACCACGTACCTCCGCGTGGATTTTTGCTCATATGGAATTTAGCGATAAGAGCTCAAAACGCCAAAGTTTTCCGCAGCAGAGAAGGTAGTGGAGCAGTCTGCACATTGGTGGCAGCCAACAATCAAATCAGCCGCCATTTGTTAGAAATATTTCTGGTTAAGCTTCAGTTTCATCAAACAATACCACGGCAGTTATCAAATCGTGGACTTGCACGTGATTGGCAGCCGATTCTTCAGTTTTGAGTTTAGAGAACTGCAGAAGTTTTTTAATCATGGACCATTCAACTACGTTCACGCTTAGCTCGAGGAGGAGACTCGATCCATGGAGAGTTCCATTTTTTTAATGCTGAGGATGCCGGCTTCGAAGGATACTGTAAGTTGCATGCCGAGGATGTTAGTTAGAGACAGAGATTAAACTAAAACATTGATAGAGCAAGTCGTCTTTGACAGCCATTCAAGCCATCATCGCGACCACGTGGGGTTCCAGAAGCAATGCATCAATTTCTTCCGGGATTGCCACGCTGATTTATTGACAGACGCATGGGTTAGCTGTAGATTGCATGAAGACAGTGCAAATTCCTTCTATTGGCGTTTTTTTTTATGCGGCCGAAAGCTTGGGGTTATGGAACAAATCTTGATCGGCGTGTTTGTTTGAGTGGATGTTTTAAACCTTCAGAACAAGGTCACTTAAATGAAGTCTTTGGTATAGTTGACTGAATAAAGTGACAGTCACACTTTAGTCTAGGTGGTAGTTACTTCGGTAAAATAAAGTTTGATGTAATAAAGTAGAGTTAGTCAGCTTTAGATGGAGGAAAAAGTGGATCTGAGATTCACTTTATTATTTTATTATTTTGAGAGCCTTTGACCTATAAAGAAGCAAGTCTTCTTCTTTGTAAAAGAGGGAAGTTTTTGAGCTGGGAGGATTTTTCCCCAGAGCTAATAAAGAAAAATATCATTTTGAGTTTTTGGGATATGTTGGGTTTTTTCTGTCATAGCTTCGAGTATTCATTAAGTGATAGACTAAGCCAGCATAGAGGGCTATAATCTAGCACATTGGGCAAGCATTTGCAGCTGCCAAGTTGTTTGTCGCTGTTAGGTTCTTAGAGGTCCGGGAGTAATGAAAAGTAGTCAGTTATACTGCCATTCTCCCGGCCTCTGGTTATGGAACGGACTAGCTTAGTCTCACTTCTACGAAACACAAAGCTCTTCTGAGTCCCCTTCTGACTCCATTTACCCTTCTGGTACTGGCATTGGCCTTCCCTCGAGGACTGATCCTCCCTTCCCTTCCTGCCCATCAATCCGAATCATTTTCCTTTTTGCTACCCGAGTTTCTCTAAGGCAGCCTCTTCAAATCACCCTGCCCTCAGTTGCACCTGCCTTGGAGATCCGAACTTAGGGAAACCCCCCTAGAGCTGGAGAAGAGCCAGCCTGAAGCGAGGAGAGAGAAGGTGTGGTGACATTGGCCTCTCTCTCGAGAGGTTGTCACCGGGTCGACGTGCCCGCAGTTTGGGCTTTTGGCACCTGCGTGCCAGTTTCGGGCGACACAAGTCCAATAGTGTTTATAAAGGCTAATTGAACCCTAGCCAATCACTAAAAAACAAGTTTTGTTGGGAAAATTGAGAAAAGTAGAAAAAAAACGCCCATCCCACAGAATCATTGAAGGAGAGATTTAGGGAGCGTTTTTTTTTGCTCGAGATTGCTGAGGGAGCGATGAGGGATCGCTCTGGGAGCATCGCTCCTTCAGTGATCCTGTTAGTGGGAAGTGATCGTTTTTTCCCCCAGGAATCGCAATTCTGAAAAACGATTTCGGGAGGAATCGCGATCCTAGGATTTATTCCTCATCGATTCCTCCCAAAGCGCGAATTGGGAGCGATTCGCTAGGGGGGCTAGCGATTCCCCACAGCCTAGGTTGTAACATTCATTTCACTCTTTTACCCAACAATTTTTCATACCATGACATTTCAATAGTTATTTTATTCATTTTTATCATTCCACCTTTTCTTAATTGATTTATCATGTCATGTTCTATGGTCTACATACTATTTCCATGTATGAATGCCTAAATTAAAATTAAAAGAGTCGAAGTACTTGAAGGATGAAGCATCCAAATAAAAAAATGTTACAAATGTGGGTAACAAACCCTTGCGAAAAAGCCAGGTTTCCTATGACCTAGGTTATCAAAGCTAAATCTAAATAAAGGGACTAAGCCAATGAAATGGCTTATACAAATAAAAATAAAGTAAAAGGGATTGCAAAAGAGGCGCAAGATAAACAAATCCCTAGCTCTTGAAAGCTAAGGGGTAGACGTAACTCCTATGCACATGTCTATGATAGTCAATTCATGAACACATTCTTCTCGACATCACATTCATTCATTTACCCTCACCTCACTTGAAACTTAGGATTTACATCTTGTCTTAGGCTCTAACATATAATAGGGGTCTAATAATGGTCCCACCATAGTGAATCTAAAGTTAATGAAGTATTTAATTAAAGGAACATGAGTTATAAGAAAGGTACACTTATGAACATGAGTAATCTTTTTATGTGTAATTACTCATATATGTGATGGTTTTATCCTAGGTGTGCATCGTTGGTGCTCCTCCCCTAGACATAAAGCATGGTCTAATACTTCGATGGACATGATTTGATGATGACTTGGCCACCTTTTGAGAGTGCCCTCTTGTTCTACATATTTGGAGGCATTTTGATGATTCACATGATACTATCCTATGGGCCATCACCTTTAACTCCTCACACATGCCACATTGGAGGGAGATTTGTTGCATTTGGGCTTGAACGTTCTAGGATTTTGGTACCCTTGGACCTAGAAGATACACTTGGCATGTTTTTAGAGTTGAGCGCCTCATTCTAGGAGGGGCCATTGGCATAGTTATGACCATTTGTTAGAAGACGTCCCATTTGGAGGACCATTTCAGTCACATGAGGGACTCTTCTAGAGGTGTGTCAACTTCATTTGAGGAGTATGGTTGAAGATTGATCCATGTTGATGATTTCGAACACTTGTGCTTGCTTTTGCTTGAGGTCACTGCACTTGGGAGATATTTGAGGGTCAAAATTCTTGGGTTTTGAACCCCTCTTTCATGTTTTATTTGGATATATTGGAGTGCTCCTCTATCTTGGGAGTATTTTGTATCTTTCACGTATTTTCTACTCATATTAGTGGTGTTCTCGTCTTCTCTCGGGCACGTGGTTAGTATTTTGGCATCTTGACTTAGAGTTTTGGAATTTTGACCATGCAAAGAGAAGGATTTTATTATGTTATATTGAGGAGGTTGTTATTCTCTCTACCTATATAAAGAGAGCCTCCTGCATTGTCAAACTTGTTAGAAACATGTGGAGAACTCTCTCTTTTTGGCTCTTGCTTAGATCTTGTGGTGAAAGTTCATGGATGGTTGATTCTAGCACTATTATGTGAATGCTTTGATAATGCTTGGATTTACACTTGATTAACAATTGCTTCTTCTTTGGGATTATTTGCAAGTAAGAACCTTGTGAGAAGCCTTGCGCAAGAAGCCTTGCGCATTAGGGGTGTTACTTTGTGTGGTAATAGTCCAAATTGGAGTCTGGAAAGTAGAGATATCGTTGATTTAAAATCAATTGTTCTAGGTTTTTTTGATGATGGTGACACGGTTTAAAAGGTTGATATCTTTGGATAGAGTAGCCCGATTTTTGTGAAATAAATGCTAGTAGATGTAGAATGATTGTGCCATTTCAACATTGTGGTCATAACAAAGATTTTGAGAAATATTGAAGGAGTTATGATCATTTTAAATTTTTCACTTCAAAAGCAAGTGTTTTTCTTGAAAACCCTAGTTCTAATTTTTGAGTTATAGCAAGCAAGATGCTGTTTACAAGAAAAGTTGATGGTCTTAGTATTGAAGAATACATACACTAGATACATCCCTTCAATCCAAAATATTGGACTTTTTGGTTACTCTTGGGTTTTCAAGAAGATGTTGTTAGATGGTGGTAGTTGCTTAACCATAACAAGATAAAGACACTCTCAGATCAAGCATATGAAGGAGCACTCTTAGACAAATAGTATCATGCCATGGAGAATGATATAGAAAACGCTAAGGGTGTATTTCAAATTCCTATTACATGTTCATGGATATATTCAATAGGAAAATGTAATTATTTCTATAAACCTTAGTAGCAAGCCTACTTTTATCAATGTTAATTTGGCTAAAAGGTCGTAAGTCCCTGTTGAGGCCTAGAAATTCGCAGGCAACAACAGCAAGGGATTCTCCCCAGTCAACGTTCTCAACTAGCGCGTGACTGTTTGGTATAGGGAATTTGTCTGGTTTGCGGTCCAGCTACCGTAGGTCAAGTAACAAAAACAAAGGGTTTTACCAGTTGCGGCCCGGTCCACCGTGTATATTTTTGTATTTTTGACTTTAAGTATGATATGCAAGTGCCTATCTAAAATGCAGATTGATAGAGAATGCGAGGAGTGGTCACAATGTGATGCACAGGTTCTTACCTCTCGTCTTCAACTCTCTCACATCTAAATCACACACAACTGAAAAAACAAAATTAACTAAGCTGTCCCTAGGGAGCAAGATTATCAATTCATGAGTAACGTAATACTGTTTATATGTTAAGATAAATCACAGATAGTTGTTCTTAGGATCAAAACACATAAACATGAATAAAGATATGCACAACAAGATAGCTCGTCATCTGTTAAAACATTCATTACTCATTAGTGGAAATTATCACAGAATAAACCAGAGAACATTCATGTAAGAACATAGGTTCAGAAAGTTAGAACGATCTCACAGTTAATGAAACACTGCTGAAAACGAAATAGTTCCCCTTCAACATTGTTCATTTCATCACATTTGAACTTTCCACACAGCACTTTCTCCAATAGGCAAAATTTGTAATTTATTATTGCAAAACGAAATAGTTCCTCTTACAACAAGTAGTTCACAAGTCTCTCTGGCAAAAAGCCCATTTTTCTCTCTCTCCCTTGTACATTTATATAAGAACCAGCTCAAAAACCTTTCGGTTGCCCCACAACCGTTTCAATCTCTGGTTTTGTCATTACGCGAATGCTCATAATTCAACGTTACATTTTAAATAAAGATTTCTATGAAAACGGGCACAGCTAGGTAACTGTCGAACCGCCCAAGCCTGGGCTTTTGCTTTGTAATGATTACGTTTTATCATTCCTCAGTCCCCCTTCGGCCCCTTAATAATTTTCTTCCTTAAGCAACGAATCCGCCGCCTTATGCTCTAGCGTGCTTTGCCTTCCAACTGCATCTTCTTCGTCGAGATAATCTTCAAAAGGGATCTGAGAAACTGCCATGTCTATCTGCGACCAAACGAGAAGTTATATTTATCCCGACTATCTTTAAGAAACATAAATTATAATATCAATGAACTGAGTACTAAAGAAGAGAAAACCAGAGTTGGGTTCTTATGTGCGAACTTCAACCTAAAACAAGGAACACCGGTCTCTTTCGGAACAGTTACGATCTCCCAACAATCGGCGGGAAAACGATTAAGAACGGGCACATAAACCCCCCCCCCCTCCATCGGCGGATCGGAACACTTCGACATCGGTTCATCAACGGGCTACGCAGCCGCAACAACGGGTAACCTACAATCTAGGGGTTCCGGCACACATCAAAATTTGCGCGATTAAAATTTCGGGGATCGGATCTTCTGCAGGCATCGGATAGTTAGTGAATTACACAGCCGCAACGGCGGAAGCTAAAAGATCAAGGAAAACCGTAGACTAGTCAACATCGGAGAAACAAAGAACAGGACATCGGCAAAAAAACAAACCGTCAGATGGGCAGTGAGTCTATTCAAGGGCCGCAACGGCGGAACTCAATCAGCCTGCGGCCTCCGATCACAGTCATAACTTTTTCCAAAAAAGCGAAAAGCGAGGTCTAATTTCCAACAACAAAACGCAGGTTGACCTTCGAAAAACGGCAAATGACAATCCCACTTCAAACTTCAATGATAAAACAACGTAAAACCTGTTAAGCCTTGCAGTCCAAAGCACGCACAGACCTAAACGAAATTCCTGAATAGCAAGAAAAACTAGCTTCAAACAATCTAATCATGGGGCAGAGTGGTGCGAACAAAATCAACAAGGAGGGTCCAAAATTTTCAGAAATTTGAAAGAAGTTGCGGCTGCAACAATTGGCGGCTCACTGGTGAACCCAGATCTCTGAATAAACTCCTTCTTAAACAACAGACTGTTTAGCAGTGAAATCGTCATGCTGAATTCTTCTAGATGTCCGAATTCCCATAATGTCACATATATGCACTTGTAATTATTGATGATAGTCCAATTTTTAGGGAATGAAACCCAAAATCTCAAGGTTAGGATAACTCTTTTGAGGCGAAGTAGGTCGATTTTATTTTAACTCTGTCTTCGGGTAGTTTCCAGCTTTTAGACACCACAGGATTGTAACACAAGGTAAACAAAAATATTCGTTTGTTCCCCATTCCCATGCCACTTGACACTTTTCGTTTGTGGACTTTTATGTCCTTTTGAGTCCTCCTCATGCCTTTTCTTCTGAATTTTATTCAAGCTCTTCTATCCATAGTGTCCTTTTGTGTGAGAGATGCATTTAATTTTCAGCTCACAGACGGAGAAGAACTTTCGGCAATCTGTACTCATATAATTCAGTACTTTGTTTCGATAAACATTGCTTTCTTAGGACTTTTGACTCTTATTAGCCCTTTAGCTTTCAATTCCTGGCATGGGATCATTTAGATATAATATAATGTTTACCTTGCTCTCCTTTCCATGGTCCCTAGGACGTTTTAGATGTGAAATAGATGGAGCCTCGAAATGGTATTCCAGACCTTTTGATTCTGAGTTATTTCAGGGATTACGCTGGACCTCAATGTGTTCATAGACATTTTAGGAAAACTACTTACTAGAAGAAATTCCAACAGATTCAAACAATAAGACACAGTCTGATGCCCAAAGAATCTCAGTTTATCAAGGGTTCTGATGCTCTTCATGCAACCAACAGTTTGCTCCCTTTATTGGAATCAGAGAAAACTACACTCAACAAACAGGAAAAGAACAAATCAAAGTGGCAAGACAAACCAATTATTTATGTACAAAATGGAGCAAAATAAACAAAATCAAGAAAAATAAGGTTTAAGAACTAAACCATTTACTGGTAAGTTCTCCTCCCATCCCTGTAAATCCTGCAACTCATAGGTTGAGGGGCCAAGCTTTGCCGCAATCTGGAAAGGGCCTACCCATAACTGTTGAAACTTCGTGTACTTTCCCTTTTCATCATGAGGGTGATCCCATGTAAGAACCAAATCTCCTACTTCAAATTCTTTTGTCCCAGCTTTGTGCTTATCAAACCACCTCTTTACTATCTCCTGTTGTTGTTTAAAACGTTCTTTGGCCTTGGCTCTAGATTCCTTCGCCTTCAGAAGATTATGTATCCTCATCTGCAAGACTTCATTATCTGATCCTCTTGATTCTTGAGCTATCATGGAAGAGGGTAGCATGATATTGGGGGGTAGAATGGCCTCTTTTCCTAGAATGGCCTCTTTTCCATAAACAAGGGTATATGGGGACACACCTAACGAAGTCTTGGGGGTGACCCTATCAGCCCAAAGAGCATTTGGTAATGTTGAATTCCAACTTCTCTGGTTTTCTATCACAGTCTTTTTTAAGATTCTAATCAGATTCTTGTTTGTAGATTCAGCCAAACCATTTCCTTGTGGATAATAGTTTGCAGAGTAATGCAACTTAATTCCTTTTTCATGAGCAAATGCAGTTAATCTAATAGAGGAAATATAAGTAGCATTATCAAAAACTAGAGAAATTGGAACCCCAAACCTGGTCATAATATGATCTTGCAAGAAGTCCATGACTGCATCTTCATTCACTTTACGCAACGGAATGGCTTCGACCCAACGAGTGAAGTAATCGGTTGCTGTCAGAATATATTTGTGTTGCAAGGAAGAATTTGGCTTTATCTCTCCAATGATATCCATCCCCCACTGCTCAAAAGGTTCTGTTATCATCACAGGTTTTAATGGTCCTGTTGCTTTAACTTGTCTTCCACCACACCTTTGATAGATGTCGCACTTTCTGACATGGGCATGTGCATCTTTGAACAGTGTGGGCCAATAGTATCCATCTCTGAGAATTTTATGGGCTGTTGTATCCCCGGAAAAGTGTCCTCCAGCAGGTCCATCATGTAAGTCTATCATGACCTTCTTCGCATCTTCTTTCTCTAGGCATCAAAGAAGAACTCCATCATAATTCTTTCTGAATAATATTCCTTCAACAATCTGGTATGAGGCTGATTTAAGATGCAGTGCTCTTCTTTGCTTAGAATTCCAGTGTTCCGGTAACAATCCCTCCTGAAGGTAATACACAAGGTCTCAATACCAGGAGTCCGGAGCTGTGAAAAGAGGACATACATCCATCAAATGTAATCCAGCTTCGTCTTCCCAGTTATGTTCTTCATTATCCTGACTTTCAATCATTAGTTTGCACAATCCTTGCCCTTTAACTATGGAGGCTGGCTTGAATTCAAGGTCATACTCTTATAGAGCTGTTACCCAGTTGCCTCTTCTTTCTCCTAACTCCTTTTGTACGAGAAGAGACCTCATAGCTGGGTGTGGAACTATTACCTTTGTCCGGTTCTTAAGTATATATGGTCTGAATTGTTTTACTGCTTTGAATACTGCGTAAGCTTGTTTATCCACAACTA
Organism: Pseudotsuga menziesii; assembly: GCA_001517045.1. Classification (NCBI taxonomy): domain Eukaryota; kingdom Viridiplantae; phylum Streptophyta; class Pinopsida; order Pinales; family Pinaceae; genus Pseudotsuga; species Pseudotsuga menziesii. Next base: position 60,938 of record LPNX011008976.1, on the reverse strand, counting down.
GGTAGTTCAATTTGGCCCCTTGCAGACCAGTGCTCATAAATGATATGGGGAACTCATCTCCCCCATCTTCCTTCTGGGTAAGCACCGCTGCTAGTGAATCATCAGACGCGAAAGTGTACATAATAAAATCTTTCTCAAAATCCGGACTTTTGAGGGAGGGTGCATGCGCAACAGCTGTCTTTATTTTACTAAATGCACTCTTCTCTACATCAGTCCACTTGAATTGTACACTTTGCTTTACCATTTGCTGCAAAGGCTTAACAATTTGAGCGAAATCCGACACAAACCTTCGCACGAAATTTATGGTCCCCATAAATGATTGCATGCCCTTTTTATTATGGGGTAAGGGAATCTATTCGATAGCTTTGATCCTCTTTAGGTCTATGGAGATCCCCATCTTAGAAACCACGTGACCCAACAACTTACCTTCGGTAATGGCAAACACGCATTTCTTGGGGTTTAATGAGATACCATATTTTCGGCAGCGTTCAAAAATCTGTTTTAGATGAAATGCGTGTTCCTCCCTTTTCTTTGAGAATATTGTGATGTCATCGAGGTATACTATAGCACTACGGCCAATCAGACCGCGGAAAGCTATGTCCATAGCCCTCTGGAAAGTAGCTCCAGCGTTTATGAGTCCAAAGAGCATCCTTCTGTAAGCAAAAGTCCCCCATCTGGTTCTGAATGTAGTTTTAAGTCTGTTTTCTTCAGCTACTAACACTTGATTGTAGCCAGAAAATCCATCTAATAAAAAAAATAATTCAGAACCTGAAACTATTTGCAATATCTGTTCCATGGGTGGGACAGGATAATTGTCTTTATTCGAAGCGCAATTTAGGTTTCTGAAATCCACACATAGTCTAATTTCTCCAGATTTCTTTCTTACTGGTACCAGATTTGAAACCCATTCCGAGTGTCTAACTTTGAAAATAATTTTAGCATCCAACAGCTTCTTTACTTCATTTTGAATCAGAGGCTCCAATTTAGGATGCATTTTCCTTAAAGGCTGTTGATAAGGCTTGACTCCAGATCTGATGAGGATAACATGCTGAATGATATTGGTGTCATATGTCTTCAGATCTTCATATGTCCAGGCAAAAACATCTTTGTACTGTTTGAACAGATTGATGAACTTATTCCTTTCACCTGGAGAGCAACACTTTCCCAAATTCACATACTTGGGCTCAATTTCAGTCCCTAAATTAATTACTCGAACTGTAGAGACGAGCTATGAGTCTTCACATTCACTGGCCTTCTGAATTTCTCGTTTAGATCAAACATTCGCTCTAAAGTCCCGACTCCTTTAGGAATAAAATTATCGAATTTGAGCTCGGCCTGATGTTCTTCATCATCAATAATCGCCCCTTTGAAGGTTTCGTCATTTGTCAGGCATTCTAGAATCTACTGATCATCATCAAAAACTCGTAGATTGGTAATCATATCTGGAACCGAAGGCCTGGAAAGCAATTCAATAGAGCACCGATTATTAGAGGGCACAAGCCTCGGAGCTGAGGTGGCCAACAAGTCAGCTGCCGCATTCTTAAGTCTAGGAATCGATACAATGTTAAATGCATGAAAATATTTAAGCAAATTCCATACTTCATCTTGATAAGCTTTTAAATGAGGAGAAATACAATGTATTTGATTTCGAATTTGTTTTACAATTATTTCAGAATCCCCATACACTTTCAGATTTTCTACCTTTAATTCAATTGCTTTTCTTAGTCCCTAAACTAGTGCTTCATATTCAGCTATGTTATTGGTGCATTTAAACTCTAACCTACATGAAAGAAAATGTTTATTTTTCTTAGGATCAATCAGGACACAGCCGGCTCTTGACCCCTCCAAAGTTTTAGAACCATCGAAGAAAAGCGTCCAACAATCGCTTACCACTACTGTGCGTGAATCAATACCTACATCTACAGTTAAGCCTACTATTTTACAATCGATTTCATCAGCCTGTAAGAACCGAAGGAGATCAGGTTGAGCGTCTGACATATCGCTGGCTTCTTCCGCTTCATAATTTCCTGGTTCTAGCTCAATAAAGTAATTTCCCAAAACATAATTCATTGGTTCATTTTTACCTTCGAACTGAGTAACATTGTGTTTCATATGGGGCTCTCTTAAAACTTTAATTTGATTTGGGCTTCCTTTATAAGGTAGCCACAGATGTGACCAGTCCGAGGCAAAATATCCACTCAACTTTGCTGACCAATCTCTGCTCAAAACAAGTCCATAAGCTTTAGGTATGTCAGCTACCACAATGTCAATGAATTGACATACCTTATCATTTGAAGACAAGCAAATGAGAACATCCTCCATTTCCCCAATTACCTTCACATTCGTTCTATCCAACTGAATGACCCTCTAGGTAGATGGCTTAGGTTGTCCATTTATCTTTTTGCAGACTGATAGCGGCATAACGTTGATTGATGCCCCCGAGTCTACCAGACAATTATGCACGTTGTGGTTGAAAATTTCAAAAGTGAGGAGAAAAGGTGGAGTCTTGCATTTAGGTTTACCTCCCACACTCGCTTCACCAATTTCTTCTTATTGGGGCTGATTGTTAGTGGAGAGTTTCTCCTCTGACATTTCAAGTGCTTTCAATAACTTTTCTTTCTGCTGCGGCACATTGCACATCTCAAATAGCGAGATATTTGCCCTTACCTTTTTCATATCCTCCACGATGTCTTAATCCGTCTTATGTTCTATGAGATTCGTTTTAACATTATTTATTTTCTCCTCAATGGGCTTATTGGGCATGCTAATCGGTCTTGGATTTTGATTGGTGGTGGTAAGTTCCGGAATTTTATTAGCTGAGGTGTTTTTTTGAAATTTCTTAACATTCTTTTGAAGCTTCTTAATCTTTGGAAGTATAAGACTATTTTCCTTAATCAACCCCTGGCTTCTCGTCGTTACATTTGTTTCCAAGATATCTTCATGTCTCAGGTCCTTTTCTTCCTCGGTATCAAACAACGATACATAGTCCCATAAAACCATGGCCTCATCCTCTTGTTTTTCTGTTCATTTATTGTTGTCTTTCCCTTCTTCATCATTATCCTTGGTTAACTTAGAACCCAAAAGTTGATTCATTACCAACGTCATTGAATTTATCCATTGAGGACAATTCTTTTCAGAATGGGGTTGTTGGTGAAAAGTGCAAAAGTTATCCGTCCCCACCTCTGTTAACTTCATCGATGCAGGACCATGCGGAGGGGGTTGGGATTGATTGTTATCTTCCCTTTTCTTGTACTAAGGCTTATAAAACTTCTGGGTTTCCTTTTCCTTTTCCAAGTCTATTATTCTGTTAGAGAGCTTCTGCATCATCTTTGCCATTCCTTCGAAATCTGGTGATTGCTCCTCTCTAGACTTAGTAAATAACAAAGCTTTCCTCCCAACATTTTTTTCTCCCGACTGTTCAGGATAGTCTTCGATACTTTCCTTTTCAGCCTCAACTCTTTCTGCTTCTTCATAAGTCTCTGCTAGTGTAGGTTTGGCTTTCATTTTGGCAAACATGGCCAGATCGGGCCCTAGAGCTGAAGTATAATACTCAATAAGAACTTTATCCGAGGGTTTGTCTGCTTCAGAAAAATTCTTAAGATAAGCTGCAAATCTTTGGGTAAAACTATGCACCTTCTCTTTTCTTTCTTTCTTCAAGGCGCACAGTCCTTTCATGAGAGCCGCATGAGTTTTTTGGGCTGCATATTTACTTCTAAAAATCCTTTCAAAGGTATCCCAGTCTGGGATAGAGTTTGCAGGCAAACCAAAATACCATGATGCTGCTGCTCCTTTAAGGGTATGCGGAAAAATTCTACAAACTACATCCTCATGTTCCCCAGCCCTCAATCCTTGTATCGCCAAATAGAAACTTTGTAAATGGTCATCTACTAACATCTTCTCATTTGGATCAAACTTGGGTAGCATCTTTTCAAAAGCTTGAGGTAAGTCATGCAACGGAGGTGTTAAGTTCAAGGGTGATCTGGCTTTCCAAGCCGGTGGTGGATTTGGTCGGTTTAGTGGCTGATTGGCATTAACGCTTGCCATGAGTCTAGGTGGAGAGTGAGGAGGTGAAGGAATAGGAGTACGCGCAGGAGAATAGTAAGGTGTGTTTGGGCCTACTTGATTCAAAGGCTAAACAACTTCCTGTAATGCTACTTCTACTAACTCTTTCAAATCTCCAACCAACACTGAATCTTCCAAGATGGGACGATCTTTCTTCTTGTATTCTCTTCGGGGTAAATCAGGGATAGTGGGTAATCCTCCAATACTCTTTACATAAGCCCGTGTGTGTCTTCTTAGATGATCAACTACTTGGTTGTCTACAGAAAACAAATGTTCTCTATTTTCTTTAGTATTTGGATCAGGAAATAAACTGCTTTCAAAATTATCACTGGTGGAGTAATTTCGAGGAAATGGATTTCCCCGGCCAGCCTTGCACTGGTGGCCCTCCTTCTAGCGCCAGAAACTGTTGAGGCCTGGAAATTCGTTGGCAACAACAGCAAGGGATTCTCTCCAGTCAACGTTGCCAACTAGCCCGTGACTGTTTGGTATAGGGAATCCGTCCAGTTTGCGGTCCGGCTACCGTAGGTCAAGCAACAAAAACAAAGGGTTTTACCGGTTGCGGCCCGGTCCACCATGTATATTTTTATATTTTTGACTTTAAGTATGATATGCAAGTGCCTATCTAAAATGCAGATTGATAGAGAATGCGAGGAGTGGTCACAATGTGATGCTCAGGTTCTTACCTCTCGTCTTAAACTCTCTCACATCTAAATCACACACAACTGAAAAAACAAAATTAACTACGCTGTCCCTAGGGAGCAAGATTATCAATTAATGAGTAATGTAATACTGTTCATATGTTAAGATAAATCACAGATAGCTGTTCTTAGGATCAAAACACATAAACATGAATAAAGATATGCACAACAAGATAGCTCGTCATCCGTTAAAACATTCATTACTCATTAGTGGAAATTATCACAGAATAAACCAAAGAACATTCATGTAAGAACATAGGTTCAGAAAGTTAGAACGATCTCACAGTTAATGAAACACAGCTGAAAACGAAATAGTTCCCCTTCAACATTGTTCATTTCATCACATTTGAACATTCCACACAGCACTTTCTCCAACAGGCAACATTTGTAATTTATTATTGTAAAACGAAATAGTTCCTCTTACAACAAGTAGTTCACAAGTCTCTCTGGGAAAAAGCCCATTTTTCTCTCTCCCTTGTACATTTATACAAGAACCAGCTCAAAAACCTTTCGGTTTCCCCACAACCGTTTCAATCTCTGGTTTTGTCATTACGCGAATGCTCATAATTCAACGTTATGTTTTAAATAAATATTTCTATGAAAACGGGCACAGCTAGGTAACTGCCGAACCGCCCAAGCCTGGGCCTTTGCTTTGTAATGATTACGTTTTATCATTCCTCAGTCCCCCTTCAGCCCCTTAATAATTTTCTTCCTTGAGCAACGAATCCGCCGCCTTATGCTCTAGTGCGCTTTGCCCTCCAACTGCATCTTCTTCGCCACGATAATCTTCAAAAGGGATTTGAGAAACTGCCATGTCTATCTGCGACCAAACGAGAAGTTATCATTTATCCCGACTATCTTTAAGAAACATAAATTATAATATCAATGAATTGAGTACTAAAGAAGAGAAAACCAGAGTTGAGTTC
>LPNX011008976.1:38411-55135 GCA_001517045.1 Pseudotsuga menziesii | reverse complement strand
CCCCCCCCCCCCATTGACAGATCGGAACACTTCGACACCGGTTCGTCAGCGGGCTACGCAGCCGCAACAACGGGTAACCTACAATCTAGGGGGTCCGGCACACATCAAAATTTGCGCGATAAAACGTCAGGGGTCGGATCTTCTGCAGGCATCGGATAGTTAGTGAATTACATAGCCTCAACGGCGGAAGCTAAAAGATCAAGGAAAACCGCAGACTAGTCAACATCGGAGAAACAAAGAACAGGACATCGGCGAAAAAATAAACCGTCCGGCGGGCAATTAGTCTATTCAGGGGCCGCAACGGCGGAACTCAATCAGTCTGCGGCCTCCGATCACAGTCATAACGTTTTCCGAAAAAGCGAAAAGCGAGGTCTAATTTCCAACAATAAAACGTGGGCTGACCTCCGAAAAACGGCAAATGACAATCCCACTTCAAAATTCAACGATAAAAAAACGTAAAACATGTTAAGCCTTGCAGTCCAAAGCATGCACAGACCTAAACGAAATTCCCGAATAGCAAGAAAAAATGGCTTCAAACAATCTAAACATGGGGCAGAGTGGGGCGAACAAAATCAACAAGGAGGGTCCAAAATTTTCAGAAATTTGGGAGAAGTTGCGGTTGCAACAGTCCCTATAAAGCATATTCAGTCATAAAGGTTGTAAGTCCTTGTAAAGCATGTTCAAATCATAAAGGTTGTAAGTCCCTGTAAAGCATATTCAAATCACACAGGTTGAGGGTGAAAATGTTAAAAGCTTTAAAGATTTGAAGATTACAATTGTTAAATGTGTTTCATTCAAATTTTTCATGCTATAGATATGGATGATGTGGATATTTATATAGGATATCATTGGATGGACTCAGTCAGTACAACTAATATTAATGTGCAAAAGGAGTTTATGGAGTTGCGGTATAAGAAAAATCAAATTATGTTGCAAGATATTTCTATTACTAAACAAGAAGGATGCAAGGGGGCACATGAAGAAGTCCTTATGGGTAAAATAATTGAAGCCCCTATTGACACATCAGAGGAAGAGTTCTAGGCTGAATTAGAAGAAGAAAAAGATACAGAAGAACATGAAGAAAATCCACAAGAAGGGCTTGAAGATAAAGAATAACCTAAGGAGCTACATGGCTTAAAGGAATCATAGGTTGAAGAGTCAAAGAAAGAAGAACCAATAGCTAAGGTTGATGTGTATCACCATGCACAACACCATGAGAAACAACAGTCATTAGAGTAATGTTGTGAGCATCGACAAACTTACTATGGATAAACATGGAACCAAAAAGGAAACAGTATGGAGGCACATGGAGAACTAAAAATAATGCATGAAGATATCAGAGTAGCACAATGACAAAATGAAACCAAAGGAGTGTTGCCGCCTAATACACACCTCAAAACATAGAGAAGTCTCCAATCCACTCAATGTGTCCTTAGGGGAAAGCAACGAGTTGAGGATCCACTGTCGCCTCGGTTCATAACTCCTTCGTTTATGTCCAACTCCTAAAGGAGCCAACGGGGGTAGTCCCTATTTACTAAGTTTTTTAAAGATTTTATTAGGATTGACTTTAGGAGTTAAACTTTAATTAAGTTGTCTAAGGGGTTGAATGACAAGTTATCATGCAATACGAACAAATAAATTGATGATAGTCAAAGCTACTTGATACTCTACAAAACAATGCTAAAAGAATGAAACAATCAATTAATGACTATACCCGTGCCTTATCTATTGGGATTAAAAGTTACAATAAACCAATGCTTGTTTAACGAAAATAAATAACACAAGACACACAAAGAAACTGTAATAATTTACTTCCAAACTTTAAGAAATTCAAAAATGAAAGAAATAACTTGCTTGCAGATATAACTTGACTTGAAATGAAATCAAACTTGAAACTTGCTACCGGACTCCAAAGGTAAGTACATATTTAGCCTACTCTCTGAAGGCTTAAAATGTCCAAATTTTGCCAGCACTTTCGCTTTTCCTGTCACTCAAAAACCAAAACCAGCAAGCAATAAAGTTATAAAATCGTTAGAAATGTTAGCTAAAGCACAACAATTTACAACCTTTAACGCTTGCAAAAATATTGAAAAATTTAATCTCGAAGTGCTAATGCCAATGCAATCTAGATCTAAGCTTTTAGATGTGAAATTTTAGCCTTTTCTTAGATCTAAATTGAAGCAAGTAAAAAACTGAATGATGAACTCTAATATCATATTCTAACTTGCAAAAGATAAAGGAATGCGATTAAGGTTGAGTTTTTTGTCGATAAGACAGAAGAAGAGCTCAAGCTCAAGCTTGAACAAGGTTGAGGAGGAGGGTGCCTGTAGAGCAACCAAGTTAGATCCAAAATAAAAGTGGTGAAGAAGACAAGATGCAACCAAGCTCCACTCTTACTCCACTCTCAGTGATCTGCAAAGCTACATAAGAAACCTTCATGCAAGAGATCAAATCTAGCATGGTAAACCGTATAAAACCAAAAGCATACAAGCATTATCGACTACAACGTATAACTCTTAAATCTTATACGATTACACATAAATAAGAAACTTGAAACTCAAATGCCTATTCTACGGATTGGAATACAAACTTCTAAGCTAGATATTTGAAATTGCATGAAAAACAAAAGTACTAAACAGATATAACCTCGGTTATAGAACAAGCATTCACCATAGAAAGTATTGCACCAACAAATTGTCCTCCAAAGACTCAACTTTACTCATAACAAAGATAAACATTTACAATATATGTGAGCAGAGGTTCCTTGCTTTTGTATGAATGGAGGAGAAAGATCTTGCTTTTATAGATAAATCAAGCCCTAGGGGGGTGCAACCACCATTAGGAGAGAGCATGAGTTAACTGGAGCTCGTGGAGATATTCAAGGGATTGATTGGGATTGAATGCCATGAGGAAGCGCCACCTCTCTCATGAGAGATGCGCCCCTTCAAACTTCAAAAATTCAAACCAAGTCAAAACACGCCAACACACTAAGTCGTGAGGCCTCATGAGGAGGAAGGCAAGCAAGCTCGAGCTTGAATGAGGATGTTGTCCGCCGATTGCACACCAGCAACAGAAATCTAATGAAAGCTGTCTCCTGACTTGAGAAAGTGGGAGAGGTGTGACCTTGGGGGCAAGCACAGAGCTAGGTGCCGTCACCTACTCCTAGCTCCTCCGTTAGGCTAACTCCTAACGAAGCCAGGGGGGGTAGTCCCTAACAAAGAGTTTTCTAAGGCTCAATGTGGTTAAAGTGTTTTACTTAGTTGCGAATGCAGATGGGTGTTATTTAGGAGTTTAGTATGATTAGAAGTGTTTGTTTATTACTAGAATGACAATTAATCAAAAGCATTCCATGTTGCTAATAAGAGATTGCAAAGATAAGCAGAGATTCCAAACTTTTAACTAAACATTCAGAGATAGTAATTAAAATGAACCACAGATAATTGATCAAGATAGATAATTATTCAAATTTAATCAAGGACCAGTGCCTTGTGGAGTCAACAAAATGCGTAAATAAAATGATAAGTCTAGGAATTAAGCTAATGAGTATTAGATTGTGTGAATGCTCTTGGTAGGTTTTAAAGATTTTACGTGCTCTTAATTAAGGTGTCTGGAAATCCTAACCGGAAATACCTTCAGTGGCTCCGTTCAAAGACATGACGGACCTTCTGGAATCATAGCTAGGTGTTCAATAACTTAACCAACTGTGTCCAGATTGGGTTGTTCGGTGCCCACACTTGGAATTTGCCCACTACCTAAGTATTTTATCGAGACAACGCCGGTGCGTTGGTTATGGGGTAAAATTTTAATTAAATTGTTATTGCGGTCTTAGCAAGTCCGTTCACCGTTCTGAGTACGAGCCCAACTCGAAAGTCGGCAGAGCATACTACGTGAAGGTTATCAACGAAGTAAGTTAATTAGAGGGGTGTGTGTTGAAAGTTTTATTAAGTTAATTAATTAAACTCTCCGACAGAGAGCGCTCTTGACCTTGTCTTATGACAGAGGTTCAAGAGTCTTATCTAATCTAGATGCCTAATGCAAGGATTATGCCAGACTAATGATGCTCTCCGATAGAGAGTGCTCTTGACTTGTGTTTCTGCAAGTTCAAGAGTCTTACTTATTGATTAATTGAATTAGAAAACAATATGATGCATGAACGTAAAGCAAAGATGGTTTATTAAACTCTCCGACAGAGAGCACTTTTGATCCACCTTATGGTGAGATTCAAGAGATTTTGGTTCCTTTTAAGATTGACATTTATATAGAGAGATACCAAAATGCAACAATCCAATCTAGCAATTAGTGATTATACTAAAGAACAACTAGCAATTAGTGGAAATGAAAACTAAGTACTCTTAAGTTAAAACTATGCTAAGAAACATAAAAATGAAACAAGACACACTTCCCCCAAATAGGGGAAGTAAAAAAGATGGGAGACTTGCTTCCACTTAGCCCTTTTATTAATTTTACAATGATCATTATGCTCAGCTTCTTCTTGAATGAGCAGATGGTGAGAAAGGGAAGAAAGATGAGGGAGATGTTTTAGCCTTTTGTTCTTGCTTGCTTCCTTGTTTGTTTGTAGCCTTTGGGATCTCCTTCACCTGTCTGAAACTAAGAGCTCTAAACACAAACTTGTTATGATGTTAGTTTATAAAAAATAAATTGAAACTAGATCTACAAACTAGATGACAAAAAACTACTCAAACTTTACCCAAAAGGAAGAAGAAAAGATGAGTGAAAAAAAGGTAAGGAAAGAGAAGTGGAAGAGGGATGAAGAGAGGACAAAAAGAAGGTCAAAGAAGGCTGGAAACAAAGGGAAAAAGAGGGCTGCAAACTGAAAAAAGAAGGTTGCAAAAAGTGATGAAGAAGGCTGAAAGTAAGGCCCAAAAGATGGCCACAAAAGAGGACTAAAAGGGGCTGCAAAAGGTGAAGAAAGAGGACAAAAGAGGGCTGTCCAAAAGGTAAAAAAAAGAGAAAAAGTGGATAGCGAAAGACGGGAAGAAATGGCTGCAATAAAAAGATCAAAAAGGCTGCAAATTACAAATAGGGCAGCCAACCGGGGCAAAGGCTTGGTGAATGAATGTTCACTTTAGCCCAAACCGTGCCCTAATCCAAGAATATGAAGATTTTATGAATTTTAAAGGATGAATAATAATGAAAGCAAACACTCAAACCTGTGGCCTTTTGATGATGCTTGGATTTCTTGAAGCTTGAAAATTCCGGAAGTTGCCTTGGCTTCAAGAGGAGAGGATGCACCTAAGCTCAAACTCCTACTCAATTTGATGAGGTAATCTGCACAAATTCAACTCAACACTTGCAAACAGGATGGATTAGATCATGTATGTTTTATCAATTAAAATGAAAAGAGCATATCATATATCTGAATAATCAATGCTACTTTTAATTCCTAAGAGAAAATTCATAAAAGATTAAATTAAAACTTCAAGTAATCAATCTTACGTGCTTATAGAAGCCCTTCTAAAGCATGAACTATTATCCAACCTGAGCATGAAAAGAAAAAAATTTGAAACATTATCACCTCATTCGCCAAGTATTCATCCACATTAATAAACCATGTATGCCTCCAAAGCCTTAAAATTTTATTCCACGGTTGCAAAAGCAACAAGCATTACAGTGTTTGGACAGAGTTTCTCTACGCAAAAATCCATTCGAATAGAGCTAAAGGAGCCTCTATTTATACAATGAGAGAGTGCTAAAACCCTAAAACCAAATCACATAACCTAACCGGCTTGGTCACATAACCTAAGATCCAAAACCTAAAAAGAAGAGCTGGGAGTGAGGGGAGGCGTCCACCTAGGCAAGGCGCCCCCCACTCCAACCCTAACATTGCAAACCGAGCCAAAATGGAGCCCACACGTGTGATGACGCCCCTGTGAGGAGAGAGGGGTGTGAGCATGAAGAGAGGGGCGTGAGGATGTAGGTGGAGGCGTGAGCTAGGTCTGGAGCATCCACAACTAGGTATGGAGGAGCCAACTGCCAATAGATCATAAGTGCAAGAGCTAGTTCTGCCTCGATCAAATCATCAAACCAATGAGTGCTCTCTATCTCATCCAATTCGGGAGTTTAGCTGGAGATGACAAATCTGTTAACTGAATATAAAATTATTGCTCACTGAATGCTGACTGAAGCTGAGTTATGATAACACCAATCATCATAAATGCCCAATGAGATGTCATTTAGCCTTTTATTTTGCTGAATTTGGATTAATTTGGAGAGTTTTAATTTTCTCCAAAATAATCATTTTTTAATAAAAACTCAATTTTTTCCCCAAAAATGACTTTTTTGAGAAAAAAAGCGTTATGTGTCCGATTGATGATCTGAAAGTTGGATCTGACTGACTGGCCGATCAAGAATGATTTTTGGCTTAAGGTTAGAGCCTTCAATCACTGAATTCGGGGTCCGGATGACCGACTTATTACAAACGGGATTTTTCCATTTAATTTATGGAAAAAAAATTAAAAAACTTAGGGAAATAATTAAAAATTAAAAAAATAATTTTTAACCCGTTCGAAAAAAAAAATTTCGAATTTATTTTAGAGGTTCTATTGACTTAGGACAAGACCATGCTTTACTCTAACAATGCCTAGTAGGTTTATAACACTCAGTTGGGCTCTAATAACCCCCCAAGGCCCAGAATTCAAAATCGGACATTCCAGCTTTGGAGGAAGAGGGAGAAAACCTCGTCAATTATACTCAGCTATAGGCAAAGCATAATTGTCAAGGACAAAAAACTCCCTGGAATACCTTAGTTGAGATTCTATGTCTCAGGAGACCGAACCACTCAAAAATACCCTACTAGCACATTTTATTACAAACCCCGCGGGGCCATGGTCAAAATTATTCAAATGAAAAACTGACTAGCCAATATTGGCTAGACATGAAGACGGATCAACTGATACACTGGAATCAAACATTGAACATGTTTGTCAACCGGCGGCTCCTCAGGGAACCCAATCATGGTACAAATAAGTGGATAACAAAGGAAATTGGGGGAGTGATTGGATTTGAATTCCTTGGAGAGGCACCACATCTTCATAAAGAGATTCACCCTCATCCATGAACCTTACCACACCATTAATCATGTGCCAAATCACCAATTGGTTAACTTCACATGGAGGGGTGCACTTCAATTTATGAGATGATTCGCTACCATCCAAATCCATCGTAAATATGATGCCTTCAACCTTAGTTTGATTCACCTTCCATATGGGACAAAACTAGCCATGCTTTCCACGTCAAACCAATGAGATTACTTTGACTTTTCTACTTTGTCCTTTTTCCATTTTGTCTTTGTTTTGCATTTTTGGGCATTTTGTCGCACCGTTAAGAAAAACGGCTCCAAGTGACAATTTGATCACCCAAAACATAGGAAAAGTAGGTCCCGAGCTAAAGAGGACGCTTTGAGTGTGAAAACGAACATCCCCACACCAAAATTGGACTTTGGACCACACTTTTATTACAATTTGAAATTTTCCATTTAAACCATTAAAAATGGCCTAATTTTGCAGGATTTTTTTTTCGGAAATTGAAAAAAAACTCTAAGGGGACCTAGTACAAGTTCATAATGACTCAAAACAATGTCTAGCATGCTTATATACATTAACACATGAACTTTAATAACCTCCCAGAGTTTAGCCACCAAGACAACCATTCAAGCTTTGGACGCGCTGTGAAAAACTCGATAATTACACTTCGCTTATTCAACATTGCATAATTGACAGGGGAAAAAACACCTTGAAATGATCGGATTGACGTTTAATTCCTAGGAAGCCAAGTCCTTTACAAAAATTTTGCCATGCTAGTACATTTATTACAATATCCTTGCAGGGTATGAAGATGTAATTATTTAAAAAACAGGACCACAACTAGTCTTGATGTAACCATGGAACTTCTAAGCTCTGACAATGAACAACTGGCTTGTTCAAGACTTTGGTGGTTCACTTGAAATCCGCTTAAGTGCAACTTTAGTGGATAAAACCAGCTAGATGAAATAATTTGGTTTAATAGTCCCTCAAGCAATACCATAGAAATGTGTGCAAGAAGGTCCACTTTGGTTGTTATAACAAACTCCAAGAAAGGGAGGACTCGAGAGCATGTGCAAAGGCATAGATCTACATGCAAACAACCAATCCTCTCCAAACCATAAACCATAATGGGATGAACTTGGAGAATGTCCATCAAGTCATTATGAACAAGATCCAAAACCATGTGCTAGCATGCGAACCCTTGTGCCAATACCATCAACAAGTCCCCCAACCATGGGTGTCAAGTTGGAGCAACCTAGAACAATGTTCATGCAAGATCCCCATGCCCCCAAATATGTGAAAGGATCCCAAGAAAATGGACCTCTTTACTCTGTCAAGTAACCATCCACTCAAAGCATGCCATATCATTGCCAAATTGTCAATATCCACTAAGTCATTCCATCACCAACCTATGCATCATAAACCATACACAAATATAGCCTTTGGAAGGCTAAATCACCATAAAATGTATGTGTGAATGGAATACTACACTAGGAGTGTCATAAACCATGATTAGTAATCTAATAATGGAGATAATGCACATCATCTAACCAATTTATATAAACCATTGAAATGATCCTCTCATGGTGAGCAACTCTAGGAGTAACAACAATAGGTAAGCAAATGTGCAAAATAACATCTCACCTGTAGACACCTTTGCACCCACCAAGATAGTCGACAATGTCACAAGGGAGGTGTGTAGGAGAGTGTTTGCATAAAAAATAATGCCCTTGTCTCAATCAAATACCTGATCAACCAGTAAACCTCCTAAGTCACTGTTGTCACCAACCTTGTAGTTGCCTATGTATGATGGATACATGATGGATGGTAGAGAGGCAAGTAACTAAGGAGGTGGAACCAAGACTTCCTAGATTCCCAAATGTATGGTTGTCACGCCAATCAAGGCAGTCTTCGCTTTATGTTATCTAAATTCAAGACAACAAAGGGGGAGACCCAGATGTACTCCCGACAGGAGAGATCAGACCTAGACACCAGATCATATCAAGTAAGCTTGAGGTACGTAAGGTGTTAGGTAATTGAAGACCCTAGATCTATGGGAGATGTTACAAGGGCTTTGGATGAGGGCTTCAGTCGTATGAGGGTTGATCCAAAGTAAACTACAAATGACCTATAGGGGTAATAATAGATCTAGGGTCGAGGTACTAGCAACTGATGAAGATAACCGCTGCCTTGGGAAACGTAACCAAGACAGGGTGAGCAAGGTAAGAGTTGGGACTGTCTAGTACCAAAAAGATAGACTCAGTGAGAGATATGACAATGTCAGATTACCTGAGTCACCAAGGAGCAGTCAACTTTCAGGGGAAAGAGGTCAAGAGTGGGCTAGCGCTAGGCTTGGAGATCAGTGCCTGTTGGGCCTTGGGAAACGGACTCAGTATTTGCACAGCGTTAGAGTCGACCCACTTGGGATATGCCTTGATCTATGGACCCAGGAAAGTGTTTGGCCTGGAAAATTCAGTTTGCAAGGGAAACAAACAGAAGGAGGGCTAGCGCTAGGGTTTGGAGAGGTAGATCTGTAGATCTAGGACAACCAGGAGACTATCAACTCAGTGTTGGAGGGGAGATGAGATCATAATGGCCTGATCTACAAACCCAAGTCAAAAAATTTCAGGAAAAATCAGATCTGGAAAAGTCAAAATCTGATGAGGGAAGCTAGGATGCTGAAAGTCAATTTTTCAGATCAAGGGCTACCTGGCAGGAACTAGCTTACCATTGGGGGTGTTCTGGAATGAGGAAGACCTGATCTACAAACCCAAGTGATTAATTTCTAGAAAAAGTCAAAATTTTAGTAGGGGCGCTGGGGTTTGAGCAGTCAGAAAGTCAGACTAGGGAAAAACAGTCACAATTTGGACAGCATTGAGGAGGATTTGGTGAGATGGATGCCCGATCTACAAAACCCAGAAATGGTTTGCTCAAAGATCAAGTGGTTCCCCGATTAAGTATTTTTTTAATTTTTATTATTTAGGAGTTTTTCAGAAAATTTGAAGAAAAGCAGGTACAATGGATTGAGATCTGAAAGAGAAGAGACTTACCTGTAGATATTACTTGGAAATGCTTGTATATGCCTTGATGATGATTACCCCTGCCATCCCGATCAATTCTGGAAGATCTGAGTGAGTTCTAGAACCAACGTTATGCTCCAAGTGACCAATGCGCCACCATATCCTGCACAAGCAAACTTCAACAATATCGGATTTGCTGTACCTTGAAAAGAAAAGCTAGATCTATAGAAAAGTAACAAGATGTAATTATAGATCACAATGAAGCTAATGAAAATCCCCCGATACAAGATGAAGACAATCTGAGCGAGTTGAGGTTCCCCTGCAAAAACGCTCCAGCTGAAAATGCCCTCCTGCAGACAAGACAATGATCCCGAGAGAAGATATAGATCTCACAAAATATTCTGAATGCTAGGAAGCAAGAGATTTTCCAATCACCACCGAAGAACATCAGATGCAAAGCAGATCCATAAAATATCCTCAAAAAATCTTTCTACTATTCAGATTCAAGAGCCAAAGACCCTTTACAAATGAGAAGCTCTCTCCTTTAAATAGGAACAAGAGAACCAAAATCTTAACCACTTTCAAAACAAGTGGCTAAGATTAAAAGATAAAATGATCTAATCAATGGGTGAGATGAGCTCAACATACAATACATGGATCAATATAACCATAAAGTACCAAAGTGGACTAAATCACCCATACAGAGGGTACCCCACTAAATAAGAAATAAATGAAGCACATGGTAGGTCCATGGAGTGTTAACCAACTCCCTCTAGGTGCCACATGGCACAAGAAAATAAAATAATATTTTAATTTTTTGACTTTGTGCCTCCTTGAGGAAATTGTGAGCCTCCCAAAAGCTCCAGAAAATAATATAAAAATGCCCAAAAAATAGGTGTGGGCTCAATCAGGTGCTGCAACTGCTGGAGAAGGTGCAGAGGACATCACACTTATCATCATGACTCATTCCATGTCATTCCCTTGTCTCAGTAGCCCAAATCGATTTCTTTCATAGCCATTTAATAATTTTTTAATCTGTCTCGGAAAACGTGAACCTGCCAAAACAGCCTCCTAGGGTGCTTGCGTTGTCCAATTGAGCCCACCATGCTCTCTGGGATGGGGGTACAATCAAGTGGCTACACCCCATATGCCCCATACAGTGCCCTAGGAGATCCAATAAAAACATCTCCCTACTCAGACACATCATCCTGTGAAGCAAAACTGCATCAAAAGAGTAAAATGAGCCTGACCATCTCTGCAAGTGCCCGGAACTGAAAATTAACTATCTCGTTAGACTCAGAGAGTCCAAATCCATGTAGGGTGTATACTCATACCCTTTCCAAGTCTCTACCTAATCATCAAACATATCCAATAGACAATATAATCATCTGTAAATGACCAGATACCAATAATGTAACTCATACTATCATCCATCTGCTGCAAGTGTTACAAGGCTAAGACATGCTCTACAAATCATTTAAGTAACATTCATAACAAGTAGTAGTCACCTCACAGGCGGTACATCAACCAAATATATATATAGGGTTTTATTTATTATTACTTAGACTAGACTTTTAAGACTATACTCACTTCATAGTTGTAGTCAATTTGCTAGTGAAGGGTGAAGGCTGAAATTGACAAGGCTAGGGCAAATGATGACTACCAACTTAACATCATGACACTTTGGATATGGAAAGGGAATACTCATTATAACCACATGCCGGACAAACAACAACACAAAGAATGGCGGTGCCTCACAAATGGTTAAGTTGTTTAGAGAGTGCTTATTCAACTTAGGCATCATGTCTACATCAAGTTCACATCAAGTTTATTAGGACCATCAATTTTATTTCCATGGCCTTCTTGGCCTATATGATCCTTTGGGACTTCACCAGTGCTTAAAAGCACAGCTAATCGCAGCTTTCATCCAGGATACATTCAAATTTACAAGGTCAGCATATATTTTAATCATTGATTTTTTAGGACCTTTTTCTTATACCCTTCGAGGGGTATTTTTAGCATTTCATTGCTCTTACCCTTTTCAGATATGTGTTAAGAAACACATTCTAGATTTTGCATTTTTCATGGGTGCATAGATACATTTTCAACACAAGTAGTACATGAGCTTTCAGTTTTAGCCAACAACATCTCATGTGACCAGGGGGAGTTCTCCACAGTGCCAAACATCGGGACAACCGACCAGAATGATTTAGACATACAATCCAACTCACCGAAGGCAAGTTCTGTCACCAACTTAGAGCCGGGCCACAATATAAACAGGGAAGTTTGTCCAACAAAGGTTCTAGCGGGGAAAGGTCCTCCATGCCACAAGTCAAGTAGTAAGTCGGGTTAAAAACAAAACTAGAAGGTAATGGATGGGTGGAGACAGTGAAAGATGAGGACAACACTAGCAAGCCGAAACAATGGTGGGAATGACTACCTCTATTCTCCCTAAGGAGGGTAAAACCAATGAGTATAAATTAGGAACTTCCAAGTCTAAGTAGGGACATCAATACATAATACAAATACATCCAAGTCCATATAATTATGACCGCCAGATCATGACACTATATGTTAATACATGTCACAAAGATGAATATAAGAGCAATGATAACCATAATACAATATAATACAAGCTAAGTCATAATCATGCATATAATCCATCTGAACCATCATCTGTCCAATGAGAAAGTGCTGATATAAAACTGGGCATCAATAACTGCTTTGTAATGACTAAATGGCTACATCGGTCCTCAAATCTGAGTGTCCTGAGACTAAGTCCTGACATGGGAGAGTGCAATAGTCCACAAATAAAATAATGATCCGTCAAAACTGCTCATCTCAGCATCTCATATCAGTCTGAAAAATGTACTGTATCTGAAAAATAGAATATGGTAGCCTGGCTACTATATATGTGATAGTAGTCACTTAACACGAGGACACGAGACACAAATGACATGAGTGTCCAACTTGGACACATAAACCTCCTGAATTAAGACACAGATGGCACATTATATATATATATATATATAGACATTTAGATCCAATTTTTTGTAGAAACTACAACATTTACAATTATTCATTTGAAATTACAATCAATACACATTATACATTCACAAATCACAGTGCATATATCAATGATAGACATACCTGAAAACCCCATTAGAAGAAAGGGACATGCCTCACTCCGCTATTGGAATAAGGGAAAAAGGCTTGTGATTGGCATCCTCTGCCCTCACTATTGGATGCTCGCAAGAGGCATAAGAACGCCAACTAAAATAAGACAATTTTTATTTTAGATTACATGGATGGGGACCACACCCTATTATTATCTTTACCCCTTACTAAATACCCTTTATATTTTAGATTATGCCACATACAATGATGATGCCACTTAAATTGAATGTCATGGGTAGGAATAGAAATAAGGGGTAACCTCCCCTATGTGAAATGTGTTAAAATTACAACATCGCAAATCATTCTCCAAGCCAATCTTGTGCAACCAAGATTGGGCCTCATGTGTTGAGGTAGGGATTTTGAGTGGGGATCAGGAGCTTAGAGTAGAATTCTTGGGTTGGACTCAAGAATGACTAAGCCTTTAGTGTAAAAGGTTATTTCTTATTTGTTGAGGTGAATGCTTTGATATATCAAACTGATGATGTTATTAATTCTTGTTGGACAAGGCTCGGGGCTTGTGTGTCAAGTTAGATCTTCATGTGCTAAGGTGGACCTCCAGTTATAGAGGTAATGCTTTGCATGTTGAAGCATTTAATGTTGTGTGATGTATGACTAACCATGGTCACCGATTGCTATTAAGTCTCTTTTAAAGACTGACCACGTCTAGAGTGAATTACTTTAACATATGACCATTTGGTCCGAGAGTAATATAATATGATCGCCGTGCTTTCGACAAATCTTCTTAGTATAATTTGATATGATAGAAATTAAAGTGAGCACATATTGATCATGTAGTAAAAGATAAAAGATAAAGTTAAATGCATAGAGAACAAGAGCACTCAAATTGCTTATGAGAAGACTTTAGTGAACTCGAAATTGTTAAAGCTTCAGTTAAAGCTTCGGTGAAAGTAACAATGTATGCCTCGGTTAAATATTGTTAAGTTTTAGTTAAAGTAATAATGTATGCCTCAGTTAAATATTGTTAAGCTTTAGTTAGAGCAACAATGTATGCATCGGTGAATTAAAGGAGAACTCAGAGTGGTCACTTCAGTAAATCAATCAACATGATTTCAGTTAAAAATCAGTTAATTAAGTGTTTGCATGACAAAACTTGAGTTATTGCATTATGACACTTGAGTTAGTATCCTAACTAAGTGATCATGCAACCGGTTAGAAGGGGAGTTCATCATGAAGTCAGTAAAGCATGATTTAATGTCAAAGATGAAAGGCATTGCGTATTGATTATGTAGGATTGAAGAAATCAAAGAGCACAACAATTATCTATGAAGGCAATTGTCTATAGTTTACATGGGAGGCTAATTCCCCATGCAGTGATTTGTTATTTGTTGCATGGCATTGGTTTGTCAAGTTATTTAATGTATTGAACTCATTCCGAAGTTCATGGGGTTGATCTCTCTTCTCTATTGTTCAATATTGTCTTATCTTTGGGGTGCAAAAAGCAATCTGCTATTGTAAAAAGACATTCTCTGCTATCTATTATAACTATTCTCTGAAGATTTGCTAGGGTTTTTCATCCTCATTGTTTTGAGGGTTTTCCCCAAGGTACATCCTGTGTTATGGTTGAATGTTTTATGTGAATGAATGGTTCAATGATTTCAAGTAGTTAGTATTTTTGCATTTAAAGAGTTGAAGATCAAAGCTCAACATATTTGCAACAAAAAATCAACAAAATAAATCCCTTTGTAATGTTGTTTGTGGAATATGCCCCCACATAATACTTATTGGTGTGCTCTCTAACTTGATTTGAGAGGCTAAGAGCCAAACATTGTAATATGTAAATGTACATGGAAGAATATAAAAATACATCACAAACTGCAGATAGAGAATGCTGACAAACATGGGGGGCTATAATTCCATTGGTGCAGTGGATTTTCATAAATTCATAAAATTTCTCATTAAGTCATCAAAATCAAAATGTTCTATTAAATATATGTTGGAATTATATTTTTCATTAAGTCATCAAAATCAAAATGTATTAAATAGATGTTGGAATGCCATTGGAAAATACCAAAAGGGGCAGATCAAGATGGAAAACCTTCTAATGCTCTTCACCTGCAATAAAAAAACCCTCCCAGAGCGCAAGCCTCACTGAAAAATGTGAATGAATGTGGGTAAAATTAATTTTTTTACAGGTTTTTTGGGTTATAGGTGTCCTTTTTTAGGGACACGGTTCACACAAGCTAGGACACATCGTGACACAATGTCGGACACGTGTATTGGACATGTCCTAAAATAGGACTCTTCCAAAACACGTGTTTGACACCATGTCAGGATGTATCCGTGTCTGACACGATGACACGGGGCACGATGGCCCATATGGGCATGTCCAGTATCATAGTAAACCTCTTTTATGTGATGCAAATCATAAGTAAATTTCTAGTGTACATAATCAATTTAAATTTATAATGATCGTGAAAACGGAATTGATAAACATAATCAACAAATTATAAATTTTTTTATGTATACATTAATTTTCATATAACGTCATTAACCTTATAAATTAGGTAATATATATACCAAAATATAAAATATACTAAATAAAATTCAGTTACATCACAGCATTTGAACGCAATAAACTTAGCATTATAATCATTACTAGTTTCCTACAACTTATGGTTAAGATCTATTGAAATTACCTAAAATATTCTAGTACAAACTATCCACCTTAATACGAGCTGCTTCAGTTCGGTGTTGATTTCTGCTAAACTATGCACCATGTCCTTATATCCAAACCACCGTGGTAGTTATGGAGGGCATAGTACTTGTGTTAAAAGCTTGAGTGATGCCATTTGGAAATACTTGTAGAGTTTTTTTTCATTAGTTATTTTCTCATTATTATTCTTTGTTTTTTTATCAGCAATGTGTTATTATAGTTTGTAGGTGCAATGTGGGCTCACATGGCCCCAACTAGGCATTAGGGAGTGTTGCCGCCTAATTCACACTTTAAGGCGCAGGAAAGTCACAACCTGCTATGTGTGTCCTTGGGGGCAAGTGAGAGCTGGGGACCACTGTCACCACAGTCCGCAACTCCTCCGTTTAGGCAAGATCCCAACAGAGCCAAGGGGGGTAGTCCCTATGGGAAAACTATGTTCCAGGTTTATTAATTAATTAATGATTAATTAAAGGGATCTTTTCTTAAGAAGAGGCTAAGACCTTATATGAAACAAGACCAGTGCCTAGATAATGGAGTCAAAATATTTACAAGTTACAAACTTAAAAGAATAAGAATGATTATCTACAGATTAAATTATCTAACAATGAGATAGATGAATAATACAATTATGAACAATAAGGAATCAAGTATTAAGCAATATACAGATGATTCACCAATGTAGACAATGAACAAGATTTACAATATAGCAGAAAAATGCTTTAAGTACAGATTATTAAGCCAGCAGTAAATTAAAGGAAAATAGAAATACTTTAAGCAGTTAAGCATTCACCACATGACGATTGCAGAACT
>LPNX011008976.1:19113-35181 GCA_001517045.1 Pseudotsuga menziesii | reverse complement strand
GAAAAACACTCGATGAGGGGACTTCCCTAACAATCAGTTCCATGGTGTGGCATCCGTATCATATGATCCACACTAGTACATAAAATTACATTAGTTTTCTCACGCAGGGGAGCGGACATTTCGTTTTACAAAGGGGCAATTGCCCTGCAGAAGTGAAGAAATCCTCAGATTTTTTCAAGGTACAATCATGTACACTTCATGTACATGGAGTTGCCACCTAGTCGAAATAGGTGGGCAACAGGGAGTTTGAAATTCTACTCTCTAGGATGCAAACAACCTTTAAATGTTTTCAGATTAGGAGACGATAGGGAAAGACTCGGAAATTCTACATTTTCCAAGCCATTTTCAAGGTGTTTTGGATTCTAGAAAGTTTCCAATAACAAACGTTAAGGGAGACTAGAGATTCCTCTAACTTAACTATAAGCACACGATGCATAAACTTAGTGCCTTGAAGTCCCGCTAACAAGAGTTAAGAAAAGAGTAGGGTTCTTCTTCATAGCAGGGCTCCTCTCTCAACCTTGCTGGAATTTCGATTACACATGTGGCTATAAGAGTAATGCAATTATATCTCAATACAGGCTTATCCAAGTGCCTCGTTGATCATGGTGCACAAGATATAGATATAAACAGGTACATACCATTTTCACGAATTAGGTGTCCTTGTGTCTAGGATGGAGGCACGTTCATCTTGAAGGGTATTTAAGATGGCAGTGTGGAACAAGTAGAGAACGACAAGGGACAAAGGGGTATCATGGTCTTAGTAAGGGAAAAAAAGGGCATCTCATTCAGTTAGAAAAGGAAGACTCAAATAAACAATTCATTTGGTTTAAAATATCAGAAAATAGAAATATTATTAGAATTGTAGCGTGTTATTTTTCCCCGCAAGTTTCAAAAACTTACAAAGGAAGGGGGCTCAACCACAAAGATCCCTTTGAAACCCTAAAAAACGACATTACAGCGTATGCACAACTAAGTGAAGTCCTTCTAGTGGGTGACTTCAATGCTAGGACTGCAAATGAACAAGCTAGTATCCTCCGTGGTAAGGAAGACTGCAATCCTATCTGGCTCATAGAAGATAGTAATCATCAGTGGAGAAGATTTTCAGAGGACAACAAAAGCTGCAATCTTTTTGGGGAGCAATTGCTTACTCTATGTGGAACTTTTGACTTAGTCATTTGCAATGGTTTGGACAAATGGGCGAATTTAGGAAATTTCACATGCAACACTTACAATGGCTTAAGTGTGGTGGATTATGCAATTTGCTCACATGGCATGTGTGAGAAAATGGAGGAAGTTCGGATTGGGAATCAGATGTGGGATCTGAAATCTGATCACAAACCAATATATCTAAATTCTCTTGCACCGAAAAGCAGCAGGTTGAGATAAAAACTCAGTACATTAAGCAATCCCAAAGGGTAGGATTCTTTTGACACAAAAAACCCGTAATACCTTCAAGACAGCATTAGAGAGGCTTTTTAAGGAGGAGAATACTCAATCCCAAGGCCTTCATAGCCACAAGCTAACAGATCTAATTCAAAGAGCATTTTCAGAATGCAAAATATCAAAAAATAAGAAGCTTGAAACAAATTGCTTCCCGGTTAATGCTTGGTTGGATGAGGAATGCAAAAAAGCAAGGAGAACTTTGAAAGAATCAAATCAGAAAGAAATTAACTTCAAATCCTGCAAGCAGATTTTAAGAAAGAAAAAAGCTGATTTCATGATTTCACGAAGGGAAGAACTAATCTTCCTTGGGAAAAACAACCCCAAATTATTTTGGAAGGAACTTCAAACTAGAAAGAAGCAAACTGAAAAACAATATCACAGCTTATCAATGGCTTGAATATGCAAAACAACTTTATGAGCAAGATCCCAAGGCTGAACCCTCCACCTTGGTCAACACCGCTACTAAGCTTTTCATCATGCAAGAGGTTGAGGTGGGTATTAAGAAGATGGGTGTTGGAAAAGAAAAGGATTTAGTTGAACTCCAAGTAGAGTATCTAAAGTGGGGTTCGAAAACTCTTGCGCCTCACATCACGAGAATTTTCAACAACATTATTTAGCAAGGCTTCCCTACAGATTGGACAACTAGCCTAGCAATACCTCTTTGGGAAATTTCACATGCAACACTTACAATGGCTTAAGTGTGGTGGATTATGCAATTTGCTCACATGGCATGTGTGAGAAAATGGAGGAAGTTCGGACTGGGGATCAGATGTGGGATCTGAAATTTGATCACAAACCAATATATCTAAATTCTCTTGCACCGAAAAGTAGCAGGTTGAGATAAAAATTCCGTACAATAAGCAATCCCAAAGGGTAGGATTCTTTTGACACAAAAAACCCGTAATACCTTCAAGACAGCATTAGAGAGGCTTTTTAAGGAGGAGAACACTCAATCCCAGGGCCTTCATAGCCACAAGCTAATAGATCTAATTCAAAGAGCATTTTCAGAATGCAAAAGATCAAAAAATAAGAAACTTGAAACAAATTGCTTCCCGGTTAATGCTTGGTTGGATGAGGAATGCAAAAAAGCAAGGAGAACTTTGAAAGAATCAAATCAGAAAGAAATTAACTTCAAAGCCTGCAAGCAGATTTTAAGAAAGAAAAAAGTTGATTTCATGATTTCACGAAGGGAAGAACTAATCTTCCTTGGGAAAAACAACCCCAAATTATTTTGGAAGGAACTTCAAACTAGAAAGAAGCAAACTGAAAAACAATATCACGGCTTCTCAATGGCTTGAATATGCAAAACAACTTTATGAGCAAGATCCCAAGGCTGAACCCCCTACCTTGGTCAACACCGCTACTAAGCTTTTCATTGTGCAAGAGGTTGAGGTGGGTATTAAGAACCTGGGTGTTGGAAAAGAAAAAGATTTAGTTGAACTCCAAGTAGAGTATCTAAAGTGGGGTTCGAAAACTCTTGCACCTCACATCACGAGAATTTTCAACAACATTATTTAGCAAGGCTTCCCTACAGATTGGACAACTAGCCTAGCAATACCTTTTTTCAAGAGCGGCTATGCCAATAATCCATCCAACTACAGGACCATAATGATAAATCCCTTGTTTGCGAAGCTATTCGGAAGTATGCTAGAAAACATAATTAGCAAGTGGATGGAAGAAAGAGGTAAGCGTGCTAAAGGACAAGCAGGTTTCATACCCAAACACTTCACGGTTAATCATGGTATAACATTAAGATACATCATTGAGAAAGTGTGGGAGAAGAAAGAGGAAGCCTTTTATTGCTTTGTCGATTTCAAAAATGCCTTTGACACGGTCCCTAGGGATAAGCTCTAGCACATAATGGAAGAACTTGGGGTTCCTATGCATCTTAGAGCAGCTGTCCATAGATTATACGAGGAGGTTAAAGTCAAAATTAGAACGCTAGCTGGTATCTTTGAAAGTTTCAGGAGTGATATTGGGGTAAAGCAGGGGTGTCCATTGTCCCCTACTGTGTTTGGCTTATATATTGACAAACTTGAAGAGTGTTTAAACCTGCAGAATGGGGAAGGTGCTCTTCTGAGCAAGTTTGTGATAAGGCTTTTTCTGTATGCAGATGACCTTATTTTGATTGCTAAATCTGCTCTTGGCTTGCAACTGCACTTACTTTCCCTTGAGCACTTTTGTAGATCAGTGGGGATGCAAGTTAATACTAGCAAGACAAAAGTAGTAGTCTTCTCTAACAAGAGAAAACATAACCAACATAAGTTCTACTTTGAAGGCAACACTCTTGAAGAAGTGGTAGATTACAAATATCTTGGGATTGACTTCAACAAAAAATTAAGTTGGGAAGGTTGCAGGAAGAAAAGAACTTTGGGAGGTTGGAAAGCATTATACGCCTTTCAAAATAGATGTAGAGAAGCGGAGTTATGGGATTGGATGACTACACAAACTCTTTTTGGGCTGTTAGTGATCTTGGTTGTTCTCTATGGGTGTGAAGTGTGGGCCAACGGTGCCTCTGACTTACAGTGGCAACAAATTGAGAAGATTCAAAAACGCTTTGTTATCACATATAGTAGTCGGGCTACCATATTCTATTTTTCAGATACAATACATTTTTCAGCCAGATCTCTTACATATGAGATGCTGAGATGAGCAGTTTTGATGGATCATTATTTTATTTGTCTACTATTGTACTCTCCCATGTCAAGACCGAGTCTCAGGACGCTCAGATTTGAGGACTGATGTAACCATTTAGTCATTTACAGAGCGGTTATTGATGCCCAAATTTATATCAGTACTTTCTCATTGGACAGATGATGGTTCATACGGATTATATGCATGATTATGACTCATCTTTTATTATATTGTGTTATGGTTATCATTGCTCTTATACTCATCTTTGTGACATGTATTAACATGTAGTGTCATGATCTGGCGGTCATAATTATATGGAATTGGATGTATTTTGTGTTATGTATGGATGTCCCTACTTAGACTTGGAAGTTCCTGATCTATACTCATTGGTTTTACCCTCCTGTGGGAGAATAGAGGTAGTCATTCCCACCATTGTTTTGGCTTGCTAGTGTTGGCTTCATCATTCACTGTCTCCACCGATCCGTTACCTTCCAGTTTTATTTTAACTTGACTTACTACTTGACTTATGGCATAGAGGACCTTTCCTTGCTAGAACCTTTGTTGGACAAGCCTCCCTGTTTATATTGTGTCTCGGCTCTGAGTTGGTGATAGAACTTGCTTTTAGTGAGTTGGATTGTATGCCTAAATCATTCTGGTCGGTTTTCCCAATGTTTGGCACTGTGCAGAACTCCCCCTGGTCACTTAAGATGTTGTTGGCTAAAACTAAAATCTCATGTACTACTTGTATTGGAAAGTGTTATATATGCGCCCATGGAAAATGAAAAACGCTAAACTGTCTTTCTTAACATATGTGAAAAAGGGAAAGAGCAATGAAATGCTAAAATACCCCTTGAAGGGTATAAAAAAGGTCCCAAAAGCAATGGTTAAATATATGCTATATCCAAATATTGTTGACATTATAAATTTGAATGTGTCCCAGATGAAAGCTGCGATTAGCTGTGCTTTTAAGCACTGGTGAAGTCCCAAAGGGTCATATAGGTCAAAAAAAACATGGAAATAAAATTGATGGTCCTAATGAACTTGGATCAAACTTGATGTAGACATGATGCCTAAGTTGAATAAGCACTCTCTGAACAACTCAACCATTTGTGAGGCACTGCCATTCCCTGTGTTGTTATTTGTCCAACATGTGGTTATAGTGAGTATTCCCCTTCCATATCCAAAGTGTCATGATGTTAAGTAAGAAGTCACTCTTTTCTCTAGCCTTATCAATTTCAGCCTTCACCCTTCACTAGCAAATTGACTACAACTATGAAGTGAGTATAGTCTTGAAAATCTAGTCTGAGTAATAATAAATAAAAACCCTATATATGTATTTGGTTGATGTACCGCCAGTGAAATGACTGCTACTTGTGATTGTTGCTTAAATGATTTGTAGAGCATGTCTTACCCTTATAGCACTTACAACAGATGGACGATAGTTTGAGTTATATTATTGGTATCTGGTCATTTACAGGTGATTATATTTTCTATTGAATGTTGTTGATGATCAGGCAGAGATCTGGAAAGGGTATGAGTATACACCCTAGATGGATTTGGACTCTGTGAGTCTAATAAGATAGTTTGTTTTCAGTTCCGGGCACTTGCAGAGATGATCAGGCTCATTTTACCTTTTTGATACAGTTTTGCTTCACAGGATGATGTGTCTGAACAGGGAGATGTTTTATTTGGATCTCCTAGGGCGCTGTATGGGGCATAGGAGGTGCAGCCACTTGATTGTACCATAGTACCCCCATCTCAGAGATCCTGGTGGGCTCAGTTGGACAACGCAGGCACCTTAGGAGGTTGTTTTGGTAGGTTCACATTTCCTGAGGTAGATTAAAAAATGATTAAATGGCTATTGAAGAAATTGATTTGGGTTACTGAGGCAAGGAAATGACATGGGATGAGTCATGATGATGAGAGTGATATCCTCTGCACCTTCTCCAGCAGTTCCAGCACCTAATTGGGGGCCCACACCTATTTTTTGGGCATTTTTATATTATTTTCTGGAGCTTTTGGGAGGCTCATGATTTCCTCAAGGAGGCACAAAGTCAAAGAATTAAAATATTATATTATTTTATTGTGCCATGGGGTACCCATAGGGAGTTAGTTAACACTCCATGGACCCACCATGTGCTTCATTTATTTCTTGTTGAGTGGGGTACCCTCTTTATGAGTGATTTAGTCCACTTTGGTACTTTATGGTTATATTGATCCATGTATTGTATGTTGAGCTCATCTCAACCATTAATTAGAATATTTTATCTTTTAATCTTAGCCACTCGTTTTGAAAGTGGTTAGGATTTTGGTTCTCTCATTTCTATTTAAAGGAGAGAGCTTTTCATTTGTAAAGGGTCTTTGGCTCTTGGATCTGATTAATAGAAAGATTTTTTTGTGGATATTTTCTAAATCTACTTTGCATCTGATGTTCTCCGGTGGTGATTGGAAAGTCTCTTGCTTCCTAGCATTCAGAGTATTTTGTGAGATCTATATCTTTTTTCGGGATCTTTGTCTTGTCTACAGGAGGGTGTTTTCAACTAGATTGTTTTTGCAGTGGGACCGCAACTCGCTCAGATTGTTTTCGTCTTGTATCAGGGGGTTTTCATTAGCTTCATTGTGATCTATGATTACTTCTTGTTATTTTTTTGTAGATCTAGCCTTTTCTTTCATGATATAGCAAATCTGATATTGTTGACGTTTGCTTGTGCATGATAGGGGACGCATTCATCATTTGGAGCATAACGTTGGTCTTAGAACTCATTCATATCTTCTAGAATTGATCGGAATGGCGGGGATCATCATCATCAAGGAATCTACAAGCATTTCCAGGTAAGATCTATAGGTAAGTCTCTTCTTTTTCAGATCTCAATCTATTGTATCTGCTTTTCTTCAGTTTTTTTGAAAAAACTCCTAAATAATAAAAATCCAAAAGAAATATTTAATCGGGGAACTACTTGTTTTTTTAGCAAACTATTTTTGGGTTTTGTAGATCGGGCATCCCCTTCATTGAATGATCCTCAACTCTGTCCTGATTTTGACTGGTTTTCCCTAGATCTAACTTTCTGACTGCTCAAACTCTAGCGCCCCACTGAAAATTTGACTTTTTCCAGAGTTGACTTTTTTCAAAAAATAATCATATGGGTTTATAGATCAGGTCTTCCTCAGTCCAGAACACCCCCAACACTGAGCTAGTTCCTTCCAAGTGTCCCTAGATCTGAAAAACTGACTTTCAGCCTTTTAGCTTCCCTCATCAGATTTTGACTTTTCCAGATCCGATTTTTCCTGAAATTTTCTGACTTGGGTTTGTAGATCGGGCCATCCTGATCTCATCTCCACTCCAACGCTGAGTTGATAGTCTCCTGGTGGCTCTAGATCTGTAGATCTACCTCTCCAAACCCTAGCGTTAGCCCTCCTACTGTTGATTTCCCTGTAACCTGAATCATTCGGGCGAAATCTTTTTCTGGGTCCATAGATCAGGGCATATCCCAGGTGGGTTCATTTTAATGCTGTGCAAATACTGACTCCATTAGCCAAGGCTGATTATGCATTGATCTCCAAGCATAGCGCTAGCCCTATCTTGACCTCTTTTCCCCGAAAGTTGACCGTTCTTTGATAGCTCAGGTAACTTGACCTCTTCATATTTCTCACTGAGTCTATCTCTTTGGTACTAGACAGTCCCAACTTTGTCTTTAATCACCTTGTCTCAGTTATGTTTCCCAAGACAACGATTATATTCATCAGTTGCTAGTACCTAAACCCTAGTTCTAGTATTACCCCTATAGGTCACTTTGGATCAACCCTCATAAGACTGAAACCCTCATCCAAAGCCCAAGTCCACTTAGTATTATCATCCATAGATCTAGAGTTTTCAGTTACCTTACACCTTACGTACTTCAAGCCATACTTGATCTGATCTGGTGTCTAGGTCTGATCTCTCATGTCGGGAGTAGATCTGGGTCTCCCCCGTTGTTGTCTTGGACTTGGACAACATAAAGCGGAGATTTCCTTGATTGGCATGACAACCATCTATTTGAGAGTCTAGGCAGTCTTGGTTCCACCTCCATAGTTGCTTGCCCCTCTACCATCCATCCTGGATCCACCTCACACAGGCAACTACAAGGTTGGTGATAACACCCTTGATTATCAACAAGTTCAAAATTAAAAGCTCAGTCCCCTATGATATCATGCTTAGTGAAGTAGGGGCAGCCCCCATTGAAGCAATTGCTATAGTGCGACTCATAAGATATCTAAAAAAGATTGAGCAAATGGAAGACGATAGATGGGCTAAGGTGGTCTTCAATGACATATTATGCAAAAGAAAGAAGACTTGGATGCGGCAAAACAACAAATGGCTTAGGAAATGAGATATTTACCTGAACACATGTCCTACAAATAGTAAAGAGATAAAGGCCTTTGTTATCGACAAGTTCCACAAGCAAATTTGGGGCAAAGGGATAGGGAGATGGAAAAAGTACTATATTGAAGAGTTTAATCCCACCTACAAGGCTACAACCATCATAAAAAAGATTATATAGGGGCTAATACATCATGGAGGGACAAAATGCTTATTGCTCAATTAAGAACCAATTCCCACCAACTGCGTTGTGAAACTGGACGCTGGAAAAGAGCAAAGGAAGCTTGGGAAGAAAGAGTGTGTACTTTTTGCACCTCCGAAAAAGTGGAAACATATAAGCTTTTCATTTTAGAGTGCGAGGCCTTCAAGGACAGCAGGGACAGTTATGTGAATATCTTGACAACTAGTTCTTGGGTTAATTTACTCAATGAAGGGACCGTGGTGAAATTGGGGGAGGTCATCATCAAGCTGAACAGGAAAAGGTTGGAAATGCAAAAATCAGCGGGCAAGACAGTCTGTCCCATAGGCTATTTTTAGCCTTGTGGATGTTAAAAACAATTTCTTTCTTTCTTTCTTTCAATGCATTGCAACTACATACAATACCCTCTTGTGTGTATTTTGCAATATGGTTCATTATGATGAAAAACACATGCGATAATCAACACCGACATCTATAACAAAGGGTTCAAAATGCACTGCAACATGTATCATTGTCATGCTACGAGCCATAAACAAGGACATGGTAAAGAGACCAAAAAAATACAATATAAAAAATGAAGACAATGAATTGTTTGTGTAAGTTTCTCTCATTTCTGTACTATGGAATAAAGGTACCAAAATTATACCATATCAAACATTAAAGACCAAAATTATACATCAAACATGGAAGACAATGAATTGTTTGTCGAAGTTTCTCACATTTATGCACTGTGGAAACTTTGGTGTTGCTTGAACTTCGGGCAAATGTGTTGTTAGCGTTCATCTTTCATCTCATTTTAGACTAGAATTGAAATGTAGTACTGTTTTCATATATTATTTTAGTTATGAAATACGATGCATTCGATTGATTGTTTTTATGATTGTTACCAAAGAAATTAATGGCAGAGACAATTAACATGAAACCTTTAAAACGGATATCGGGCTCCCCACCAGTGACTGAAATCAAGTCAACTGATAATTTCAGGTAAATTGCTATAACATAACCATAAATCTTTTTAGATACTCAGTATAGTCTTCAGAAAAAAGTTGTTTCAGTCGCTGATCATTAAAAAGAAAATAATAACTGAAAAAGTTCACAATGAACAGGAAAATCCAGATCCATCCACCTATGATGGAAGGCAGGTTTCCAGATAGGACCTATGGGGAAACTCATATAGCACATTCATTACCATTAACAGTTTCAGAAAACAAATTGCCTAACAGTATGAAGATAACAAAATCCGTTGTCGAACAAGAGGTGAATCTAATATAATGGCAATATTTTTCAAGTTTTAAACTATTGAAATTTTTTTATTGTACTAGTTCCATATATGATGCTATTGACATGGCATAGCTCTAATATAAATATTGCTTTGCAGATTTCCAAAACTGATAGAGAAGTTCAAGTTTTAAGCAATAGTGAACATGCAGATCGACATCTCAACTCTTGTTCACCTTCTGAAATGAACGCTAGGGATTCACAAGATGTCTCGATGCTTGAGAATGACAATATTGTAGAAAAAGCTGATAGCTGCTCAAGGGATCTTGAAGATGTAAGTCCACCATTCTTCCATAGTCTAACATAACTCCTATTAAAAAGAGTTAATATGCATACTAAATTCAGGAATCACTGTAAAAACTAGAAAGTATACTTTCTTGCTTTTATATGTCATCCACATCTATCATCTTCCTTATTTTATATGTTATCCCCATCCAAGCATCAGATAAATACAAGAAAGAGAAAGTTACATTTTTATCATTGAAAAAATTAGCAAGCTTGTTTGATGTGAACGCTAGAAGGTTCATTAACACGCAACCAAAGAGTTAAATTTTCTATTTGTTTTGGAAGTTGATAGTCAAGCCGAAACCGATCTCTCTGCACCTTACAGATCAACTTTTACATGTATAGATAGATAGAAGAGATGTCAGCAATCAATGCAAAGTACTCATACTTTAGGGGTAATTAGATACTAGACTGAGGTGACAGAATAATATATCTGTCATGCTAGATATTAAAGTTAGGGGATATATCCCAACAACAAATCTCCTTTGTTATTAAAACTCACATGGCCAACACCATTTGACATTTTTGGTTATTTCTCATGCAATTGAGACTCGCGATCTTCGCTTGCTAATTTATGGTTCCAACAATTCAATATATCTATTATCAGTTTCTAACTTTCTATTAGTGAAGAATCATAAAAGTTATTGAACCCTAAAGATGTAAACCATATGAAGGCCTTACCTTAGTGCAGTGAGTTTATATTTATATTGAGTAAATGTATTTGATCTGAAATGGGTAACCCACTGTAAAGTATTCTACTGGAATGTGGTAGAATTAGCAGTTTGATTTAATGCAATATAGTGTGAGAGCTAGTACAAAATTGTCTGCTTACTAACCTTGTCTACCATGTAGCATTTATGATTGATGAAAATAACATGTAAGTGGGGACTTTACCTCATAGTTTGATTAATTGTTTCATACTTGGCACGTAACTCGCACGTAATAGACATTAAGGAAGGCCATCCAGTTACGTCCCAAGGTAATCTGTACATTTCCTTTGCTTTCTATTTTGAACTCCTCACCACCACCAAAAACCACAAATGAAAATTAAGCATCATAATGAACAAACCAATCACATCTATTGGTGAAACGACGTGATGCACCATGATCAATATGCCAAGCAGATGATTCTCCATGATCTACTTGCTTAGCCATGAAAGCAAAGAGAGTAGTTTCTTCCTAGTGTTCTACAACATGGGGCTTCTCCTTCTACTGAGAACCTCCCAAGTTGTGCTTTTCATCCCACAACCACTTTTTGCAAAACTTTTTTCTATGAACCGCCTCTTTACAATAATAATATTTGAAAATATTTTGATTACTTGATTCATTGGTGCTTCCTTGACTACTTCTTCCATTTTTCTTTCAAGCAAACTTGCCCTTACCCTTGAGGTTTGTTGCCAAAGCTAGTTATCAACTCACTACTATATTTTCACTGTTGAACTACTTTTTCCACTTGTCTTGCTGCACAAGCTGTGTACATATCTTATCGAACTTCAAGTCTATGTCACTAGTAGTAATACTAAGTGTTACAATAAAATGTTCAATTGCAACTGGTAAACTCTTGAGAGTAATTACCACCATGTCTTCTTCTTCCATATTTCCCCCAAAGGCATTCAATTTTTCTCTAATATCCTTAATCTTGACCAAATGTTTATGTAAAGATTCATTCTCATTCATCTTAATAGAAAACAATATATTTTTAGTAAAAAGAATCCATCTTTGTCTGAAACTTCATGCAAGTCTTCAAGTGCTTTCAAATGGTTGTTGCAT
The DNA here is from genome assembly GCA_001517045.1 of Pseudotsuga menziesii. NCBI lineage: Eukaryota > Viridiplantae > Streptophyta > Pinopsida > Pinales > Pinaceae > Pseudotsuga > Pseudotsuga menziesii. Next base: position 23,215 of record LPNX011008976.1, on the reverse strand, counting down.
CCTTCGTAGTGCCTTCGCCTTGAACTTCTGGAAGCATCTCATCAATCATAGATAACTTTATGAGCATTACCGCATCTCTATTTCACTCATTGTATTTGTCTTTGACTGTTGTTATTGATAGAGTTTCCTTCCCAACACAAATTGATCTAGGAGTTTCTACTAAAAAATGGTTAGCATACGTTGTTTTTGGGCATTATAATTTTCCTAGAAAATTTCTAGTTACCCTTCAAAATAATATTTGACAAACTAGTTCTGGGGAGGCAGGAGTGGGTGGGATTATCTTTGATCCCAGAGGAAATATAGTTTCGACATATGCTTGGGGTAGAGGACATAGAACCAATAATGAAGCGGAGTGGCTAGCACTTCTCTTTGGGCTATATCTGGTAAGGCAAAACAATATCACAAATGTCGTAGTTCTTGGAGACTCTAAACAAGTCATTCAGAAAATGAGATCAGGATACAACCAGGGTGTTGTTAAAACCAGAAGAATTTATGATCGTGTTTGTCATATCTCCGCAAATCTCCAAGTTACATATTTTCACATCCTTAGAGGTAATAACTTTGAAGCTGACAAATTAGCTAATCAAGGAGCTAAGTTGGAAATGGGTTTAGCACTAATCAAGGATCAAATTTTTTTTTTACTATGTCCCTTAGCCTATCATCTACATGCAAAAGGAAGGGTGCCTTGTTCACTCGCCCTTCTCGTTTCTGACCACATACTTGGTCTCCGACGAACAACTGGCCACCATTGCACACAAGTGTCGACGTAGCCCGTGTGAAGGACATAAATGCCAGGACAAACGACCTGCCCCTCGGTTGTTTAATTAGATTATCTACACAAGTCATTGAGGATGGCTTCGACATGAAGCAACTCTCCAACATTCTGCAGCCTATTGTGTTTTGGAAGAGGAGTTCGAGTTCAGGTCCTCTCTGGAGACATCCCAGGCTCAGTCCTCCTTTGGCCTTCTCTATCTTGAAGTAATTGAAAGTGGTCGGCCCGACCTCCAGTCGGCTTAGCCTGCCCCCTCTGCACACTCGGATCTACTCATCTCCCGGCTCCCAACGGTGAATAATTGAAGGGCTGTTACCTTAAACAATTTGCAGGCAACTTTGTAGGATATCAAGCATCATATGCGTTGGCTGTACGAGTTGATGAGTAGGGGTGTTAAGGAAGGCAGTGTAATCGCAGTGGATGTGAAATACCTGGCGAATCAAATGGGATGTCATGACACAAGGATTGACGACAATGACAGGGATTTGCACGATCTTATGGGGACAGTCGACATCATAAAGGAAGAAGTGCAGAAGCTGGCTAATATGAACGAGTGCAGCCATTGCCAAGACCACCCAATGGAGGAGACTTCTGTAATGCAACTTATCCATGAGCCAGGTGAAAAGAAGAAGAAGTAATTAAAGTTTTCTATGGTTTTCTTATGTTTTTTTTCTGTATATTGCTCAATAGTCGGTTTGTCTACATTTACCCTACGATGGGAGTCAGCTGTCTCTTTTGGCAGATAAGAATTTTTTTGATCAATGTATTTACAATAGACAGCTCAGCTTTTTCTTCGATAAACTGTTGAACAACCTTTTTTAATCAAATACAATATATTCTCTGGTTTTTTTTAAAAACAATATTTGACAAACTAGCCATTTTCTCATATAATTTTGCAGATAAAAATGTTGAAATAGAAACTAAGCTATTAAAAAGATGCCCAAAAAGCCAACGGGCCAAACTGACTAATCTACCACTACTCAGTGAAATTTCAACCAAAACTAGAGAAATTTATGAAAAATAGTAGAAAAATGCAAATATCTGCCACAAATCTGCGAAACACTAAGTTGCATGATATGAGGAAACGTAAATGTTTATCTGATATGGGAATGCACTGGAAACATGACCCCCCAAAATTTAGGAAAGGGGGAAATGCGTTATATATATATATTAGCAAATTAGGAAGGATATTAAAAAATTAAATGTGAAACATAAATGATAAGTGATGAATCATAATTTCAAACATCTAATGTAACATCACATTTTTACTCATCACGTTTCACTTCTAGGTCGATCACTCCATCTCTCTATATCATTAATAATTGTTCTAGATGATTACATAATAGTATATAATACAAGTTTCCAAATAGTAATATCCAAAATCATCCTTTATGTATGTGTCTACAATGCTACATATATCAAAATGTGAGCAGTCAACATAGAACTAAAACATGAGATATGCTAGTAAAAACTAAAGACTCTATTTCCGCCTTACACACACCTGGGGGGAAGCACAACAGAAATCTTCAAGCTGCTTGTTGTGCCCTTGGGGGCAAGTCTTGAGTCAGGTGTTGTCACCTGATCCTGACTCCTCCGTTTAGGCCACTCCCAATGGAGCCAAGGGGGGTAGTCCCTACGAAAGAGTTTCTAAGGCTCTTGAAGTTTATTAGTTATGGATGAAATGGTTGTTAGGAGTTGTTTAGAATCAAATTACTGAATCAAGATATTTGCAAATATGAAAAGTACTTCAACAGTGTAAAATAACATCAACATATAAGGTTTAAGCAACAACAATACACTCATCATAAACAAATGAAGACTATTGTTGTAAATGTAGATCAATGCCAATGGAGTCAAATAAAATCAATGTTGCACGACTCAGACTCGGCAAATACTCGGTTGGCATATGACTCGCCGACTCGGGAAAGACTCGGGCCAGACTTGGCCAGACTCGACAATTAAGAAAAAGATAAAATATGGTGCATTATCTGATAAACATAATCAAATTTTGTATACAAAAATTTAAATAGTGATCATAGATTCACTAATTATAAACGATAAATCATAAGCCATATGGCATAAACCATAACCATAAACCATAATCCATAAACGATATACCATAGTGATTTGAAAATCAGAAATGGTAGCAAGTTCAAAATTTAGTCTCATAACATAAAATAGAAAACAAAAATAGACAATGTCTCCATGTACTCGAGTCTCATGCCTAACTACAAGTACGCCTAAAATATGCCCTCGAGGAGCTAGTGCCAACATCGGTAGACTGAAGCAGCTGTGAAGCAACTGTATTTGGAGTTTCCATTTGAGAATATGGCAGACTAGAGGGATCCTGAGTCTCCTCATCAAGCCAACTCAAATCATCAGGGAACTCCTCCTCCACAACCCACTCAGACTCTAAATCAATATCATCCAATAAAATTGGATCTAGGTCCTTCGGTTGAATTTGTTTTGTGAGCAGTCGAAGGTTGTAGTAGATGAAGACCAACTTCTCCAACCTGTTCCTCTTTTTGCTGTGGATGTGCTCGAATACCAACCAATTGCGCTCACAACCTGAAGCGCTGCAGGGTTGACTTAAAACTTTGATAGCAAATTCTTGTAATTGTGGTGCCTCAGTGCCACAATCTATCCACCAATTGTCTGCAAAAATTAAAAACATAAGTTTTGCAATGCCAAAATTGAAAAAGATAACCAGCAAATTTAAAAGCTAAGTTCTAACTTCTAAGTTATAACAATTTAGTTTTTCCAAATTGAATCTTACATGGCATTTTCTTGTCTTTGAGTCGTTGGGTTGAGCTGAATCCAAACATGCCAGATGCTGATTTGTACATATCACGTTGCAAGTTGATTTTGTCTTGAATTTCTGGATTCAGGAACATCTTCTCAATGCATATCATGACACCTCTCATCACCTCAAGATCACCTTGAATGCTAGAGTTTGGATTATAGAATAAGCTCGGATTGAGATATGCTCCCGCAGCATGCAATGGTGAATGTAGCTGCTTGTCCCACCTGGAATCAATAATCTGCCATATAGGGAGATATTTTGATGAATCCCCCTTATAGAAAGCCTTGATGGCCTCTTTGGCCCTATCCATGCCCTCATAGATGTATCCCATTGCAGGTTTCTCTCCATCCATGATCCTCAAGACTTTTACAAGTGGCTCAGTGAAGCTGACAATTTCAGTGGCTTTCTCCCACAAACCATCTCCCAAGAGAGAAAACTTTACAGCAACTGCATCTGGTTTTGTGCTATCTTTCCAATGTATCCATTCCCGTCTACAAAACATTCGTCTCAAAGCTTGGTACTCATTC
>LPNX011008967.1:202708-271762 GCA_001517045.1 Pseudotsuga menziesii | reverse complement strand
TTATTGTCTTTTACTTCCTGTTATTTACTTTTACTGTCTTAGCTTAGCTTTTTACTTTCCAGTTTATTTTTTGTTTAATCGAACTGCTACTAAGGAATCTAGATTCCTTAGTAGGTGCTCATCAGCACAAGCTAGGGTGAAAACCATAGCTACAGCTTGGACGAGAAAAGTTTGAAAGATTCAGAAACATGCTCGGACTTACGAACACCCCTTCGGATTAAGAGGGGGATTGTTAGAATAATCCTTCGGGATTAGTGTAAATAAATAATAAATAGGAATATGATTAGATAGGAAGCCAAACAGGCTGAGCGGAAGGTGAAACCCAACCGCCATGTACTTTGTATAAATATAGGCATTTGCATTGGAAATGGATATTGAATCGGGAGTTATTACCAACAAGAACTAATATGGAAATAGACAAAAAAGAAAATGAAAGAATTATGAGAGATCAGTAGGAGCTAAATCAGATCTTAATGGAAAATTTTCATAATGAAGAAAAAGATAAACGAACAGGATATGAATATATGTCCTACCAACACAAAAGCAAAAAGTCTAAATAGTCTAAAATTGAAATTAGTTCATCCTATAAGATTTATGGTGATCCACACAGGAATAATTATAAGTATACTAGTGATAGTAGCGAAGATAACCATCATTCCATAAAAAGAAAATTTAAGCCTTATGAAGAAATTTTAGGAGAATTTAAGAAAATAAAATGACCAACTTTTAATGGAGAAATTGAGAAAGAAGAAGAGTCTGAATCATGGTTGTCTGGGATGAAGAAGTATTTTCAAATCTACAATTACTCTAATCAGTTAAAAGCAAGAATGGCCATTTACAACCTAACTGGGAAGGTAGATATTTGGTGGCAGGACCTAAAATGAGTGAAAGGTATTAGGGAAAAGAACATTAATTGGATTACCTTTAAGAAATATTTTAAAAATAAGTTCTTGTCAGAACAATACTATAAAGAGCGAGCTAAGGAATTTTATGAATTAAAGCTGGGAACATTGAACATGAAAGAATTAAAAAGTAAAATTTTAAGTCTGCTACGATACATGCCTTACATTGTGGATGAGAAGCCTAAGGTATAGTGGTTTCTAAGTTGTTTACCTTTTCATATAAAAGACAGAATTGAATATGATAATCCAAAAACCTTAGAGGAGGCTATGCGAAAGGAAAAAAAATTCTATGATCGCAAAAAGGAAAGTTTGTCAAACTAGAAGGCTAAAGATCTAATAATTTTGAATAGAAGAAGAAAGGTTTCGTACCCAACCACAGTTTTAGGAATAATAGCATACGTAATTTTCCTAATAAAAATTTCTAGGGGAATAAAGGTAATTCATAGTTAAATCCAAATGGTCCTAGAAATAAAGAACTTGCTAATAATCATAGTAATTATACTAAGAATAATGAACATGAAGAACAAGTAAAATGTTGGGAATGTAATGGGCCTCATTATGCATAAGTTTTCCCTAACCAAAAGAATACTGCCAGCAACATACATATGATGCAGGAGGAGATGACTATTGGTGATCTAGCAAGGATAATGCCCAGGATCAACACAGCACTGGAAAACTGTTTGAGACATTTACCACCATACACTCATTTTGGTCAATTTGGCCTAGTTAAACCACTATCCTAAGTTTTATTGACTTAATTGACATCAGAGGAGCACTGTATGACATCAGCATGATTACACCCATGCTTATCTTCAGTCAAGGAGGCCAACTAAGCCTTCTCCTTCATTCTAGGAAGCTAACTAGAGCACTCTGGGGGTGATCTAAGTGTCATAAATACACTTAATTCGTAACTGATGGTTACAATCAGTTAAACAGAGCAATGAAGGTGCCTCCTTTCATTAAATTGTTTATTTAATTACTATTTAATGAACTGGAGTCAACAAGGGTGCCTCCAACCACTTCTAATGGTTAGTTAGACTTCAGTTAACCTGATCGAGGTTCATTAGAGTCATTGATGCTCTACCACTTGTTGGTTGGCTTGCAGTGACATGTGTCTGAGCTAATTTCAGTTTGACTCATCCATTTATTGCACTCTGACTTCAATTAGGAATCAATTGAGTAAATTAGGGTTTTGATTAGTGGTTAACTTGAGTGTTCACTGTGGCTTACATTTAGTTAAGATAGGTTCAGTCATTCAATTCGAATGACATCCTTGGGAATTCAAATTCTTGGAATTCATGCATCTAGCATGATCATTGTATTGTATGATCATTCTTTCATTTGAATATACAGAGCTGCTACTCCCATTGCAACACCATTTTTCCAATTTTATGTATATTTGTCTGAATTCTTTGTGAGACTATGTTTTCAGTTCCTAGACCAATGTGACAAATTAATATGGTATCAAAGTTCATAGTGGGATGAGAGGAGAGATCAACAAGATCAGGAACCACATCATGAAAGAGTTCATGCCCTCATGGAAAGCACTTTGAAGTCCAAAGCACTCTTGATAGATTATGGATCTTCGAACCACATGATGGTTGAAATAGACTCCTTCTCATATTTGGATATTGGCAAATCCATTCCCATCCACATGGGAGATGACTCCACCATCATATCTGAAGGACAATGTACTGTTGATCTTGAGCATGCCTATTTTTCAAATGTTCTGTACGTACCATCTCTGGCATCAAACCTTGTTAGTGTTTATCAACTGAAACATATGGGAGTTCCAAAAAGAGTATCCTTCATCCAAGATGATGTAGAGATCACAGAACTTGCATCCAGCAAACTTGTTGCAAAAATCCTTGCAAACCATTTTCTTACGGACGCAAAGCCCACCACATTGCTGACTCATAGAAATGAAGTTAGTATACTGTGGAATGATAGGTTCGTCCATTTGAAATTCAAATACTTGCAGCAATTATAGAATAATTCTATGATTGTAGGAATCTCAGTCATCAAGGAAACCACTAGAATTTGCAAGGGCTGTGTTGTTGGAAAGCACCCTGAGCATAAGTTCAATCAGGGGAAGGCAAGCCGAGCATCATGCATCTTGGGATTGATACATTTTGATATCAGTGGTCCCATGCCTATCACATCCATAAATGGATCAAGGTACGTTCTGACTTTCATTGATGATTTTTCCAGGTATACATGGGTCTTTTTTATCAAAAAGAAGTCTGAAGTCTGTGAAAAATTCACTGAATTGAAGGCCTTGATTGAGAATGCATCTGGTCAAAAGATCAAGATATTGAGATATAATAATGGTGTGGAGTATTTCAATACTTAATTACTGCATATATTCTCCCAAAGTGTTATTCACGTCTAGCATTCAGTTCCCTACACTCTGCAGTAGAACCATATAGCAGAGAGGAAGAATTGGTCTCTCAAGGAGTTGACCACCTGTATGTTGGAATCAAAGAAGTTGGCTGAAAATTTGTGGATGAAGCCATGCATGCTACAAAATATATTTAGAATAGAGTGCCACACTCATCCATGAAAGGGAATACCTCTTTCAAAGCATACTTCGGACACAAGCCGGATGTGTCGAATCTGTGGTTGTTTGGGTCCACTGCATGGGACCGAATTCCACTTGATAAAAGGAGGTATTTGCAACTGCAAAGAATAGAATGTATTTTTATTGGGTATCCTGATGAATCAAAAGTTTTCAAGCTACTGGATATCAAAATAAAATAGATGATCATCGAAACATGTGTCAAGTTCGATGAGCCTCTTCAGGAGGTGGAACTAGTGAAGGAGAAAATTGCTGAATTTCCTTCCTATTCTACTGAATATTTGGATGATGAAATTGGGGGTGATGACCCTGGTTTGGATCCTCTAATTTTGGATATTAGTGTACAAAAAAAATCATATTCTGAATCAGAACCTAAAGTAAAAAATCATCTCGCAACATGGGCCCGACAGACACTCTCCTCCGCAGGAGATAACATTGGAAATCCGGATGATCCAAGGAGAACCCGGTTTGATTTCCAAAGAGTAGGTATTGTGCTCTCTTGTACTGATTATTTGATGTCTGGATATTGTTATTTGATGATAATTTTATACCCTAAGTCTTACTACCATGCTCAGAAGGATCCGAGATGGCAAGTTGCCATGGATGAAGAGATGAATTCTCTTCACAAAAACACTACTTAGGAGCTAGTTTCTTTTCCTCCAAGAAGGAAATTGGTTCAATGAAAGTGGGTGTTTTGGACTAATGTTTCTGCAGATGGAAGCACCTAAAAATATAAGGCAAGGCTGGTGGAAAAAGGTTTCTCCCAAGTCCAAGGTGTGGACTACCATGAGGCTTTTGCACCGGTTGCAAAAATGGACTCCATCCTCCTAGTTTTGGAAATTTCAGCATCTAAGCACTAGGAAGTGCATCATATGGATGTTAAGTCAACCTTTATACATTTCTGATCGATCTTTGGTTTGCAAGCTAAAGAAGTCACTATACAGGTTAAAACAAGCCCCAAGAGAGTGGCATTCCAAGATGGATGCCTTCTTTCTCTCGCAAAACTTCCAAAGGTGTAAATCAGATCCAAATGTGTATACACAATAGTATAATGGTCATTTGATTATTATTGTTTTATATTTTGATGACTTACTGATCATAGGCAGCACAGTTGTTGCTATTTCAGTCATCAAAACTGCTCTCCATAATGCATTTGAAATGAGCGATTTGGGGCTCTTAAAACTATTTTTGGGGCTCGAAATTGAGCAAAATTATGATGAGATAATGGTCACTCATTCCAAATACATATTAGACCTATTTGTCAAGTTTACCATGGCTAAATGTAGAGATGCTTGATTCCCTTTCCTTTAAGGGATCAGCCTTCAAGAAGGAAAAAGCACACCTCCCATGGACTGCACTATTTATCGACAACTGATTGGTAGCTTGTTGTACTTGAATCATTCTCGGCCTGATATCTATTATGCCATGAATGTTGTATCATGATACATGCAGAAACCCCATGATATTCATTGGAAGGCAGCCAAGAGGATCATCCAGTACATTCAGGGAACTAGGAACTACGACATTCACTATGCTGCAGACTCCGAGCTAGACACAACAGGGTTTGAACCCTAATTCCGACGTCAAAATCTGGCATCATCTAACATTTTGCATGGATGTATTGAACAGCAATCAATCAACAAAATGCCGATAACAAAATATTTATAGCGCCATCGAATCTCTGACACTCGTGAGTCAGATTTTTGACCCTTGTAGTGTCAGTTCCCCAACACTTACATGTTGAATCTTCGACGTCTGCGAACCCAAAAAAGTCAATTATCCGACATCTACATGTCGGATATCTGACGACAAGTATAGATTTTAAAAAAAATAATAATTAAGGTTTACATGGTTTTAAATTTTATAATAAAAATATCCTAATACTATTATGGCAATTTATATAATATAAAATAACATATAATAAAAATAAAATACATATAATATAAAATAATATATAATAAAAATAAATACATATAATATTTAATAATATATAATAAAAAATGGAGGTTTTTTGGATAGTTCAGTTCAATTTGGAGGTTTTTGTGAATTTAGGAGTAGGTCTGGTAGACATGCAGGTAGACAACTCAGATGACCCATGGTAGCAAGAGCTCAACATCTTCTCCTCACCGGAAATTACCGGTATACTGTCCCTGGACATAGTGCAGAACACTATGGAAAATTTGACAAATGGAACCGAGAGTAGGGTTCCATTTTCTCCGCTAGATGAATAGTTGCTAGGTTTGTTCGTAGCATGGCCATTAAAATCAGCCTTAGGAGGAGCCCCGTACTCATTATTCCACTCCAGCCAACCTCCGAGCATAGCTACAAAAACCCATTTCATAGAACTTTCGCAGGCGAAACCACAAGGAACCCCGAACAGGGAAATTGATCCTTCGGTGTCATAGGCAGCACCCACAGGAGAAGCCGCCGAACAATTGGATGAAATATCGAATGGGAACTCCACCCTGGAAGACGAAGGCACCCCATCTGAAAGAAGCACAGAAGAAACCCAAATCATATCTAGGAAATTGAAGAATCACTATTTAAATCCCTCTAGAAGAGATTTTAACCTAATTTGTGGAGTCGACATCACCATGGAAGAAGCACTGGAGATGGACGGATTATCCCTAGTCAGGAAAATTAGAGGAAGAAACCCCACCCTGGGGAAAATGAAGGAATGGGTCAGGAAAAATTGGACAGGGCTTCAAGGTGAAGGCCTGATTATTACTCCTCTTGCAAAGGGATGGTTTAGCTTCTGGTTCAGATGCAGAGAGGATGCAGACCTCATACACAACAAAGTTTGGAAATATGGGAAAACCCCGTTTCAGCTAAAGAAGTGGACCCCCTTGTTCGATGTGGAAACAGAGCGACTAGATACAATACTAGTCTAGGTTCTCCTGCTAGGACTACCATGGGAATTCTGGAACCCGGCCTTGCTTAGTGACATCGGGAAAGCATTGGGGACTTTCATTGAAGCGGACCTCTCATTTTAGCAGATGAAAATCAGAAAGGTAGCCAGGATCCTAGTCTCTTTGAACATCAGAACCAGTGTTCTGGAAGCCTTTAATTTTGTATGGCAAACCAAGATAAAAAGACAGCCGTTGGACTATGAAGGGCTCCCGTTTCGATGCCACAAATGTCATGAAACAAGACATTTGGCAAGAAACTGCCCAAACTTTGTTCCCTCAACAACCTAAAGAAGGAAGTGGGTTAGGTGAGCAGAGGCCCCGAGCTCCAAAGAAACTGATCCGAACACAGCTTCAGACGAAAATCCTCTCAGGTCGAAGGCCATAGAACAACCATTGGATCAACCAGAAAGAGTGGGAGTAGTAGCAACAGAAGGGCCTCCTCAACAGACGTAACAATGTCCGATCGTGTCTCCCCCATCAGGTATGAACACTTATTCCCTTAGCAATCATCTAAATGATTTATCTTTGAATGAGGAAAATATTTTCATACCCCTATCATAAACAATCCCCCTACCCCAAAAAATGGCACCTCCTCCCCCGCATTCAAAAGTACCTCCAATTCAAATAAGGTATCCCCCTTCCACCATAAAAAATGACTCGCCCACTTAGTCCTCTTCTATCCATTTCCACCTTCATTCAAGGGACATTCCAATCCCTCAAAAACCAAAATTCCCTACAAAAGGACCAGGGGTAAATCCCAAGATCACATCCAAAGGCAAAGGGAGAGGAAGACCATCTCACCTCTCTACGGCCCAAAGCATGGCACTCAGGGATCAGGTAAGTGGCAGACAAACAACCATTTTCAAAGCTCTTAGAGAAGTGAAAAACCCAGATGTGGTGCCCAAATGAAATTTGTCTCCCTAAACTGCAGGGGTCTAAAAAGCACTCGAAAAAAACTTTCCCTAAAAAGGATGATGGAGGTTCTATCACCAAAAGTCATCCTTCTACAAGAAACAATGGGTCTAGAGCTGGAAGTTGAAAGTAGTTTAACATCACTTCTTCTGCAATACTCTTTCACAGCGCAAAGTGCCATCGGCCACTCTGGATGTCTAGCAATTGGATGGAAGAGAACAAACATTCGCTACACAAACTCAGGAGGTGCATGCTTATATCTAAATCAAAGTCATTTTTTCAAATTTCTTTGGGCCTGGGAACTGGAACCAGCAACTATGCAGAACTCATGACATTGAGATTACTTCTCTGTTTTTCCAATGAAAGAAATTGCAAACAATTACAAGTATATGGTGACTCAATGGTGGTTATAAACTGGATGAATAAGATACAGAAATGTAGAACTGCTTCTCTAGACGCATTATTTGAAGAGACAACCCATTATCTCTCATTCTTTGAATCAATCTCTTTCACGCATGTTTATAGGGAGCAAAATAAGGAGGCAGAAAGGCTCTCAAAGAAGGGTCTAACATTGCAATGGGGTGAATGGAAAATTTTGGAAACACATGACTCCAAGGCCATGGAATATCCGCACAGGGATTTTATAAATCCATCACTCTAAAACATTTTGTAAATTCAAAATATATTTTTGAAAGCATAGCACAAAATCAGTCTTCATACACAGGAAGGAAAAAATTTCTCAGCTGAACAGTCCATGTACAGTTCGATGATGAAACAGTTTTTGGTAATTCTTAATTATAAATTTTTTTGAGTAATTCTTATTTATAAAAAAAAAAAATATTACTTTTTTCCTCTGTTTTATGAATGAATGCTTTACTGAATTGTTTACTGATTTTTTTTTTCTGCCATTGACTAAATTAATGTTTTAATGAATGAGTTAATGAATGGTTTTTTCAGCTGTTGAATGGTTTAATGAATGTTTTAATGAATGATTTAATGAAAGCATTTTTCAACTATTGAGTGAAATAATTTGCATTGTAGATGCATTGTTATTTGCATTGTGAAATAATGAAATAAATTGTTATTTGCAAGTATAGGCATTGGGTTTGGGGAGTTGAGAGTGATGTGAGGCGGGGAGGGGCCATAAGAGCTTCCACCTTCACATGGTTGGTCCTATTTAGTAGAGAATATTAAATTATTCTAGAAACAGAGAGGAGCTCAATGAATGTTAAGGAAGAATACATTTAAAAACATCTATTTCTATATTTTTACTGTGTAATTTTCACTATTGCTATTTGACTCCTCCATTGGAACTTGTTACAGATAGCGTTGAGAAACATTTCCATAGTTAAAAGGCAAGAAATGGAGTTTTGATTAGATCGATGGGCTTATATATATAGTATTTTTGGTTATCCATGTTTTATCAGGTGATATATTCTTAACAATTAATTTACTTGAATAGTTGAATAGTATTGTAATTTACATTATAATAGAATTGTATTTATTTAGATTTTTTTTGTTATTTTCATAAACAAACATAAATATATTTGATGGGTCCTAACATGGAACTATTGCAACAAGACAAAAAATGAAGTATGTTGAATGATGTTTTGAAAGGTAAAGCATAAGAAGACAGTGTGAAGATCCAAAAATCAAGGTATAGTTTAATGATAATTTATTAATGCTCATGTAATTTGTTCCTTATAAATAAACTAATGTAAATTATTTATTCCTTTTGTGTAGGAAAGTAACGATCCCGTTCATGTCGAGGATGAAGTACATGACCAACCAAACGAATATCATGCTTCTCATCCTGGTAATGAATTTATTAATGTGCTACTATTTTTATAGACCATTGCAGATGATGAACATTAATTCTAATTCTACACAATTCAACTACAAAGCATGTAGCTGCAGATCATAACACGGAACAGGTTGGGCCAGTACGAGATAATGTTGAACATGTTGATGTGCACATGGTAGGTAAAAACACACATTCGTAATGTTTTTTAATGAATTACTCATATTTATCAAAATATAAATATATTAATGAAAGTTTTTGCATTATTGTAGAAATTCATCGCCCCTCGCCTGAAGTTCAACCTTGCGAGCAGAATAGTAGGGATACCGATGATCATATTCCTGAAGATGTGATTCTAACTAAATATTTAAAGAGAAGCAAAGTAAAAAGGATTGACTAACAAATTTTGAGTAATTCCTATTTATAAAAAAAAAAATTTAATGCTTTTTCCTTTGTTTTATGAATGAATGCTTTACTGAATTGTTTACTGATATCTTTTTTCTGCCATTGACTAAATTAATGTTTTAATGAATGAGTTAATGAATGGTTTTTTCAGCTGTTTAATGATTGAATGGTTTAATGAATGTGATAAAGAATGATTTAATGAAAGCATTTTGCAACTATTGAGTGAAATAATTTGCATTGTAGATGCATTGTTATTTGCATTGTGAAATAGTGAAATAAATTATTATTTGCAAGTATAGGCATTGGGTTTGGGGAGTTGAGAGTGATGTGAGGGGGGGGAGGGGCCATAAGAGCTTCCACCTTCACATGGTTGGTCTTGTTTAGTAGAGAATATTAAATTATTCTTGAAACAGAGAGGAGCTCAATGAATGGTAAGGAAGAATACATTAAAAAACATCTATTTATATATTTTTACTGTGTAATTTTCACTATTGCTATTTGACTCCTCCAGTGGAACTTGTTACAGATAGCGTTGAGAAAATTTTCCATAGTTAAGAGGCAAGAAATGGAGTTTTGATTAGATTGATGGCCTTATATACATAGTATTTTTGGTTATCCATGTTTTATCAGGTGATATATTCTTACTAATTATAATTTTTTGCTTACATAATTTATGTTAGATCGTTATATTTTAAATTCCTTGATTAGATTAAGAAATTGAGTGTCATTTAATGTTTCTTGAGGATTTTAAAGAACTCAGTTACTTGAATTGAATTAGTAAATGATAGATGTTATATAACATGTTTATATAAATGGTTGGGCATGATAGCTTCTGAGATAGATTGTTTGAATACTTGGTCAATTGTAGCAGGATGCATTTATTTTCGCAACACCCTCATGTCTTCATTTTATGTTTTAAAGATTCTTTTGAACAAATAATGGCTTGTTTCTACATCATAAGTCCACATTCAATGTTTTCAAGATGATTTTGAACAAAGAATGGCTTGTCTCTACATCATAAGTCCACATTCAATGTTTTCAAGATGATTTTGAACAAAGAATGGCTTGTCTCTACATCATAAGTCCACATTCAACAGCCTTTGCAGCAAGATTTTTTATAGACTGAAAAACTAACATTCATTCTTTACTTGTTTATGGATTTTGCAATCCTGCAGATGAAAGATGTGGACAATGGTACACTGTTAAAGTGGACTCTTCAAAGGTTACGTTGGAAAATAGGGCAGATCTTCTTCAACAAGCTGAAGTTTGTGTGTGTGCTTTTGATATAGAGACAATCAAGCTTCCTTTGAAGTTCCCTGATGCCGAATATGAAATGATAATGTTGATTTCACACATGGTGGATGGGAAAGGCTATATTATTAAAATTAGAGAGGTAAAAACACTTGGCATTGTTTTATGCCCATTGGTCAGCCTATCCTTTGTTTTGGGATTTTTATTGCCATTGAAGATTGATGTTGCATTGATTGTTATGAACATCGTTTCTCTTATTTAGTTTTCCAATTCCTTTTCATTTGTTTCCTGAGTGTGTAGGGGTGGGGCATTGAAGACTTGGAGTACACTCCAAAGCCAGAATTTGAAGGAAATCTCAAAGTAGCAAATATGCCAAATGAGGTATATCTACCATTTACTGTTTACCCTAAGACTATAATTCTGAAAACAAGTATTTATCCCTGGAAGTTTGCTATGTTTTCCAGACAGAGCTTCTTAGGTGTTGGTTCAATCACATGCAAGAATTGAAGCCTACGATTTATGTCACGTATAATGGATATTTCTTTGATTGACCTTTCGTCGAACAATAGGATAAGCACCATGGAATGAAAATGAGTGATGTATGTTAATTTTCTTATCTAATATACTAGCATCTTATGCTTGTTGACTATTGCTGGATTTTCGTTCAATTATATGTTTAATTGGAAAAGGAGTTTATTATTTAGTGTATTACAATGAATGTATTGATCCACAGAGTGGACATCTCAAGACCCCAATGTATACTGTGTTCTTGAATCCTTTAGAATTTTTTCTCTACCTCTTAAAATTCCTGCATTTTTTTGCAACCAAGGATAGGTTTTTGACCATCATTATAAATTTTGATCCCTCTATTATCTAGCAACTTCATTTAGCAAGAACAATCTGTGCTTACCTTGGCTGTTTGGAATTTGCAAGAGTGAAGTTAAATATCTACTGTACATTATTAATAATGATTTGTGGTAACATACTCTATTGTTTCTTTGTCTCTTTGCTATATGAAGTGGTTATGTATTTGTAGGATTCAATCTTATTCTATATCCCTTCCTTAAGAAAAGATAGACTATTCTAAAAGTATTGAATGCCTTTTTGGTCAGCAAGTTTATTTCTGTTATTTTTTTATCTTAGTTGTTTCCTTTGGTCCCCTCTATTTAGAGACTATATAGGTTCAGTGTCCTCCATCATCACTTATTAATATTGGGGATGTAAAGCACTCATTGCATGAGAGCCCTTTCTTATATAGGGAGAAACTTATTCAGATACTTATACAATTAGCACAATGCATATGAAGGATAAAAACAATTATTTAGACCCATTTCATATTAATCATGTTATAAAAAGCCACCCTTTAGAAATTTAGTCAAGGACACAGACAATGTATGGGGACTGCTTCATTCCACTTTCCATTGTGTTCAACTAGGAAAACTTGATTGCAAGCAACCTTTCTTCGACTCTCTTGAAAGCCAAGTCACATAGACCATTTCTAAGTGGGTAAGTTGGAACATGTGGGCATGGGATTACGTAACCTTTGTACATGTGGTTCACACTACCTGACTTACTTGGAGAAGTGTGTAGGTAGAAGTTGTGTTGTAATCACCTACCCTTAGCACATATAATGTCTCTAGTTAAGGAACATTCTCTTAAAGTGTTCATGGATTGGTTAGATTGGACTTTTTCTTGTTAAGTGGTCCACTTGTAGACCTAGTACAGGGTTTCCTTGTAATTACTCTCTTCCTTATTCCATAAATAGAAAGGAGGGTGCTTCTCTTAAGGATATTGGGTTTTCTATTTTGCGAAAATTAAATTTAAGAGAAAAGTAGTTATGATAACTATATGTGCAAGGATGAAATATATACTTGACATAGAATCCTCTAGTTTGCTACCAGGCTTCCTACAGTGGTCAAATTCTAGGATGAAAGCATGTGGTCGTAAGTGAAATATTTGGATTTTTTTTAAATCCATCAACAGGCGTCGCTTTTTCAATGTTCTTTCGACACTCCGGTAAACCCATCCGATGGCTGTGTCATGAGTCCGACGCTTCTGCCTGTTGGATGACCGATGGTTAAAATGTCAGACTATGTTGAAAGGCCAACTCTTCTAGCATAATATTGTGTCGGCTTTCCGATAGTGTTTGGATTAAAAACCGATGACACCTCCATTACTCTGACACGTCTGTCCATCGGAAGGCCAACACTGCAAGGGTCGGAGGACGTCATATTTTCGATGGTTTATACAATTTTGGTTGGCACTTAGGAAGGAAAAATGGTCAAATATGCAACACAATGGTCTGTCGGATCTTTGACCCACATTAGTAGACTGTCGAAGATCCAACGTTACGCCACCAATGCCCAAAAAAAGTTCATGTGTAAAAAATGAGACAAAGAAGTGTCGAATTTCAAACATGCAAGGTGTCGGATTTTGGGTTGAAATTTTGTTGTGTATTCTCTAGGATACTCAATTTGTCATCAATATAGAATCATCAAAAGATTCCTAATATCTAAACCAGCAATACAACAAGATGAGCATAACCAGTGTCTACATCCCTCAACTATGAATCTAAGCTAATTTGCCATTAAGTGGTTGTCAGTACAAGTCTTTTCTGAATCAAATAGGAAGTGACTTTTCTAATTTCTTGTTTGGTTTAGGTACCCTTCTGTAACAACAAAGTATATTTAGAAAGCTTGTCTGCCATTGAGTTGAAATCACATATCTTGAATCACATAGACTTGGAGAAGGCTCAATTGGGTCTTGGGAATAGCTACAACAAATCCAACATGAAATTCAATGTCAATAGAGTGGATAACATGCTTAAACAAGATATTAGTCTTCTCGATACCTTGGACAAGGACATCAACACCTTCTGCAAGAGAGTAAGGTATTGTAAGTTTAAACTTAGTTTTGTATTTACTTTTTTGGGGGTTTTATATGAAACAACATTTAAGATAGTTTAGTCAGGGTCACTTCTAACAGTTGTCTTTTATACAGGGAAAAATATCATAATAATGGTGAGGTACCATTACTAGAACAAGCCCTAATCATGGGACCATACTCAACATACTTGTTTTTTGTAGGCCTACAATCCATGACTGAGGAGGAATTGAATGCAAAACATGACCATGTTTCTAATATAAATTTGACAAAATTGGCAGCTCTTTAGTGTTTTCTCTCAAATCCATCACTGACTGTTCAGAAACTTGCTGATTCTTCTTGCCTGTAATCTCAAACTTAGGTTTGTTCTCACTTGTATTCTCAAAATCAACTCCAAAAATGTCTGACAATTTTGAATTTAAATACTCTCTCTTTGAGCCTATGGAAATTGAACCCAGTGATAGATTAATTTTACTCACAACAATTAACAATTGATCATGCAAAATCACTCACAAAAGAGGCTGAAATTGGAGCTGAACACTAAACTGTATTAAATCAGTGTACAATAGCCAACCCTATAACATAATAGGTTGCTGAATAAATAACATACATCATGGATTCGAATGTATGAGGAGCAATTTGAATCTAGCATAAAGCAGGCTTACTAAAATTAAGCAAATCCCTCATAGGTGTAAAAAGCTGATCCCAAATCTGTCATGGAGCTCACGAATTGGAAAAATGGCTTAGGCAAGATAAAGAGTGGTGGAATGGCAGCTCATACATGCTCTTACAAGGAGAAAAGAGTGGAGGATGAAGAGGACAAAAAACTAGTTCACCTCACCTAGTCTAGCTTTTCCATTTGCCTTAAAACACTGAAAAAGCAAGGAATAAAGCAGAAAAAGAAGAAGGGCACCTAGGAGGCCAGGAATAAACTAGATTTGATTCCTTGGGATTTCCCATGTGCTACATGAGTCAAATAAGGCAAGTTTGACCACTATGGATAGGTAAAAGACAACTTGCACAAGGTGGGACACATGAACTAGGCTAATAAGACAAAAATAATTAAATTAATGTCTAAGTGGGTAAACTATGGGTTGATTATTCTAACACCCCCCCTTAAGCCTAACTTATGAGTAATATATCAGAAAATTATAGGGCCTATCAACAAGGCTTAGTCACCCTTTACATACTGCATGTCCATTTAAACAAGGAAAGAGGCAAAACCAACTTGGGAAAATCCTCCCTTAAACATGGACTGTAAACAAAATTTGGAAATCTTGTCTTCACTCATGCTTCATAGCATGATCAGCAATCCCTATTAGTGATTTGAGATTGCTGAAGGTCTTCTCACAAAATGGTTTGGTGAAGATATCAGCTGGTTGTTCTGAAGATGAACAGAAGAGTAGGTGAATGGTGCCATCATGCACAAGTTCTTTGATGTAGTGCATATGGATCTCAATGTGTCTGGTTCTCTACTTCTGAACTGGATCTTTGCAGATTCAAATGGTACTCTCGTTATCACAGTAGATGGTAGTTGATTACTCTGGTTCGAAGCCACACTCTCCAAGTAAACCCTGCAACCATAAACATTGAGTTGCTGCATTAACAACTCCTCTGTACTCTGCTTCTGTAGATGAGAGTGCAATGGCACTCTGTTTCTTGCTTGACCAACTGATTGGCCCTTCTACAAGCATGAACACATATATTGATGTGGAATTTCTATATGTTCTATCACCTTCCCAATCACTATTAGTAAATCCAATCAAATCAAGATCAGATTTTGCTTTATAGAAGATCCCATGAGTCCTTGTTCCCTGAACAAAGTTAAGGATCCTTTTGGCTGCTTTCCAATGGATCTCATGAGGCTGATCCATGTATCTAGAAGCCACACTTACTGCATAATAAATATCAGGTCTAGTATGTGTCACATACAATAAACATCCAATCAATTGCCTATACAGTGTATTGTTTACCATAGGTGAAGAATCAGCTTCTTCCAGCTTCACTCCTGAAAGAAAAAGAGTTTTGCTTGCTTTGCAATCCTTCATTCTGAATTTGTTCAGCAAGTCCAAGGCATATTTGGACTGGTGCACCTTGATTCCAGCTTTTTTTTGAGAAATATCAAGCCCCAAAAATTGACTTAAGAGCCCCAAATTTGTCATGGAGAAGGCTTGGTTCATAGCTCCTTTTAAGGAAGCAATCTTAGCCTTTGAGATTCCTGTAATGAGGAGGTCATCAACATATAACACAATGATCATTAATGAACCATTAACTAACTTCAAATATACATTTGGATCTGATTTGCACCGAAAAAAATTCAGTGATAGCAAGAAGCTATCGATCTTGGCATACCAAGCCCTGGGGGCTTGCTTTAGCCCATACAATGACTTTCTCAACCTGCACACAAGAGAAGGGTTAGTAGAAAAACCTTGAGGTTGCTGCATATATATCTATTCAATGATATCTCCATTCAGGAAGGCACATTTTACATCCATGTGATGTACCTCCCATTTCCTTGAGGCTGCAATGGTTAAGGCTAGCCTGATGGAATCCATCTTTACCACTGGGGAAAAGGTCTCATTGTAATATATGCCATGAACCTGTGAGTATCCCTTGGCTACCAATCTGGCCTTGTACTTCAGTGGTGAACCATCAGCAGAAAATTTGGTCTTATAGACCCACTTACACTGGACTAAGTTTCTCCCTGGGGGAAGATCCACTAGCTCCCATGTGTTGCTCTTCTGGAGTGAGTTGAACTCCTCCTTCATGGGTGTTTGCCATCTTGTATCTACTGCTGCTTCTTCATATGTTTGAGGATCAGACTCCACCATCAAATATTATTTTTTAGTAAACATAGGATCCTTCATGCATAGACCACTCTCAAACTGAGATCTAGTCCTCCTTGGGTCATTGGGATCCCCAGTTAGCTCTCTTGCTGTATGTAGTGTCTTGGATGCACATTTGGCCTTTTAGGGATTTTAGGGTATGCAATAAACTGATATCCATCAAACAAATCAGAATCAGCATGTTCAACAAACTCTTTACTTACTTCTTGAGGTTGAGGTGGAGAAGAGGCTTCTCCAACTTCCACTGCTGCAAGGGGTTCTTCTTCAAACTGAACACACCTTTCTATGAAGGATTTGTTTGTGCTCAAATTTATCAGTTTGTACCCTTTTGAATCTTTAGAGTATCCAACAAAAATACACTCTTGGCTTTGGGGCTGCAAAGCCTTCCTCTTCTCTGTTGGAATTCTAGCCCAAGCCTTTGAGCCAAAAATCCTGAAATGGGTCACATCTGGCTTGTGCCCACTCCATGCTTCGAAGGGATTCATGCCATCAACCTATTTATGAGGCACCCTATTATGAATATAGGCTGCACAGTTTATAGCTTCGGCCCAGTACTTTGGTGGCAAATTTTTGGCCTCCAACATGCATGTTGCCATCTCCTTCAGTGATATGTTCTTCCTCTCAGCAACACCATTTTGCTATGGTGTGTAAGGGATAGAATGTTGCATCTGAATACCTGCATCTACACAATAATTAATAAACTTAGACTTGACATACTCACCACCATTTTCAGATCTGAGAGCCTTGAGTTTCCTTCCAGACTAGTTCTCAACCAAAGCCTTAAAGACTTTGAATAGGCCAAAAACTTCAGACTTGTGTTTTAGGAAGTGTACCCAGCAATAAATGGAAAATTCATCAATGAAAGTAAATGCATATTTGTCCTAACTCATGGACATATGATGGATTGGGCCAGCAACATCACTGTGGATCAGCTCGAGGGGTGCAAAGGTTCTCTCATGACTAGCTCTCTCAAATTTGTGCTCTGGGTGTTTTCCTAGGATACAACCTTGGCAAACTCCTTTGGAAAATGTTATCTTGGGAAACCCTATGACCATCTCTTTTTCACTAAGATCAGAAAGATATTTGTAGTTTAGGTGGCCAAATATTTCATGCCAAATCTTGCTGGCTTCATTAGCATGAATCAGAAGAGCAGAGGGGTTTGAGTAGGGTAGGAAGTGTGAGAACATGTATACCTTTTGAGCATGATTTGCAACTCCTTTTGCAATGACTCTACCACTTGAGATCTCTGTGATCTCAAATTCATCAGGGGAGAATATGAATTTCTTAGGAGACCTAGTGTGGGTCATCTGGTACACTGACAAGAGGTTGGAGGCAAGACCAGGCACATACAACACATTTCTGAACTGACCATGATCAAGATCAATCCTCCCTTTTCCCAAACTTTCAGTGAGAGAGTCATCTCCCAGTACTATAGGTGGTCCTTTCGACATATCAAGTGAGGAGAAGGAATCCTTGGTCGAAACCATGTGTCTTGAAGCTCCAGAATCAATGATAAAACTGGGTGAGCTTGATGTGCTAGCAACCAATGCATGAACTCTCTCTCTGTCATCTGAACTTGATCCTCCTTCTCTCTTCTTTGAGCTTTCTGAAAGGGAGATGCCATTCTTCTCCAGCAGTTGGGTCAGCATGTCTATTTGCTTCTTCATACAAGAGCTTTCAGTGTGATTGCCCTTATTGCAGTATGCCCACTTGCTCATTTCACCTTTGTTTTTCTTCTTCTGGTAGTTATTCTTGGAACCTTGTGGCTCCTCTAGAGATTGTTTCTTGTCTCTCTTTTGCTTAGGTGGCTTTTTAGCTTTCTTTTTGCCTTTTGAATCCACCTTCAAATCTCCAGCAATCAGAGCTTGATCTTTGGATGGGTTGATGGTGCCCATCATCACCAGCTTATCCTGTTCTTGTGTGAGAGATTCCATGAAATCTGTAAGGCTAGGCATCTTCCAGGTTCGAGCTGTCAGTTTTGTGGCATAGAAGGTCGAACAAACACTGAATAGTCAGGGCCTAGCTTTGAGAGAATGGCTAGGATGAGCTGATCATCCTTCTTTTTGATCCCACACTGTTTCAGCTACAAAACTAGTGCTTTGAACTTGGAGAAATATAGCTGGAGGGATTCAAAGCTATTTGGACTCAGAGAGATCAGCTCATTTTCGATTTGATGTCCCCTCATCTCATCTGTCTTTCCAAAAATATCAGAAAGCTTCTCCCATTCTTCATTCGATGATGTCAATCCATCAAGATGGAAAAGGAGGTCTCTGGAAATACTCAGACACAGGAGACCATAGGCCTCATCCCTCCTGTTGTGCCATTTTATCTTCTCTACAGGTGCATTGGGCTCTGCTTCTGTTGCCATAGTCACCCTATAGAGGCATTTCGCTCTCAACAGTATCTCCATATCTTCTTTCCATTCAAAGAAATTGAAGGGAGTCAAGATAGTTTTATGTGATTGATCCATAGCTTAGAAAATCTGTTTCGGCTGTCAGTAGAAGGCTCCCAGTCACTGATGTTGAACCTGCAAAACAATTTTGAAGGAGAGAAATCGATATACAATGGATTTGATACCATTTGGAAATTGAACCCAGTGATATATTAATTTTACTCACAACAATTAACAATTGATCGTGCAAAATCACTCACAAAAGAGGCTGAAATTGGAGCTGAACACTAAACTGTATTAACTTAGCGTATAATAGCCAACACTGTAACATAATAGGTTTCCTAATAAATAACATACATCAGGGATTCGAATGCATGAGGAGCAATTCAAATCTAGCATAAAGCAGGCTTACTAAAATTAAGCAAATCCCCCATAGGTGTAAAAAGATGATCCCAAATATGTCATGGAGCTCACGAATTGGAAAAATGGCTTAGGAAAGCTAAAGAGTGGTGGAATGGCAGCTCATACATTCTTTTTCAAGGAGAAAAGAGTGGAGGATGAAGAGGACAAAAAATTAGTTCACCTCACCTAGTCTAGCTTTTCCATTTTCCTTAAAACACTGAAAAAGCAGGGAATAAAGCAAAAAAAGAAGAAGGGCGCCTAGGAGGCTAGGAATAAAGTAGATTTGATTCCTTGGGATTTCCCATGTGCTACATGAGTCAAATAAGGCAATTTTTACCACTATGGATAGGTAAAATACAACTTGCACAAGGTGGGACACATGAACTAGGCTAATAAGACAAAAATAATTAATTTAATGTCTAAGTGGGTAAACTATGGGTTGATTATTCTAACAGAGCCCTTTGACACACTCCACATATTAAACTTTACTTGATCATCTAAGCTGCTTGTCAACTCACCAATTTCTGGTCCAAACAAGTTTCCTTCAGTGGTCAAATTCTAGGCTGAAACCAATGTCTATTAATTAAAATTGTCATGGATAATGTTTGAATATGAATGGTAGGATACCCTTGTTACTCTTGTTATTTTTCTTGCATTTCCCTAGTAAGAGGAAACTACTTGCATGAATGATAAGCATGTGATTGATGTTGTTTTCTTTGCATAAGTGATTATAACATGAAAATGACATTGTACAAGTGAATGAATTATTGGAGATTGCGTGAATTAGTGATCATATTGAGACATATTATTCATGATAATATGTTAGGTATTGAGTGATGATAGTGCCACATAAAGGATATGAATAGATTATTTCCTATACTCAATGATTATTACCTGATAATATAATCTGCTTGTTGATGTACTTATGAAACCAAGACTGATGATGTTGATGATATTGTTGCTCTAATGATCTACCCATGAACAAGGGTATTGCCAACAACCATCAAATGTAACAACAAGGGTATCGATGGAAACCATGAAAGGTATGAGTTGGTTATGTTAATTTTCATAAGTACTGAAATGGGATTTGGTAAGAGTCCCTCAACCATGTTTAATTATATGAATTGATCTATTTATGCTAGCTTTGGGAATGTTGAATGCATGTATGAGTATCTTATTTCTAGGTAGAGCATGGACCAAGTTGTGAATATTTGATTCAATAAAGTTTGTTAAATTCTTTCATGTATTCATACGAGTGTGTTTCATAGTTGATCTGGTTAATAGTAATAACCAAGTATTAATGAGCGGTATACTCATGTTGTGGATGTGATGCCATGTGTGAGACCATGAGGATGTTGGGTTATGATTCCTTTAATGTTGCACAAGAATCCCATGAACCTTTTATTGATGTTGGCCTACCATGAGACCTCTTTTCCATCATGAAGGGAGAAAGTGAACTCTTGATGTTGCAATCGGGTGAAGAAGGGAGACACCTTGAAAATGAACAATTAAAGAAAGTAATAATCATAATATAATGACAATACAGATGTGTAACAATTGATGTGTCGATGCATGATTTGAGCTAGCATAACCTTTGGAAATCATTTTAAGAATGTTGTTTGTGATATTGTTACATGCATAAGTGATAATTCATTGCATAGAAATTCCAACAAGTGATTTTATATTTGATTTATTGTGTGTAATTCTAGATTCATTTCATACTATTGAGGTTATGCAATGAAGAAATTAAGTGAGGAAATTTCCATTGACTGCTAGATGTTTGAGATCTATGTTAGTAGGACATGTTGTAGGTGGATGTATGTGATGATGGAAGTGACAATAAGACCATGAAATGATACAAAATACTATTACCTACAAAGATTCAATCAACATGAAGGTAGCCTCACAGTTAACTAAAATTTTGATTCTTTGTGGAAGACAGTTGAAATTTTAGAATTGCAATTTTAGATTTAGGTTTTGCTAATGAATTTTGATGGCTGCTTTGGCTGATTTAGATTTTTGTCAAGAGGACACATTGTAGGAATATTATGTGTTGATTCCTACAAGAGACAAAATATATGAGCATGGACTCATAGTTAATCTTTGGATTTTTTTTTTAAAAATCCATCAACATGCGTCGCTTTTCCGACGTGCTTCCAACACTCCGGTAAACACATTCGACGGCTGTGTCATGAATCCGACACTTCCACCCATTGGATGACCGACAAATAAAGTGTTGGACCACGTTGAAAGGCCGACTCTTCCAATGTCAGATGGCGTTGGGTATCCGACACTTGCTGGATAAAAATACCGACGACGGCGCCATTCCTACAACACTTCTGTCCATTGGAAGGCCGACTATTCAAGGGTCAGAGGACGTTGGATGTCTGACAATTTCTTGATAAAAAACTGACAACGCCGCCATTCCTATGACACTTATTTCCATCATATTTTTGACGGTTTATGCAATTTTGGTTGGCACTTTGGAAGGAAAAATGGTCGAATATGTGACACAATGGTATATTGGATCTTTGAACCACATTAGTACAATGTCGAAGATCCGATATTATGCCACTAATGGCAAAAAAAAGTGTATGTGTCGAAAGGCCGACTCTTAAGTGTCGAATTTCAGACATGCAAGGTGTCAAATTTTGGGTTGAAATTCTGTTATGAGAGCTGGTTGGATACATAGATTCCGATTGGGTGGGTGATTCTATTGATCGGAACTCTACTTCCAAATATTTATTCATGTTTGGTGGTGGCCCCATTTGCTGGTCTAGCAAAAATCAGGTTGCCATAGCATTGTCTTCATCAGAGGCTGAGTATCAAGGAGCGGTGAATGCTTGCATCCAAGTTGTTTGGTTGCAAGGCATTCTTTCATATTTTGATCATGGTAGTACTTTGTACACTATCCTCTTTTGTGACAATCAAAGTGCTATTAATATAACCACAGATCCAGTTACCAGGTAGAGGACCAAGCATGTAGAGATACACGTGCACTATATCAGGGAGCTAGTGCATGACAGGACCATCATTCTGCAATACTGCCCAAATAATGAGAGATTGCAGACATCTTCACCAAGATATTTTCAGAAAATAAGTTCACTTACCTCCGTTCACTGTTGGGGGTGAGTTCATCAGGGTGATCCAACTACTTTCAGTGTTCAACTTGAAGGGGGGTTTTTCCCACTGGGTTTTCCCTCTTTTCCTGACTTAGTTTGTTTTGAGCATTGTTTGAGTTTTAGTATTGTACATGGTGACCTATGGCCTTTATTTCTAGGGCCCTAGCATTCTTATGCACTTTATGTTTTCTACTTCTCTTGAGAATAGCTTAAGGGGGGGTGTTGGAGACATTTACCACCATACACACTCATTTTGGTCAATTTTCCCTAATTAAACCACTATCCTAAGTTTTTTGACTTAATTGACATCAAAAGAGTAATGTATGACATCAACATGAGCACATCGATGCCTACCTTCAGTCAAGGAGGCCAACTAAGCCTTATCCTTCATTCGAGGAGGCTAACTGGAGCACCCCGGGGGTGATCTGAGTGTCATAAATGCACTTAATTGATAACTGATGGTTACAATTAGTTGAAAAAACTAATGAAGGCTTCTCCTTTGATTAAATTGAATATTTAATTAATATTTAATGAATTGGAGTAAATAGGGGTGCTTCCAACCACTTCTTATGGTCAGTTTGACTTCAGCTAACCTCATCAGGGTTCATTGGAGTCATTGATGTGCTACCACTTGTTGGTTGGATTTTAGTGACATGTGTCTGAGCTACCTTCAGTTAGACTCAGTCATTTATTGCACTCTAACTTCAGTTAGGACTCGGTTGAGTCAATTAGGGTTTTGATCAGTGGTTAACTTGAGTGTTCACTGTGGCTTTCATTTAGTTAATATAGACTCACTCATTCAATTCGAATGACCTCCTTGGGAATTTGAATTGTATTGGAATTCATGCATCTGGAATGATCATTGTATTGTATCATCATTCTTTCATTTGATTATATAGAGCTGCTACTCCCATTGCAGCAACATTTTGCTAATTTTATGCATATTTGTTTCAATTCTTTGTGAAACTGTGCTTTTAGTTCCTAGACCACTGTGACAAATTAATATGGTATCATATCTCATGGAGGGATGAAGCTCATATCTCTCAAAAACAAGGTTTTTGACAGATATTGCATGAAAATTTGAGCAAAGCTCAAAAATTCCAGCACTGCACAAAAAGCCAAGGCTTACCACTTAATACCCCAAGTAAGGAAATTGTTGGTCAAGCTTGCTTGATCAACTATGCTGGGTGTGATGAAAGCCTAAAATATGTAGGCTGTCTGACTTATGGTTCCCCTTTTGTTGTGATTTGCAGGTTTTTAACAAGTGAAAGCATTCGCTACAGTAGTTTCATATGGATTCTTTCGTAGAACTCTTGAATCCATTCAGTTTTTACTCATGGAAAGGAGACATGGATATCCAGCTACGTACTAGAGGACTCTATAGGGTCACTATGGACACTAAAGAAGAGCCTACTTCTGTGACAGACAATGCTAGATTCTTGAGCAAGAAAGATGAAGCATTCAGATTCTTGTGCCTCTCTGTTTCCCAGGATCTTCTTTTCCATCTCTCGATATTGAAGAATCTAAAGGAAATCTCAGAAAAGTTGGAAACCCTGTATGGAAAATAGGATGATTTGAGAGTATACCATCTTGAGAATGATTTGATGTCTCTCTAGCCTTCCAATTTCGATACCTTGAATGATTTTTTCACAAAGTTCAAGAACATTGTCTTACTGTTGAAGCAATGTAAGGTGGAGAAGGAGTATGATCAGCTGATCCTCACCATACTCTCCAAATTTGGAGTTGATTGTTTGGTTTTTGTCTCTACATTTCATGTGGGGAATATCACAACCCCTGGATGGAATATGCCTTCATTGAGTCCCTAACAAGTGAACATGATAAGATTGTCCAGATGGGGATCATTAGATCCTCCCATGATCAATCCCTCCATGTCTCGGGGACCAAAGATCTAAAGTTTAAAGGAAAGGAGTAGAAGAACCCAAAAAACAAATTCAAAGCTCCTAAGACTAAAGTTGAAAACCAGTAGCATGAAGAGTCTTCCGGCTCAAATAAGAACAAAGGAAAAGGGCATCATGGAAAGGAAAAAGTCAAGTGTTCATACTACGGGAAGGGCTTCCACCCTGAACATGCCTGCATGAAAAAGAAACTTGATGAAGCTACCTCTCTCCTTGAGATAAATCACATCAATCTTCTGGAAATCTTTCGAAGGAGAGATCAGCGCGATTGAGAACCACAACATGAAAGAGGTCATGCCCTCATGGAAAGCACTTTGAAGTCCAAATCACTCTTGATAGATTCTGGAGTTTCAAACCACATGATGGATGAAAGAGACTCCTTCTCATCTTTGGAGACTATAAAATGCATTCCCATCCACATGGGAGATGACTCCACCATCATAATCGAAGGACAAGGTACTGTTGATCTTGAGCATGGCTATTTTTCAAATGTTCTGTATGTACCATCTATGGCATCAAAAATCCTTAGTGTTTATCAGATGACACATATGGGAGTTCCCGAGAGAGTCTCCTTCATCTTGGATGGTGTATAGATCATAGAACTTGCATCTGGGAAACTTGTTGGAAAAGGCCTTGCAAACCATCATGCAAAAGCGTACGATTTCTCCCATTTTGTGACAGATGCAAAGCCCACCGCATTGCTGACTCATGGAAATGAATTCAGTAGAATATGGCATGAGAGGTTCAGCCATATGAACCTCAAATACTTGCATAAATTACAGAATAACTCTATGGTTGAAGGCCTCCCGGTCATCAAGGCAATCACTGGAATTTGCAAGGGTTGTGTTGTTGGAAAGCACCCTGAGCATAAGTTCGATCTTGGGAAGGAAAGCCGAGCATCATGAATCTTGGGACTAATACATTTTTATATCAATGGTCCCATGCCTATCACATACATGAATGGATCAAGGTACGTTCTAACTTTCATTGATTATTTTTCTAGGTACACATGGGTCTTTTTTTATCAAAAAGAAGTCTGAAGTTTGTGAAAAATTCACTGAATTGAAGGCCTTGATTGAGAATGCATCTGGCCAAAAGATCAATATATTGAGATCTGATAATGGATGGGAGTATGTTAGTAATTATTTACTACATATATGGTCCCAAATTGTTATTCAGGTCCAGCATTCAGTTCCCTACACTTCCCAGCAGAACAGTGTAGCAGAGAGGAAGAATCGGTCTCTCAAGGAGATGACCACCTGTATGTTGGAATCAAAGAAGTTGGCTGCAAATTTGTGGGCTGAATACATCCATGCTGCAAAATATTTCAAGAATAGAGTGCCACACTCATCTGTGAAATGGAATACCCCTTTTGAAGCATACTTTGAACACAAGCCGGATGTGTCGAATCTGCGGGTGTTTGGGTCCACTGCATGGGCCTGAATTCCACTTGATAAAAGGAGGGCTATGCAAACACAAAGAATAGAATGTATGTTTATTGGGTATTCTGATGAATCAAAATGTTTCAAGCTGCTGGATATCAAAACAAAAAATATTATCATTGAAAGGATTGTCAAGTTTGATGAGCCTCTTTAGGAGGTGGAACTAGTGAAGGAGAAAACTACTGAATTTCCTTCCTATTCTACTGAATATTTGGATGATGAAATTGGTGGTGATGAACCTGATTTGGATCCTATGGTTTTTTATATTAGTGTACAAAAAAAATCATATTCTGAATCAAAACCTAAAGTAAAAAATCATCTCCCAACATGGGCCCGATAGACACTCTCCTCCGCAGGAGATAACATTGAAAATCCGGATGTTCCAAGGAGAACCCGGTCTGATATTCAAAGAGCAGGTATTGCACTTTACTGTCCTAATTATTTGCTGTAAAATATTGTTATTTTATTATCATTTTAGACCCTAATTCTTACTACCATGCTCGGAAGGATCCGAGATGGCAAGTTTCCATGGATGAAGAGATGGATTCTCTTCAGAAAAACACTACCTGGGAGCCAGATTCTCTTCCTCCGGGAAGGAAATTGGTTCAATGCAGGTGGGTGTTTCAGAAAAAGGTTGATGCATATGGTAAAAGATACAAATATAAGGCAAGGCTGGTGGAAAAATGTTTCTCCCAGGTACAAGGTGTGAACTACCATGAGACTTTTGCATCGGTTGCAAAAATGGACTCCATCCACCTAGTTTTGGCAATTTTATCATCTAAGCACTAGGAAGTGCATCATATGGATGTTAAGTCAGTATTTATACATGGATATATTCATGAGAATATATACATGAATCATACTGAGGGATACATTTTTTATCCATCTTTGGTTTGCAAGCTAAAGAAGTCACTATACGGGTTAAAACAGGTCCCAAGAGAGTGGTATTCCAAGATGGATGCCTTCCTTCTCTCGCAAAACTTCCAAAGGTGTAAATCAGATCCAAATGTGTATACACAAAAGTATGATGTCCATTTTATTATTATTTTTTATATATTGATGAATTACTAATCATAGGTAGCGCAGTTGCTTCTATTTCAGTCATCAAAACTACTCTCCACAATGCATTTGAAATGAGCGATTTGGGGCTCTTATAACAATTTTTGGGGCTTGAAATTGAGCAAAATTATAATGGGATAATGGTAACTGAGTACAAATTCATATCATACCTTTTATTCAAGTTTAACATGGCTAAATGTAGAGCTTCTCCATTCCCTTTCCTTTCAGGGATCAGCCTTGAAGAAGGAAAAAGCACACCTCCCATGGACTGCACTATTTATCGATAACTGATTGGTAGCTTGTTAAAATTGACTCATTATTGGCATGATATATATTATGCCATGAATTCTGTATCAAGATACATGCAGCATCCCCATGATATTCATTGGAAGGTATCCAAGAGGATCCTCCAGTACATTCAGGGAACTAGGACCTACGACATTCACTATGCTACAGACTTCGAGCTAAAGCTGGTTGGATACATAGATTTTGATTGGGTGGGTGATTCTATTGATCACAAGTCTACTTATGGATATTTCTTCATGTTTGGTGGTGGCCCCATTTTCTGGTCTATCAAAAATTAGGTCGTTATACCATTTTATTCATCAGATGTTGAGTATCGAGGAGCGATGAATGCTTGCATCCAAGCTATTTGGTTGCAAGGCATTGTTTCAAAGTTTTATCGTGGTACCACTTTGTCCACTGTCCTATTTTGTGACAATCAAAGTGCTATTAAGATATCCACAAATCCAATTACCAGGCAGAGGACCAAGCATGTAGAGATACACATGCACTATATCAGGGAGCTAGTGCATGATAGGACCATCATTCTGCAATAGTGCCTAACTGATGAGCAGATTGCAAACATATTCACCAAGAGACTTTCAAAAAATAAGTTCACTTTCCTCCGTTCACTATTTGGGGTGAGTTCATGAGGGTAATCCAAGTACTTTCAGTGTTCATCTTGAGGGGGGGGTTTTCCCACTGGGTTTTCCCTCTTTTCCTCACTTAGTTTGTTTTGAGCATTTTTTGATTTTTAGTATTGTATAGGGTGACCTATGGCCTTTGTTTCCAAATCCCTAGCATTCTTATGCACTTTATTTTTTCTACTTCTCCTGAGTATAGCTTATGGGGGGGTGTTGGAGACATTTACCACCATACACAGTCATTTTGGTCAATTTGTCCTAGTTAAACCACTATCCTAACTTTTGTTGACTTAATTGACATCAGAGGAGCACTATATGACATCATCATGAGCACACCCATGCCTACCTTCAGTTAAGGAGGCCAACTAAGCCTTCTCCTTCATTCGGGGAGGCTAACTAGAGCACTCCGGGGGTGATCTGAGTGTCGTAAATGCACTTAATTGATAATTGATGGTTACAATCAGTTAAACAAAGCAGTGAATGCACATCCTTTCATTAAATTGATTATTTAATTAATATTTAATGAACTGGAGTCAATAGGGGTGCCTCCAACCACTTCTGATGGTCAGTTAGACTTCAGTTAACCACATTAGGGTTCATTGGAGTCATTGATATGCTACCACTTGTTGGTTGGATTTCAGTGACATGTTTATGAGCTACTTTTATTTAGACTCAGTCATTTATTACACTCTGACTTCGGTTAGGACTTAGTTGAGTCAATTAGGGTTTTGATCAGTGGTTAACTTGAGTATTCACTGTGGCTTACAGTTAGTTAAGATAGACTCACTCATTCAATTTGAATGACCTCCTTGTGAATTAGAATTGTATTGGAATTCATGCATCTGGCATGATCATTGTATTGTATCATCATTCTTTCATTTGATTATACAGAGCTTCTACTCCCATTGCAGCACCATTTTTCCAATTTTATGCATATTTGTCTGAATTCTTTGTGAGACTGTGTTTTCAGTTCCTATAGCACTGTGACAAATTAAAATTGTGTTAGAGCTCACAGTGGGTTGAAGCTCAGATCTCTCAAAAATAAGGTTTTTGACAGATCTTGCATGAAAATTGAGAAAAGCTCAAAAATTCCACCACTGCACCAGAAGCCAAGGCTTACCACTTAAAACCCCAAGTAAGGAAATTGTTGGTCAAGCTTGCTTGATAAACTTTGCTGGGTATGATGAAAGCCTAAAATGTGTAGGTTTTCTGACCTTACGGTGCCCCTTTTGTTGTTATTTGTAGGTTTTTAACAAGTGAAAGCATTCTCTCCAACAGTTTTAGATGGCTTCTTCTATAGAACTCTTGACTCCATTCAATTTCCACTCATGGAAAAGAGACATGGAGATCCATCTATGTACCAAAAGACTCTATAGGGTCACTATGGACATTAAAGAAGATCCTAGTTCTATGACAAACAAATCTATATGCTTGAACAAGAAAGATGAAGCATTTAGATTCCTGTGCCTCTCTGTTTCCTGGGATCTTCTTTTCCATATCTCTGGAATGAAGACTCCAAAGGAAATCTGGGATGAATTGGAAACCCTGTATGGAAAACAGGATGATTTGAGAGTATACTAGCTTGAGAATGAGTTGATGTCTCTCCAGCCTTCCAATTTCGATACCTTGAACGATTTTTTCACAAATTTCAAGCACATTGTATTACTGTTGAAGAAATGTAAGGTGGAGAAGGAGTATGATCAGCTCATCCTCGCCATACTCTCCAAACTTGGAGATGATTATTTGGTTTTTGTCTCTACATTTCGTGCGGGAAATCTCACAACCCATGAATGGAATATGCCTTCACTCAATGCCTTCATTGAGTCTCTAACAAGTGAACATGATAAGCTTGTCTAGATGGGGATCATCAGATCCTCCTATTATCAAGCCCTCCATGTCTCAGGGACCAAAGATCTGAAGGGTAAAGGAAAGCAGTAGAAGAACCCAAAAACCAAATTTGAAGCTCCTAAGCCTAAAGTTGAAAACCAACAGCATAAAGAGTCTTCCAGCTCAAAGAATAACAAAGGAAAAGGGAATCATGGAAAGGAAAAAGTCAAGTGTTCATACTATGGGAAGGGCTTCCACCTTAAACATGCTCGCATGAAGAAAAAAAACTTGATGAAGTTGTCTTTCTCCTTGAGAGAAATCACATCAATCTTCTGGAAATATTTTGGAGGAGAGATCAGCAAGATCGGGAACCACAGCATGAAAGAGGTCATGCCCTCAAGGAAATCACTTCAAATTCCAAAGCACTCTTGATAGATTCTGGATCTTCGAATGACATGATGGCCGAAAGAGACTCCTTCTCATATTTGGAGACCGGCAAATCCATTCCCATCCACATGGGAGATGACTCCACCATCATATCCAAAGGACAAGGTACTGTTGATCTTGAGCATGCCTATTTTTCAAATGTTCTGTATGTACCATATCTGGCATCAAACCTCCTTAGTGTTTATCAAATGACACATATGGGAGTGAAAAAGAGAGTCTCCTTCAGCTTGGATGATGTAGGGATCAAAAAAATTGCATTCGGGAAACTTGTTGCAAAAGGCGTTGCAAACCATCATGCAAAATCCTATGAGTTCTCCCATTTTGTGATGGATGCAAAGCCCACCGCATTGCTAAATCATGGAAATGAAGTTAGTAGACTATGGCATGAGAGGTTTGGCCATATAAACTTCAAATACTTGCATCAATTACAGAATATTTCTATTGTTGATGGCCTCCCGGTCATCAAGGAAACCACTAGAATTTTCAAGGGATGTGTTGTTGGAAATCACCCTAAGCATAAGTTCGATCGGGGGAAGGGAAGCCAAGCATCATGCATCTTGGGACTGGTACATTTTGATTTAGTTGTCCCATGCCTATAACATCCATGAATGGATCAAGGTACGTTTTGACTTTTATTGATTATTTTTCTAGGTACACATGGGTCTTTTTTATCAAAAAGAAGTCTGAAGTATGTGAAAAATTCACTGAATTGAAGGCCTTGATTGAGAATGCATCTGGGCAAAAGATCAAGATATTGATATCTGCTAATGGAAGAGATTATGTCAGTAATTATGTACTTCATATATGTTCCAAAATTGTTATTCAGGTCCAGTATTCAGTTCCCTACACTCCCCAGCAGAACGGTGTAGCGGAGAGGAAGAATCGATCTCTCAAGGAGATGACCACCTATATGTTGGAATCAAAGAAGTTGGCTGAAAATTTGTGGGATGAATCCATGAATGCTACAAAATATATTTAGAATATATTTCCACACTCATTGATGAAATGGAAGACCCCATTCGAAGCATACTTCGGACACAAGCCGGATGTGTCGAATCTGCGGGTGTTTGGGTCCACTGCAAGGGCCCAAATTCCACTTGATAAAAGGAGGGCTTTGCAACTACAAAGAATAGAATGTCTGTTTATTGGGTATCCTAATGAATCAAAAGGATTCAAGCTATTGTATATCAAAACAAGACACATCATCATTGAAAGGAGTGTCAAGTTAGATGAGCCTCTTCAGGAGGTGGAACTAGTGAAGGAGAAAACTACTGAATTTTCTTCCTATTCTACTGAATATTTGGATGATGAAATTGGGGGTGATGACTCTGATTTGGATCCTATGATTTCTGATATCAATGTATATCAAACATCAGATGCTGAATCATAACCTGAAGTAAAAAATCATCTCCCAACATGGGCCCGACAAAACTCTCCTCTATAGGAGATAACATTGGAAATCTAGATGATCCAAGGAGAAGCCGGTCTGATTTCCAAAGAGAAGGTATAGCTCTCTCTTGTCCTGATTATTTTCTATATAAATATTGTTATTTGATAATAATTTCAAACCATAATTCTTACTACCATACTCAGAAGGATCTGAGATGGAAAGTTTCCATGGATGAAGAGATGAATTCTCTTCAGAAAAACACTACTTGGGAGCTAGTTTCTCTTCCTTCAGGAAGGAAATTGGTTCAATGCAAGTGGGTGTTTCGGACTAAAGTTTCCAAATATGGTAGAACCTACAAATATAATTCAATGCTGGTGGAAAAATGTTTCTCCCAGGTATAAGGTGTGGACTACCATGAGACTCTTGCACTGGTTGCAAAAATGGACTACATCGGCCTAGTTTTGGCAATTTCAGCATCTAAGCACTGGGAAGTGAATCATATGGATGTTAATTCATACTTTATACATGGATATATTCATGAAAATATATACATGAATCAACCTAAGGGCTACATTTCTGATCCATATTTGATTTGCAAGCTAAATAAGTCACTATAAGGGTTAAAACAAGCCCCAAGAGAGTGGTATTCCAAGATGGATGCCTTCCTTCTCTCACAAAACTTCCAAAGGTGTAAATCAGATCCAAATTTGTATGCACAGCACTATGATGGTCACTTGATTATTATTGTTTTATATGTTGATGAATTACTGATCACAGGTAGCACAGTTGCTTCTATTTCAGTCATCAAAACTGCTCTCCACAACGCATTTGAAGTGAGCGATTTGGGGCTCTTAAAACAATTTTTTGGGGCTCGAAATTGAGAGAAATTATGATGGGATAATGGTCAATCAGTAAAAATAGATATAATACATATTATTCAAGTTTAAAATGGCTAAATTTAGATATTCTCCATTTCCTTTCATTTCATGGCTCAACCTTGAAGAAGGAAAAAGCACACCTCCCATGGACCGCACTATTTATCGACAACTGATTGGTAGATTGTTGTACTTGAATCATTATCATCCTGATATCTATTATGCCATGAATTATGTATCAAGATACATGTAGCATCCCCATGATATTCATTGGAAGGCAGCCAAGAGGATCCTCCAGTACATTCAGGGAACCAGGACCTACGGCATTCACTATGCTACAGACTCCGATTGGGTGGGTGATTCTATTGATCTGAAGTATACTTCTAGATATTTATTCATGTTTTGTGGTGGCCCCAATTTATGGTCTAGCTAAAATTAGGTCGCCATAGTATTGTCTTCATCAGAGGCCGCGTATCGAAAAGTAGTGAATGCTTGCATCCAAGCTGTTTGGTTGCAAGGCATTATTTCAGAGTTTGATCTTTGTAGTACTTTGTCCACTATCCTATTTTGTGACAGTCAAAGTGCTATTAAGATATCCACAGATCCAGTTACCAGGTAGAGGACCAACCATGTAGAGATACACGTGCACTATATCAGGGTGCTAGTGCGTGACAGCACCATCATTCTACAATACTATCCGACTGATGAGTAGATTGTAGACATATTCACCAAGAGCTTTTCAGAAAAGAAGTTCACTTACCTCTATTCACTATTGGGGGTGAGTTCATCAGGGTGATCCAACTATGTTCAGTGTTTAGCTTAAGGGGGGGTTTTTCCACTGTGTTTTCCCTCTTTTCCTCACTTACTTTTTTCTGAGCATTGTTTGAGTTTTAGTATTGTATAGGGTGACTTATGGCCTTTGTTGTTGGGGACCTAGCATTCTTATGCACTTTATGTTTTCTACTTCTCCTGAGTATAGATTAAGGGGGGGTGTTGGAGACATTTACCACCATACACACTCATTTTTGTCAATTTGGCCTAGTTAAACCATGATCGTAAGTTTTATTGACTTAATTGACATCAGAATAGCACTGTATGACATCAGCATGAGCACACCCACACCTACCTTCAGTTAAGGAGGCCAACTAAGCCTTCTTCTTCATTCAGGGAGGCTAACTAGAGCACTCCGGGGGTGATCTGAGTGTCATAAATGCACTTAATTGATAATTGATGGTTAGAATAGTTAAATAGAACAATGAAGGCACCTCCTTTCATTAAATTGATTATTTAATTAATATTGAATGAACTGGAGTCAACAAGGGTGCCTTCAACCACTTCGGATGGTCAGTTAGACTTCATTTAACCTCATCGAGGCTCGTTGGAGTCATTGATGCACTACCACTTGTTGGTTGGATTACAGTGACATGTGTCTGAGCTACTTTAAGTTAGACTCAATCATTTACTGCACTCCAACTTTAGTTAGGACTCAGTTGAGTCAATTAGGGTTTTGATCAGTGGTTAACTTGAGTGTTCACTGTGGCTTACATTTAGTTAAGCTAAACTCACTCATTCAATTCGAATGACCTCCTTGGGAATTTGAATTGTCTTGGAGTTCATGCATCTGGCATGATCATTGTATTGTATAATCATTCTTTCACTTGATTATACAGAGCTGCTACTCCCATTGTAACACCATTTTTCCAATTTTATGCATATTTATCTGAATTCTTTGTGAGATAGTGTTTTCAATTCCTAGACCACTATGACAAATTAATAAAAATAGGCAGGAAGATTATCAAACTTCCATGGTGGAAGTGGAAGATAAGCTGAATCAAACACCTATATCTATTTTAATTGACCTAGGGGTTAGCTTAAGTTATATTTCTCTCGATTTAGTAGAAAAATGGAAGTTATCAGTAGAAAAATTTGTAAAGTCATGGTTAGTTGAGCTAGCTATTGGTGCAAAGAGAAAAGTGATTAGTTTTGTAAAATATTGTACTATAAACATGGATCAGTTTGAAACCTCTGTAAAGCTTACTATACTTCCCTTAGGTTCTTATGATATGTTAATTGGTATGGACTGGTTAGAACAACATAGAGTAGTTCTGAACTATTTTGATAAAACTTTTACTTGCGTAAATAATGAAGGAGAAATAGTAAATATAAGAGGAATCCTTAGGAAAACAACTATCAGACAAATCTCTGCTTTGCAATTAAAGAGAGTTGTTTAGAAGGTTTGTAAAGCATTTGTTGTAACTGTAATTAACGAATAACATACTAATAACGAAGATAAGCTAAGACTGGAAGATATTCCAATCCTGAGGGGGTATTCGGATGTATTTCCGGAAGAAATTCTAGGAATGCCTCCAAAGACGGAGTTGGACTTCACTATTGAGTTGGTACTTGGTGCAGTGCGTAGCTCAGAAGATCCTTATTGGATGAATATATTGGAATTAAATGAATTAAAATCACAGTTAAAAGAACTTGTTGATAAGAATTATATCAGAGCCAGTGCGTCTCCTTGGGGAGAACCTGTTATTTTCGTTAAAAATAAGGACGGTACTCTACGTTTATGTATAGCTTACCGTCAACTTAATAAATTGACCATTAAAAATAGATATGCGTTTCCCCGCATAGATGATCAGTTTGATCAGCTACGTGGAGAGACTGTATTTTAGAAGATTGATTTAGGATCTAGTTATCACTGAGTCCGAATCAAATATGAAGAAACTTTTAAAATAGTTTTAAGGACCAAATATGGTCACTATGAGTTTGTTGTTATGCCATTTGGGCTTACTAATGCCCTGGTTGTATTCATGTGTCTAATGACTAATGTATTTCATAAGTACCTTGATAAGTTTGTGGTGGTATTCATTGACGGCATTCTAACTTATTCTAAGTCTAAAGAAGAACATGAAGAGCACTTAAAAAGTGATTTACAAGAATTGCAAGAACATCAGCTTTATGCAAAATTTAGTAAGTGTGATTTCTTAAAGGATAAAATACAGTACTTGGGTCATGTAGTAACTAAAGAAGGGATCTTAGTTGATCCAAAAAAGATAAAAGCAATCAAAGAATGGCCAGTCCCAAAGGACGTAATTGATGTACAGTCATTCATGGGGATTATTGGCTATTATCAAAGATTCATTGAAGGATTTTTAAGAATTGCAAATCCCATAACTTCTTTACAGAAGAAAGGGAAGAAATTAGAGTGGAGTCAAAAGTGTGAAGAAATTTTTAAAAAGTTAAAAACATTACTAACTACTGCACCAATTTTAAGAATTGATGATCCTAATAAAGAATTTATAGTATGTACTGATGCATGCAAGGATGGTCTAAGTGTAGTTTTAACTCAGGAAGGACACATAATTGCATATGAGTCTAGGAAGCTTAAGATTCATGAGAAAAACTATGTAACCTACAAATTAGAGTTGGCTTCCGTCATACATGCCTTGAAGATGTGGTGACATCACTTAATCGGAAGAAAATTTATATTAATGACAGATAATAAAGGATTAAAATATTTGTTGGATCAACCTAAATTAAATGCAAGGCAAGCTAGGTAGCTAGCTTTCCTTAGCGAGTACGATTTTGAAATCCAACATATTAAGGGAAAAGAAAATAAGGTTGTTGATGCTCTAAGCAGAAATACAAAACTAAATTTTGTAGCAACAATCAACACTTATAAAATGGATTTAGAAGAATAGCTAAAGGAGTGAGATTGGATGAAAACTACCAGAAATTACAAGAAAAAGCAATAGAAAATTAAACTGAAAGTTTAAGTACAGGGTATAGTCTAAATGAAAAAGGATTATTACTATATAAAGACAGGTTGTATATACCTAATGTACCCAATATTAAGTTACTGATTTTAAATGAAATTCATAAGACTCCTTACTCAAGACATCCTGGTTATCATAAGACTATAACCATGTTACAGAAGGATTATTTTTAGCCAAACATGAAGAATGAATGGGCAGAATACATTTCCAAGTGTTTTGAATGTCAACGAGTTAAGAATGAACACTAGCATCCAACCAGATTACTTCATCCATTACCTATCCCTAGCTGGAAGTGGGAAATAATCAGTCTTGATTTGATTATAGGTGTACCTAGAAATAAAAATCCGAATGCTTCGATAATGGTAGTCGTTGATAAACTTAGTAAAGAAGCTCATTTTATACCTGTAAAAACCACTTACAAGGCTGCTAATATTGCTGATATATTCATGAAGCAAATATTTTGTTTACATGGAATACCAAAAGTTATAATTTCAGATAGAGAGGCTAAGTTTACGGTCAATTTCTGGAAGTCTTTGTTTAAAGGACTGAATACTACTTTAAATTTCAGCACCTCTTTTCATCCCCAAATGGATGGATAGAATGAAAGAGTGAATCAAGTGTTGGAAGATATGCTCAGAATGTATGTTAAGTAACAACTAGGTAAATGGGAATATTACTTACACCTAGTAGAGTTTGCTTACAACAATCACTACAAAGCTTCAACAAGATACAATCCATTTGAAATTTTGTATGGCAAGAAGTGCAATACCCCCATCCCATGGAGTAATCTGGTTGACATGTTAGTATTAGGACTTGAACTATTAAAATATATGGAGTTAATTGTAAAACAGGTGCAAGGTAACTTGAAAGTTGCACAAGACAAACAAAAAAATCAAGCAGATCTTAAACGAAATCAAAAAGAGTTCCAAGTTGGTGAACATGTATTTATTAAGGTAAGGCCTAAAAAGAGTTCTCTTAGATTAGGAAGTTGTGCTAAGTTAGAACCCCGATATTGTGGACCTTTTGAGATAATGTCCAGAATAGGACAGGTGGTATATCAATTGGCTTTACAGCCAAATTTGAAGGTTCATAATGTTTTTCATATTTCTATGTTAAAAAAATATGTACATAATGCTACTCATGTTATAAACTAGAATGATGTGCAGGTGGAACCCGAAGGATATTTTTTGGTGGAAATGGATTGTATCCTCGAAAGGAGGGGGATCTTGCTTCGGAATTGCACCATTGTTCAGGTGAAGGTGCAATGGAAGCACCTTAGTCCACAAGAAGCTACATGGGAATTGGAAAGTCATATGCAGGCTGGATATCCAATTATCTTCT
Source organism: Pseudotsuga menziesii (assembly GCA_001517045.1). Classification (NCBI taxonomy): domain Eukaryota; kingdom Viridiplantae; phylum Streptophyta; class Pinopsida; order Pinales; family Pinaceae; genus Pseudotsuga; species Pseudotsuga menziesii. The sequence goes on along the minus strand of LPNX011008967.1, from coordinate 234,354 downwards.
AGGAAAATTCTAAGGATGAAGAATAAATAACATCGAGGATGATGTTATAATTTAAGGGGGTGTTTATGTCACATCCCCCAAATTGCAAAACATTTTATGTTTTAAGAAACATTATGTTATATTTTATTATAAAGTTTGTAATTAATGACCAAGTGGTGTCGCATGGCCCAATTTTGCAAAAATAATATTATCATATTTGATTTTATTTCAAGACAATATGTTAAATTTTATGCTAAGTTGTAATTGATGACTCAGCAGAGTCAAGGACATTGAATGTAATTCTGAATTTCTTAATTATAAATAAATAAAAGTGGAGACAACAGCTTGGGAGAGGTATTAAAAGAGTGTTTAGTGGTCAAGTTGGTGGAGGAGACTGGGTGGAGAGCAAATAGACAAGTGGCAGCATCCTCAAACACTTCCAATGTTGCAGGTGGCAACCTCCCTACATTTGGGGTCATGATCCCCCAAGAAAGTGGGATCAGAGTAGGTGGCTCAATTAATGATAACTGACCCAAAAAGATCTAGGCAATCTTAATAAAAATACCCATTGAAGAGAGCTGAGGCTGCTCATTCCAGGGAAGTGTTCATTCAGGTGAATGTACTTCAGAGGATTTCATTGGGAAGGGAATTTTGTGGAAGGTGTTTGAGGGGTTAACTACAAAAGTGATCTAGTACAGGTTTTCAGCTGAAGGATTTTACTACTAAGTGTAGAGTGAATACTGAGTCATTGGACTAGTATATTGTTGCTTGATCCACCAGTTATCAGCCAAGGAGACCAGGAACAGGCTCAGGGGTCCTGAGGAGACACTGTTTGAGCGCTCTCCAGGAGTTGGTAGGGAGGAATGGCCTCCCAACACTGTTGTTGTCAAGCTTAAATAGGTTCTACAGTTTTTTATTTTACTGTGTTAAAATTTTATATGTGATATTGACTGATTAATGAATGGTTAAATGTTTAGTAGTGATCTAATAGAGATTGTAATCTTTTAGTTATTTGAAATATTGAATCTGTAATTGATGAAAAATAATCCTAACCTGTGTTTTTCCACATCTGGAGTGGACCAGACCGTACTCCAGCACAGCAGTGTATTTAAATAGATTATAGGTAGGTTAGAAACTTGAAATGAACTAATGTGTTATGCAGTAATTTATTATGTATGTAGTCATTATCAGAGAAGAACAATATCCTGTTAGTAAGTTTATTGTTAGCTAGATTGTTGTTGTAAAAATGCTTTGAAAGGAATAGCCAAATACTTTACAAATAGCTGGTTATTATATTATCAAGTTATTCAAATAAATAAGTTATTACTTTTATGCAGTACTTTATTCTGTAAATTGTACTATTAACCTGTAACAGAGGCAAAAGAAATAACTTAGATAAAGCACTCATTTAACTCTGCAAAGAAAGAATAAATTTGTTTTACATAGTTTATTTTACTGTTCATATTATCTAACTATATCTACAAATGTTCATACTTCAAGTATTGTAATAGTAGCATAAATAACTTCTATAAACAAATTAAATACATCAATGAAGAACATTTTAACAAAGAACATTAATAAACCTATTTATATTTTTTTTATTCAATAAAAACAACTAGAATATGATGGTAAATAATATTTAATAAATATTATTTATAAAAGAACTAATTCATTTAAATTATACAAATAAAATTTACTTATAAAATAAAGTGCAGGGCCGAAACCCCAATAACAATAATAATGTAAATAATAATGATTTAAACAATAATCTAAGTATATGGAAAAAATTGTTATTGAACAACAAAACTATTGTAGATTATTACAGTCCTTTAAGGACAGTGAAAAGATAACTTTGGAAATATAATACACTATACACCTGTACAATAATCAAATCAATTAATTATTAAAATAAAACTTGAAGAATAAATTAAAGAAGTTATTTTACACACTAGTCACCTACAGAAAACCTAACTCGAATATATGAGCTAGTAATTAAACAATTATAGTATGATGGAATGACAGGTTAAGATATTAACAGAACCATTAATACAAACTAATTAATATACAACAAATTTTTCTTTTATACAGGCGAATAAGGGTAAAAACCCTAGTTTACAAAATTTCCTTAAGAGCTTAAAATTAAACTAAGTTTGAGCTCAAAAGAGAATAGCTCTATGTTTTAGAACCAAATAGTGTATGGGTTGACATGGTGCAAGAGCTATTAACACAACTTTGTACAAAAAAACGTAAACAACATTTACAAGTCACGACTTGAGCCGGAATACCCTGCTAGAAGAAAGGGTTTAACAAAAACTAAACTAGAAATATGAAGAGCAATAACCCAAGAAGGGTAACAACCAGGCCATAACCTATCAATTAGAAACTGTCCCTTAAGGACTGCATAAGTAGGGTATGCCATTTGTTAACCAGGGCTTACCCATAGCCAGAGTGTCAAATATTTTGTAGAAGTATCGTTGCCATGAGACGAGCGAGCTATCACCTGCAAGGAAGAAAACCTAAGTTAATTCAAATATGGTTTCAAAAACTGTATACTGAAATAAAAGTATATTTTAAGAGTTCTTAAGAGTTCACAGTACCTGGAAGTGAAGGTTATGGAGTCATAAAGGAACAGCAACACCGCCAATAGCGAGACAAAGAGCCTGTTGCCGCCTTTCACACACCTGGGTCACGTGGCATAAATCTTCAAGCCACTCAGTGTGTCACCTTGTTCTTGACTCCTCTGTTTAGGCTCAACTCCTAACGGAGCCAAGGGGGGTAGACCCTATTAAGTTACTAATGAGAATTACTTAGTGTTGCGATGTTTAAACTGATTGAGTTATTTAGGAGTTTACAATTTAACTATAGATAATCACAGATGGCAAGATGTAAAAGATGAACACACGAAAGCACAATATTGAGACACAATATATATATAAAGCAAGAAGTTAACCAGTGCCTTAGAATGGAGTCAAAAATAGAATCAATATCCTTGCATGTGCTTGGAGTGAATGTTTTGTGATTGCCTCTTGGTATGTTTTAAGTTAAATGTGAAGTATGAGTTGATTAAATAGGCAAAGGAGGGACTCCAGATATACCCGAGAGTACTTGGAGTATGTCCAAAACTAAACCTTCACGGCTACCCGCAAGGAATATGTGGGCTGAAATGGAGTCTCTGGGGCTATTGTTCGTAATGTACCCATTAGGGTGTGACAGAGATCGGTGCCCCGAGGTGACTTTTCAGTAAGTTCCCGCTTCCTTTGGGTATTTTTCCACCGTAAAGGTTTGATCTAGGTGTTGGATTTTCACCTGATGGTTTGTCAGTTGGGGAGAGTGAGTCCTAATTATACTAGTCACCCAAGTGATTTTGATACAGCTTGACTGATTTGATGAACAGCAGCTAAGTGCAAAGCATACACACTGGAGTCTTGTCAATTTTAATAAGTTTTAAACTGAGTGTTCTTGTTTAAAAGGAAAACCCTCCAGGAACCTCTTTCGATCCAAGTGGATCTCAATCGGGGAATCGAGGAGGGGTTAATTTTAAAATTTCTGATAAATAAAATATGAAAAATAAAACAAATACACAATTCTGGTTTTCTAATTAGTCCTACCACGAATCGCTTTCCCCTTTTGGGTCAATCGGGAAATCGTGGGGTAAGTATTATGATTACTTTGAAATGTAAAATATGGAGTATGATATTAATAATGAACTAAATTATACTACCCTGCAGATTAGATCAATTCTAGTTAAAAATAAATAAATAAGCAGAAAGTGACGAAAAGGACACCGATGCAAATCCCCCCAGGGGGGATGGGGAATGGGCTCGAAAGAGCCTATTCCAAAAATGATTTTATTTATTAATGGTTACAGTATCATAGAAATGATATATCAGAAAATTATTGGTCCTTATACAGGCTGAAACCAATATTTCACAACTTTGGAAAAATTTTGAGTTTTTAGTGGAAAGGGAGACCCTTGGGGGGATTTGAACGCTCCTGAGGCCACTTCCGGACAGAAGCTTCCTTTATTTTATGTCATACCTGATAAAGGAAATCAAGCATGTTATAATAACATATGCCCAAAATCACTTTAAGAGTACCTTTGGATCAACCTAACTTATCTTAAAAAAAATGAAGTTAAACTAGCTAAACAGGCAAAAAAGGAACCAAGGAAAGCAAGATTTCCTTGGGATATTGGATTGCTGTTTGTGTAGCCAATTAAATATGCATTGATATTGCAGAATATTAAATTTTATTGTACAACAAATGAAACTACCTTAACAGCAAGCTACAAAGTTTCACTAAAAATGCTTGCAACAATATGGTAATTTTAGCTAGATCTCTTGAAAATGAACTTTATGTGCAAAAAAAAACTAAGATATTGACTTTGGAAGGGATATTAATAATTAGATCTATGTGTATTTTTCTTAATGAGATATATCAGAGTAATAAGAAACCTTTAAAGTAACCAGTTTGAGGAAAATTTAAGATTTTTTAAAGGAGAGAAAGGGGAAGAAAGGTGCTTGTTGTTGAAGCAAATCTGCAGAGGAAACTTGTTAGTGGAATGCAGAGGGGCAATGTCTTCACACAAATTTTGGATGTGTAGTGGATTCAAACTAGATCCATAGCTCGTCCAATCCTTGCTACCTAAAAGATAAACACACAATCCTGCACGAAACCTCATGAGATCTGGATATATATATGAAAAAGAAACAAGAATTACATGCAAATAAACTTATTAAAAATATATAATCAAGATCCTCTAACATATATTCTATGAGATATAAGAAAAATAAGTAACCTTACTTGCCCAACTATACTCCTATTGATTCAGCTGAATCGTTCAAGCTAGATAGGGTTCAGATGCAGAAATTGAGAGAAAAGCCAGCAACATCAATAGTCGTAAGACAATGCTTAATCCACACATATGAGAGCATTACACCATTGGGCCTCCAAAGCTTATTTATTTCAACAATCAAAAGATTAAAATAGTATTAAAATGGCAAGCCCTTCAGTCTAGCTCTAACTATCTTGGAAGAGGGAGCCTCGAGCAGGATATATACAATTTATAGGCCATCCAGCCCAGGGGGGAGAATTCCTCATGGAATCCAGTGAAATCAACTGAGGGAGAGTCCATCAATGCATAACTGAAGCTGTACTAAGCCTACTTGTCAACCAGGGGCTTGATTGAGATGACACATCAACCCATACACCGACACATCGGTCCACAGAGCATCCAGGAGAGTCCACACGTGTGGAGGAGAGAGAGAGGGCGCAATTCTCCATGAAGACAACTATAGATCAACTCCGGATCTGACTTGATCCCCTCCTTCAGTCAAGGATTTGTCAGATCCAGTCAATCTGCTCCAGATCTGATTGATTTCAGTCAAATCGGTTGAGAATCCACTGACTTATTGATTTTGGATTTGCTCCATTATTCATCAATTTATTAATTAAAATAATCAATAATCGATTTTTGGGGCTTTCTAACCTGAGTGATGGAAGATCACTCAAAAATTAGGAAATAGTGGATCCATGGGTTTACATGGTGCTCTTAGCTTGAAAATGAGCACCTACATGACTGAAACCGATTATTTGGCCCACTTTTATTAAAAAATCAATATTTCCAATTAAACTATTAAAAAATAGCCTAAGTTTTGAAAAAATTAAAATTTAATAAAAAACACTGAAAAAACTAAAAAATTGAAAAATTGAAAAACACCTAGGGGGACTTGGACATGTTCATATGACTCAAAAATGATGTATAGCATGCTTATACATTGACACACAGACTCTAATAACCTCAATAGGCCTAAATGCCAAGCCGACCACCCCAACTTTGGAGGCATGGAGTGAAAAACTCAGAAATTATTAGTCGTTTATTCAACAACCAATAATAACCAAGGGAAAAAACACCCTGGGCTAATCGGATTGACAAATGAAGTCTAAGAGACCGAGTCTTTTATAGACACTATCATGCTAGAACATTTATTACAATTCCCCCATGGGGTATGAACATGTGATATGATACAACAAGCACTTCCCAGAAGTACTTCCAAAGGTCTTTTTGAAGTCCGAACAAGTCAACCCTGTCTGGTTCACCAGGCTCACTTGATAAAAAACCACTAAGTATAACTTAGGTGGTAACATTCTGGCTCCATCTGGGACACATTCTTTGACTGATCTTCTGTTCAAAGGAGAGGATGTGAGAACTATGGAATCTCTGGGTCCTGCAAGGCAATTAGAGTTTGTCAGTAACATGTATATATAAGAAAAAATTAGCTATAAAAACAAACTAATGTACATAATTAATCTATAATGTGCAAAAAAGGAACATTTTACAAAAACTAATATACAAAGGAAAATTTTCAACATGGTACAAAATAACTATAATACAACAATATCTATGATAGAACAATATGATATAATTTAGAAATACATGCAGGGCAAGGTTTAGAAATTGGCCTTGAAACCACCAATGCCACTAAAGGAATCAAATTGTCTCAGCGAAAAACAACTTGAGGAGGAAACCATTCACTGGTAAGCTCAATCTTTCTCCTTCCAAGTCATTTAGGTAGAAGGAATTCGTTCCTGCTATTTCATCGATGATGTACGGTCCCAATCAAAGGCTGTCGAGCTTCCCATGTTTCCCATGTTTTTCCCATCGTTTGTCCCAATGTAGAACCGTGTCACCTACTTGGAAGGAACCTAGCCGGGTAGACTTATCAAAGGCTCTCTTGACCTTGTTAGAATTTTTGATACTATGGTCAAGAGAGTCTCTTCTGCTCTCATCTAGCTCAATCAACTGGTTTATTCTATTCTGGATGGCCTCTTGATCTGAGTTGAATGTCTGGAGGAGCTGATAAACTGGAAGCTTTAGGTGGACTCGTGAGGTGACATCAAGGCCATAGACTAGTTTGAAAGGGATCCTCCTGGTTGAACTTTTCTTAGTGATCCTGTCAGCCCATAATGCTAATTTGATTTTGCTATCCCAAGCCTTCTTATTGTCTCCCACAAATTTTTTGATTATGGTCATTAAGTTCTTGTTACTTGATTCTGCTAGACCATTTCCTTGGGGATAGTAATTAGATGAGTGAGATAGGATAATGCCGTACTTGAAACAAAAATATGACATCTCGAAAGAAACAAAGCCTGGGCCATTATCCGTGATTATTCTAGCTGGCACACCGAATCTTGTGATGATTTTATCTTCTAGGAAATCCATGAATATGGCTTCGGTTGACTTTTTGGTGGGTATCGCCTCTACCCACTTGGTAAAATAATCCGTGGTGGTAAGAATCCAATTAACCATTGCTCGAGTTATCCTTGAACTTACCGATGAATTCAAGCCCCCATTGCTGAAAAGGGGGTTGGACTACTATTGGATTTAGAGGCAAGTCTTTCATTTCTTGCTTTTCAGTGAATAACTAACACTGGGGGAAAACTATGACAGCCTTGTGCACATCTGAAAATAGGTTTGGCCAATAGTAGCCTGCTCTAAGGATTTTGTGGGCAGTTGTTTTAGCTGCAAAATGTCCACCACAAAATCCTAAATGGAACTCAACCATGAGTTTCTTGGACTTAGGTTCATCGACACATCTAAGTATCAAACCATCTGGGTTTCTCCAACCCAAACCATCTTTGGTCAAGCAATACTTAGTTGCCTTTAACCTTAATGTCCTTGTTTTATGGCCCAGTAAGTGATCGGGGCATGTAAGGTTGCGGAGGAAAAATATGATGTCGGTGTACCAGGGGTGCTGCTCTAATCTATGAAACTCATCTGATACACTTTGCTCTGAATTGCTGCTCTGGCAGATTATTCCTAAAGCCTTCTCATTTCCTTGGGTCAACATCTTTGCAAGACCCTGTCCCTTAATTAATTTAGTAGGTCTTATCTCCAAATAATATTCCTGAATTTTTGAAACCCACTTACCCTTGACTCCTAGACAGTCCTGCTGAGACATGATATCCTTGACAGCTGCATGGGGTACATATCCAATGATTTTGGAGTAACCTATATAAGTTCTGAAATGTTTAAGGGACTTGACAAGAGCATAGGCTTGTTTCTCCATCGCAGTATACTTCAATTCTGAATTTTGTAAGGCTCTACTCATAAAGGCTATGGGTTGCTCTTGTCCCTCCTTATTCTTTTGAAGTAAAACACCGGCAATGGTGTCTTCTGAGGCAAAGGAAAATATTTGGAATTATTTGGAATAATCTAGACTAGTCAAGACCGGGAACATGGATATGGCATTTTTGATGGACTTGAATGCATCTTTCCCTTCATCTGTCCACTCAAACTTAGCATCTTTCTTTAATAGCTTTTGTAGAGGTTTCATTAATTCTGCTAAGTTTGGGATGAATCTTCTTATGAAATTGATTTGACCATTAAAGTACTGGAGAGCTTTTAGATTGTGAGGCAAGGGGACTTTCTTAATAGCTTCAACTCTCTCAGGATCAACCTTGACACCATCTTTAGAAATGATGTGCCCCAACAAATTGCCTTCATCAACTCCAAAGATTGACTTGGCGGGATTCAAGGAAATACCATATTTCCGACATCTTATAAAAACCTGCCTAAGATGAATTATGTGGTCAGATTTTTCTCTTGAAAAAACAGTTAAGTCATCCTAATATAGTTCAATTATTTTTCCTATAAGTTCTTTGAAGGAAAAATCCATGGCTCTTTGGAAGGTGGCACCAGCATTTAATAAGCCAAAAGAAATTCTTAGGAATTTATAAGTAACCCAAGGTGTGGTGAATGTAGTCTTATGTTGATCTTCTTTATTTACCAACACCTGGTTATAGCCGGAAAAGCCACCCAACATGGACATCATTCCTGATCCTGTTACTCTTTGAAGCAAAGTTTCCATGTCGGGTAATGGGTAATTCATGATATTTGAGGCATGATGTATTTAGATTTCTAAAATCTATACATATTCTAATTGACCCATTCTTCTTTCTAATGACAACTAAGTTGGAGAACCAAGATGAATGCCTTGTAGGTGCTATGATCTCTACTGCTAGCATCTTCTAAAGTTCCTTCTGCACTATGGGGGCCAACTTAGGATTTATTCGCCTAAGTTTTTGTTGGAAAGGTTTGACCTCCTTAGCTTCTTCTATGAGGGGAATAGTGTGTTGAAACACATCCTCCCTATAGGCTTTAAGCTCATCATAAATAAAGGCCAACACATCTCTATACTCTTTGATTAGGTTGATCAAGCTGTTCCTTTCCTTTTCCGAAGTACCTTTTCCGAAGTACCTTTTCCAATTTTTATTAACTTGGGATCCTTGTCAGTTCCTATGTTTATTTCCATATAATTCCCAATTTTTATTTCTTCTTTTTGTTTTTTATGATGATCCTGATGATCGAAAAGATTCTCGAAATCTATAAGGCTACTCGAGATGTGATTCCTTTCATTATCCTCGCACTCCTGATACTCTTTACCTTCCTGCTGATAACTGATCTTGCAACCCTCAAACTCTTGTAGATTGTGGATGAATCTTAAGAGTTGCTCATCATCTTTGAACACTTTCCAGTGGTCTATATTATCTGGAATTGAAGGTCTGAAATTTATTTCCATCTTTCCATTCCCATTAATCATTTCATCTGAAGGCTGGAGGGTGGATGCTGCTACTGCTAATTTGTCTGCTAACCCATTCATTTCCCTATGGACCTTTTTAAGGTTAAGTGCATCAAACCATTCCATAGTGTCCCATGTGGCATTCCTATACTTTCTTAGTCTATCATTTTTGCATTGATATTGATTCTTAATATGGAGGACAACTAAATCTGAATCACCTTTTATGTTCAACATCTTTATCCCCATATCTTTAGCGGTTTCTAACCCTAGGAGCAATGCCTCATACTCGGCTACATTGTTTGATGCTTCAAACTCTAACCTAATGCAAAGTTGTAGACTTTATTTGAAGGAGAGATGATCACGATGCCCGCACCCTTTTCGGTTTTGGAATAAGCCCCGTCAAAGTACATTTGCCAAACTTCATCGATCTTTTCATTTTTAATGTTTTCCTTAATGGGGGCCATGAAATTTGACAAAATAGCATAGTTTCCGAAGTTATCAGTGAAATGAACAAATTCATTTCCGGGCTTCTTAGGGTTTTCTACATGCCGTTTCCTTAGCTTTTCTCTGTGGAGAATCACCCTAGTGTTCTCTGATGCATGTATAGTAGCATATGTCCAATCCATTTGAATGTGCCCACCAAGAGTTGCAGCCCATTTTCTGGATAACAACATACCCCAATTATCTGGAACATCTATCACCACCACATCCATCGACATGTCGATATCAGGATATTTAGCCAACTTAACCTGTAAATTTAAGATTATCCCTACCACTTCAACTTCTCTTGCATCCATGGCACAAACATTGTGGTAGGGTCAGGTGACCCTTAGATTTAGATGCTCCATTACTTTTCTTGTCATGACATTTGATGAAGCACCTGAATCTAACATACAGTTATGAAAGAGAATTTTATCAACTAAGAGGGAGACATAAAAAGGTGGGTGATTTTCTCTTCTCAGATCAACACTGTTTAGGACTATGGGCATATCTATGGGTTCAATATGTTCAGCTTCAAATATAGCATTATTATTAGGAAGAGGATCCTCTTCGAAAATATTATGAGCTTTAATTTGACCATCCTCTAAGGCTTTCAACAACTTTTCTTTTTGACCGGGAATTTAAGGACATCAGTTGCATAAACATGAATCTTAGCACTACTTATCCATTCTCCCATACCAATATTTGACTCAGGGACAATAGGAGGATCTGGGAGGGGAGGAGTGGTTACCTTTGGCTTGTACTGTTTAGACGATGATTGATTTTCTCTTCTTTGATACACAGCTCCCTTGAACCTGGCCTCCTTCATTTCCTTAATTTCTTTCGGAGGAGGCATTACACCATAAAAGTTAGACATGAGATCCTTCTCGAAACTGTAATCTGTGGCCTGCTGCCAATGCTGGTTTGATAGAGGATACGTTCAACCTACCATGTACACATGATCAGACTCGCCTGATGTTGTTTCCTGATTACTGACCTCCACCATCCCATGTTATATAACTTGGTTTGCTATGTAGAAAGTACTTTCTGGGTGGAATTGCTCACAAGGTCTACACCATGGAATTTCTTCATCTACTAGGTTAGTTGAGTCTAACTGGTTTGGAATCCTAGGCTCTTGCTGAGGAAACTTCTTTTGATACACTTGATTCTGTTTTGGCTGAAAATTCCTAGGTCCATTATTTCTCTCCAGTGTGACTATTCTGTTTTGGATATTATTCAATTGCACATATTGGTTTGTCATGAATTGGTTCTGACTAGTCATCACTTTTTCAAACATGCTAGTTACCTTTTCCATGGGGTCTTTAGAGGTTGCCTTTTCCTCTAATTCAACGGCCTTTCCCTTCTATTTGTTGTACAAAGTGTTTCCCCTAGTGTAACCTGGAATGTTGGATTTGCCCGAAGATTGCATATTCTTTTCTATCTTGTCGGCCAAATCCTGAGAAGTTTTTAGATCGGTCAGATCTTTGTCTCTTAATTGGTATCTCAAATCACCAGTGAAAGATTTGATGTAAGATATGAAGATGGAGGCATCCCTTGGCTTGATCTATCTAGGAAGGTCCGTAACTACACGTCTGAACTTAGTAATAAATTCATCGATGGTTTCATTTTCCATCTTCTTTATATTATGAAGGGCAACAAGCAAATGTCTTGGTTCTTTCTTTTCCCCCCATTTCTTCTTAAAACCTTCTAGGAATTCATTAAGGGTTTTATATGAATCATCACCAAGATCTTCATACCACTCTACAGCATCATCCTCTAAGGATAAAGCAAAGAGCTTCATTTTGACATCTTCATGGTCAGTGGCAGGACTATTGCAATAACTGACCAGGTGCCTTTCAAACTTTCGGAGATGAGTCTTGGCAGTGGTAGCATTATTTCCCTCGAACATGGGGAGCTTCTTGATAGCATCATTCAGAATGTCATGAGGAGAACCTGCTATCTGAGAAAAGTCAAGGGGTTTGTAAAATCCCATCATTTATTGAGATTGGAAGGTATGACTCTCTACAAATATGTGATGGATATCTGAGAGGGATTGGTCTCCTAAATCTTCAAGGTTTCTATGAGAAGTCTGCCTATTCAATCTTTCCCTAATAAACCTTTTGGGATCAGGGAGAGGATTGAATAATTGTCAGCGGTTTCTTTGGGTAGAAATTTTTGAAGGGATGTTAGACAGTGGAGTCGCCAGATGGATCGAGTTTTAATTTTTATGTTTTTTAAAGACTAAATCAATCAAAAGTTTTTTATCTTTTTAGTTGTTTAGAAAAAAGTTAAGCTAAGTCGTACTCGGGAATAAAAATATTTATCCCCGGCAATGGCGCCAAAAAGTGTTGCCACCTTTCACACACCTGGGTCACGTGGCAGAAATCTTCAAGCCACTCGGTGTGTCCTTGGGGGCAAGTCTCGAGTCAAGGCTGTCACCTTGTTCTTGACTCCTCCAAGTTAGGCTCAACTCCTAACGGAGCCAAGGGGGGTAGACCCTATTAAGTTACTAAGGAGAATTACTTAGTGTTGTGATGTTTAAACTAACTGAGTTATTTAGGAGTTTACAATTTAACTATAGATAATCACAGATGGCAAGATGTAAAAGATGAACACACGAAAGCACAATACTGAGACACAATATATATATATATAAAGCAAGAAGTTAACCAGTGCCTTAGAATGGAGTCAAAAATAGAATCAATATGCTTGCATGTGCTTGGAGTGAATGTTTTGTGATTGCCTCTTGGTATGTTTTAAGTTAAATGTGAAGTATGAGTTGATTAAATTAGGCAAAGGGGGGACTCCAGATATACCCGAGAGTACTTGGAGTATGTCCAAAACTAAACATTCATGGCTACCCGCAAGCAATATGTGGGCTGAAATGGAGTCTCTGGGGCTATTTTTCATAACACACCCATTAGGGTGTGACAGAGATCAGCGCCCCGAGGTCACTTTTCAGTAAGTTCCCGCTTCCTTTGGGTATTTTTCCACCGTAAAGGTTTGATCTAGGTGTTGGATTTTCACCTGATGGTTTGTCAGTTGGGGAGGGTGAGTCCTAATTATACTAGTCACCCAAATGCTTTTGATATAGCTTGACTGATTGGACGAACCGCAACCAAGTGCAGAGCATACATACTAGAGTCTTGTCAATTTTAATAAGTTTTAAACTGAGTGTTCTTGTTTAAAAGGAAAACCCTCCAGGAACCTCTTTCGATCCAAGTGGATCTCAATTGGGAAATTGAGGAGGGGTTAATTTTAAAATTTCTGATAAATAAAATATGAAAAATAAAACAAATACACAATTTTGGTTTTCTAATTAGTCCTACCACGAATCTCTTTCCCCTTTCGGGTCAATCACGAAATCATGGGGTAAGTATTATGATTACTTTGAAATGTAAAATATGGAGTATGATATTAATAATGAACTAAATTATACTACCCTACATATTAGATCAATTCTATTTAAAAAAAAAAAAATAAGCAGAAAGCGACGAAAAAGACACCGGCGCAAATCCCCCCAAGGGGGATGGGGAATGGGCTCGAAAGGGCCTATTCCAAAAATGATTATATTTATTAATGGTTACAGTATTAGAGAACTGATATATCAGAAACTTCTTGGTCCTTATACAAGCTAAAACCAATATTTTACAACTTTGGAAAAATTTTGAGTTTCTAGTGGAAAGGGAGACCCCTGGGGGGATTTGAACGCTCCTGAGGCCGCTTCCGGACAGCAGATTCCTTTATTTTATGTCATACTTGATAAAGGACAGAAATCATGTTAGAATAATATATGCCCAAAATAACTTTAAGATTAGCTTTGGATCAGCCTAACTTATCTAAAAAAAATGAAGTTAAACTAGCTAAACAGGCGAAAAAGGAACCAAGGAAAGCAAGATTTCCTTGGGATCTTGTCTTGATGTTTGTGCAGCCAATTAAATATGCATTTATATTTCAGAATATTAAATTTTATCGTACAGCAAATGAAACTACCTTAATAGCAAGCTCCAAATTTTCACTAAAAATGCTTGCGACAATATGGTAATTTTAGCTAGATCTCTTGAAAATGGACTTTATGTGCAAAACAAAACTAAGATATAGACTTTGGAAGGGATCTTACTAATTATATATATCTGTATTTTTCTTAATGAGATAGATCAGAGTAATAAGAAACCTTTCAAGTAACAAGTTTGAGGAAAATTTAAGATTTTTTAAAGGAGAGAAATGGGAAGAAAGGTGCTTGTTGTTGAAGTAGATCTGCAGAGGAAAATTGTTAGTGGAATGCAGAGGGGCAATGTATTCACAAAACTTTTGGATGTGTAGTGGAGTCAAACTATATCCACAGCTCGTCCAATCCTTGCTACCTGAAAGCTAAACACACAATCCTGCATGAAACCTCATGAGATCTAGATATATATATGAAAAAGAAACAAGAATTACATGCAAATAAACTTATTAAACATGTATAATCAATATCCTCTAACATATATTCTATGAGATATAAGAAAAAAAAGTAACCTTACTTTCCCAACTATACTCCTATTGATTCAGCTGAATCATTCAAGCCAGACAGGGTTCAGATGCAGAAATTGAGAGAAAAGCCGGCAACATCAATAGCCGTAAGACAATGCTTAATCCACACATATGAGAGCATTACACCATTTGGCCTCCAAAGCTTCTTTATTTCAACAATCAAAATATTACAACAGTATTACAATGGCAAGCCCTTCAGTCCAGCTCTAACTAGCTTGGAAGAGGGAGCCTCAAGCAGGATATATACAATTTACAGGCCATCCAGCCCGGGGGGTGCAATTCCTCATGGAATCCAGTGAAATCAATTGAGGGAGAGTCCATCAATGTATAACTGAAGCTATACTGAGCCTAACTTGTCAACTGGGGGCTTGATTGAGCTGACACATCAACCCATACACCAACACATCGGCCCACAGAGAATCCATGAGAGTCCACACATGTGGAGGAGACAGAGAGGGTGCAGTTCCCCATGAAGATAGCTATAGATCAACTCTAGATCTGACTTGATCCCCTCCTTTAGTCAAGGATTTGTCAGATCTAGTCAATCTGCTCCAGATCTGATTGATTTAAGTCAAATCAGTTGAGAATCCATTGATTTATTGATTTTGGATTTGCTCCATTATTCATCAATTTATTAATTAAAATAATCAATAATTGATTTTTGGGGCTTTCTGACTTGAGTGATGGAATATCACTCAAAACTTAGGAAATAGTGGGTCCATGGGTTTATATGGTGCTCTTAGCTTGAAAATGAGCACCTACATGAATGAAACCGATTATTTGGCCCACTTTTATTACAAAATCAAATTTTCCAATTAAACTATTAAAAAATAGCCTAAGGTTTGGAAAAATTAAAATTTAATAAAAAACACTGAAAAAACTAAAAAATTGAAAAATTGAAAAACACGTAGGGGGAGTGGAGTGAAAAACTCAGAAATTATCAGTGGTTTATTCAACAACCAATAATAACCAAGGGAAAAAACACCCTGGGCTGATCGGATTGACAAATGAAGTCTAAGAGACCGAGTCTTTTATAGACACTATCATGCTAGAACATTTATTACAATTCCCCCATCGGGTATGAACATGTGATATGATACAGCAAGCACTTCCCAGAAGTACTTCCAAAGGTATTTTTGAAGTCTGAACATGTCAACCCCATCCGGTTCACCAGGCTCACTTGATAAAAAACCACTAAGTACAACTTAGGTGGTAACAGAGCCAAACCTTCATACTTGTAGTGACAGAGATGATGTAGATGCATCCACAACCCACTGCCAGCAACAGCAAAAAGAAGTTTGGGCAACATACAAGCAAGAACTAGACAACGAAGCTGGAACTGTCACCCATAATGCAAAGCATGAGAACGACACTCTTGAACCCTACGACAAGGACAACGCTGTAACAACAGGAAGAAGACTTTAAAAACTATCTCTACAGGCAGGCCATGGAGGAACGAGCAAGAGGCCACTCACATGTCGTAAGCCTTATGCCACGACTCTCTACAAACCCATGCAGAGGTAAAACTCGCATTGCTCAACGAGAGTTTGAGAACGAAGAAGGTAAACTGAAACAATCTAAACCAGGACTCAGAGCTCATCTAATAAATAGTAGGGTAACATGGAGGCCATGGAAACAGTTGCAGAGCGGCTCGAAGGCTCAAGAACCATGGAGGTAAATAACAAAGAGTAGGGTTACAATGACTTTTATACTTTCAGCACTTGGCCAGGAATAAATGACGTGGTCACCTAAATTTTTAACTATGCAGTGGGTCGTCGCAATAGTCACTTGCATGCAATAATTTACAATGATTTATATATAAACCGTGAATAATCATGCAAGAACTAGATGTGTTCAAATGTTTATAAAGGTCCACGATCATATACTATTTGTCAACATTAAAATGTGAACATTATGATTACCATGTTTTATCCATGTTAAGCTATACGTTGACCTAGCAACCGATGCCATTTTTTTTTACATTGGTTTTGCTCAAAACAATTTATGCATGTAAGCATTAGATCATGGGTAACCATATATCCATTTCATTATAGCATCGATGTTTTATATAGAAATCATATGTTATTTTGGGAGATACCAAGTAAAAGGCTTTTTAATCACCTAGCAAACTATAGAATTCTATATAGTCTATGCATGACTAATTTCATTCCTAACAACATTTATGTTGTGACATTATAAATTTGCAAAATGTAGGATTAGTAGAATCATGACCCCTATTAATTTTTACTGGTTTATAACTTTGAATTGATTTCAAACTTGTATGTCTAATAAACAAGATAGATTATACATGTTTGTGAGTTTCATAGAAACCAATAAAAGAGTTGTGGAAAAATTATGATTTTGGCTAAGTGTAATATGAAAACACTTCTATAAATCCTTTTACATAGCTCAGGTCAACAAGATTTTAATAGATTTTGGTTATTTTTCTCAAACATAGTATGTACTAATATTTTCAGCATGCCTTGATTAGTAAAATGAATTTAGGAATTTTAGGTACTTAGCATGGTGTGGGAATTCGATCTTTCTCGAAAACATCCACTTCAGTAAACTATTTGTGGTAGTAACTTAATGCAAGAGAAGTATTATATAAAAATAAGAAATTGAATGGAAATAATCATATTAGAGTCTAAAGTCTTAGAACTACATGTTTCAGCGTAATGTAAAGAACTTTACAGACAGTAAGCTTCTTTGCATAAGTTAAATGTCAAACATTTGGTTATACTGATATTATAAATTGATAATGTATATATATTGATAGAACAATAATTATAACATTATATATCATGCACACTAAAGAATAAGTTCCTTGCAGATAAAATCACAAGATGAAAGCCAAAGAAAGTATTTTATTGTCGCTACTTACAGTAAAGAAAGATACTAAATTTCCTGCTCTTCATTTACAAAAATAAATAAAGGAAACAAAAATGTCTTACCTCATGGAATTGGTTTGAAATATAACAGGTTATTTACTAAGCTCGTAATTGCAAAAAGAAATACTGTTGGATACTTATGAAATTTTAGAGCATTAGTCATTCAATCATACCTATAAAACCTGTAAGAACAAGTAAGCTTTCTGCGTTAGCATAAACGCTAAGTAAGCCCCGGCTTTCAAAGAAAGTTTCCACCTAATTATCATAAATAAATTTCATCAGTAAATTGAAAGTAGAAATAATGCACAAGTTAAACCAAATCTTGTTTCAAAAAGGAACTGCTGAAATAATATAATTGAGATTATGTAAAACAAATCTATTAACTATTTAGTTTATTGAAAATCTTTAGCTGTTAGTAAACCGTAGTTCCAGCATTTTATGTTATTTCAAAAATTTTAAATTTTTGTGAAAATTTGGAGGTTTTACATGTGGTATCAGAGCACAAGGTTCAAACAATAGGCCTTGATGCAACCCAACTAGCTTTTAGGAAATAGTAAATTGAATTATTATGCTGACGTATTTTATTTTAAATGCTATTAAACAGATAATTGTTTTCTGAAGTTTAACAGAAAGGTATGGAAAGGCTAAATGAATATGCAGAGGAGGAATATCCAGTTACTAAACCAGGAAATTTACCAAGAGATCCTATACCAGAGGATTTAACTACCAATTCCTCAGAATTGCTACAAACTGTAAAAGATCTAAAATCTAAAATGGAGTTTGTAAAGCGAGAAAATGAAAGGATACTGAGGGCTCAAGAAGAGCTGAATGAGATCCTAACTGAAAAGTTTCAAACTGAGGGTAGGGGTAGAAGAACAGAATCAGAAGATACAAGTCATCAACATAAATCTAAAAATATGAAACATACTAAAACTGAAAGTAGTTCATCTTCTAAAGTGTTTGGTGAACAACGGAATTACCATTCTATTAGTGACAGTAGTGATGACAATTAGTACACAAAAAAGAGGAAATACAAACCTTATGAGGAGATTTCTGGGAAATTCAAAAAGATAAAACCACCAACCTTCAATGGAGAGACTGAGAAGGGGGAGGAAGCTAAATCCTGGTTATCTGGTATGAAGAAGTACTTCCAAATATATAACTATTCTAACCAGTTAAAGGCTAGAATGACTATTTATAACCTCTCAGGAAAGGATGACATTTGGTGGTAGGACTTGAAAAGAGTTAATGGGATAAAAGAGAAAAATGTAAACTGGAGTACCTTTAAGAGGTATTTTAAAAAGAAATTTTTGTTTGAGCAGTATTATGAGGAGAGGGCAAAATAATTTTATGAGCTAAAGTTAGGATCAATGACAATGAAAGATCCAAATAGCAAATTCTTAAGTCTACTTAGGTATGTACCATACCTTGTAGATGAGAAACCAAAGGTACAGTGATTCCTCAGCTGTCTACCTTATCATATTAAGGATATGATTGAATATGATAACCCAAAGACCTTGGAAGAAGCTATGAGGAAGGCTAACTTCTGTTTTGAATAGAATCGGAAGAATGAAAGCTTGGCCAACTGGAAAGCTAAGAAAAATAATAATCAGTATGAACAAAAGAAGAAGGATTTTGTGCCCAACAGAAATTCTAAGAACAATAAGGCCAGAAATTATTCTAATAATAATAACTACCAAGGAAATAAGAACAATACACTTAGCAATCAAAATAATTCTAAGGGTAAGGAATTTGCTAATAATCATGGAAATTTTACCAAGAACTTTGAGCGCAAAGAGCCTATCAAGTGCTGGGAATGTAATGGCCCACACTACGCTTCAGTCTGTCCTAATCGAAAGAAGATTGTTAGTAATATTCATACCATATAGGAGGATATGACCATTGGGGAACTAGCGAGGACCATGCCCAGAATCAACGCAGCCTTGGAAAATCGACAAGCGGAATAGCAGACTTCCATGGTGGAAGTAGAAGGTATGATAAACCAGACCCAAGTAACTATTTTGATTGATCCAGGAGCTAATCTCAGTTATATTGCAACTAAAATAGTAGAAAAATGTAATTTATCTGTTGAAAAATCTGATAATTCTTGGTTGGTTCAGTTAGCCACTAGTGCTAAAAGAAAGGTAACTTGTTTTGTAAATGAATGTGTAGTAGTTATGGATAATTTTGAAACTGTTGTCAAGCTTAATGTTTTACCTCTTGGTTCTTATGATTTTTTGATTGGTATGGACTGGTTAGAACAACATCGAGTAATTCTAAATTGTTATGATAAAACCTTCACATGTTTAAACAGTGACGAAAAAACAGTAAGTGTTAAAGGAATCTCTAGAAAAACTACCATAAGGCAGATTTCTTCCCTATAGCTTAAGAGAGCTGTTAGAAAGGGATGTAAAGCTTATGTGGTAACAATAACTGATGAAGAGAGTCTAATTAAAATAGATAAGTTAAAAGTGGAAGACATACTAGTCTTAAAATATTATGTTGATGTATTCCCCGAAGAAATTCTGGGATTACCTCCAAAAAGGGAATTGGATTTCACCTTTGACCTGGTACCTGGTGCAGTACCTTTCTCAAAGGCCCTTTATTGAATGAACATACTTGAACTTAATGAATTAAAATCTCAATTAAAATAATTAATTGATAAAAATTATATTCGACCAAGTGTGTCTCCCTAGGGGGCACCTGTCATCTTCATTAAGAAAAAGGACATAAATATGCGACTTTGCATTAATTACCGTCAGTTAAATAAGATGACCACCAAAAATTGATATTCGTTGCCCCACATAGATGATCTGTTTGATCAACTACGTGGAGCCACAGTGTTTTCGAAAATAGATTTAAGGTCTGGATATCATCAAGTAAGGATTAAAGATGAAGACATCTTTAAGACAGCTTTCAAAACTAGATATGGTCATTACGAATTTGTCGTAATGCCATTCGGGCTTACTAATGCCCCTGCTGTTTTCATGTGTTTAATGAACAACGTTATGTATAAATATTTAGATAATTTTTTGGTCATGTTTATCGACAACATTCTAATCTATTCAAAAACTGAGGAACATAACGAACATCTAAATTTTTTTTTGCAAGAGTTGCGAGACCATCAACTCTTCACAAAGTTTAGTAAATGTGATTTATTTAAGGATAAGATTTAGTATTTAGGTCATGTGGTGACCAAGGAAGGGATTTCAGTAGATCCTGAAAATATAAGGGCAATCGAAGATTGGCCGCTTCCTAAGGATGTGATGGATGTTCAATCTTTCATGGGCATTACCAGCTACTACCGGAGGTTCATTGAAGGTTTTTTGAGGATTGCAAATCCGATAACTTCCTTGCAGAAGAAGGGAAAGAAGTTCGGCTGGAATCATAAATGTGAAGAAAGCTTTAAAAAGTTAAAAAATTTATTAACCAGTGCACCTATTCTAAGAATAGTTGATCCTAATAAGGAATTTGTAGTGTGCACTGACGCTTGTAATGATGACTTAGGCAGTGTTCTGACTCAATAAGGGCATGTTAGTGCCTATGAGTCTAGAAAGTTAAAAGTTCATGAAAATAATTATGCAACATATGATCTGGAATTAGCAGCTATTATACACGCCTTAAAGATGTGGCGACATCACCTAATTGGCAGAAAATGTGTTTTAATGACTGATAGTAAAGGATTGAAGTATCTTTTAGATCAGCCTAATTTAAATCCTAGACAAGCTAGGTGGTTTGCTTTCTTAAGTGAATATGATTTTGAAATTCAGCACATAAAAGGTAAAGAAAATAAAGTTGTTGATGCATTAAGTAGAAATGCAAGGCTGAATTTTGCAGCAGCTATCAGCACTTATGCTACATATTTGGATGAACATCTTAAAAAAGGAATAGAACAAGATGAAATTTACCAGAGTTTGCAAGCTAAAACTAAAGAAAATCCAACATAAAAATTAAGTAAAGGTTACAGTTTAAATGCAAAAGAATTTTTACTGTATAAAGATAGAATGTATGTACCTAACGTACCCAAAAGTTAAGCTGTTAATTCTGGATGAAATTCATAAAACTTTATACTCAAGTCATCCAGTTTATCAAAAGACTATAACTATGTTAAGAAAAGAGTGTTTTTGGTCAAATATGAAGACGGAAGTAGTGGAGTATATTGCTAGGTGTTTTGAATGTCAACAGGCAAAAAATGAACATCAAGACCCAACTGGATTGCTTCAAGCATTACCTATTCCTAGATGGAAATGGGAGATAATTAGTCTAGATTTTATTAATGGGATACCTAGAAATCAGAATGAAAATGATTCTATCATGGTGGTAGCTGACAAGTTAAGCAAAGAAGCTCACTTTATACCTGTTAAAACTACTTATAAAGCTACAAACATAGCTGATATTTTTCTAAAACAGATTTTTCGATTGCATGGAGTACCAAAAGTCATAATCTCAGATAGAGATCCTAAATTTACAGGAAACTTTTGGAAGTCTTTGTTTAAAGGGTTAAACACTACATTAAATTTTAGTACTTCATTCCATCCTCAAACAGATGGACAAACTGAAAGGGTAAACCAAGTACTAGAAGATCCATTAAGAATGTATGTGAAAGACCAGCTAGGTAAATGGGAGGATTATTTACATCTTGTAGAATTTTCTTATAATAATAATTATCAGACATCAGCTAGATTTAGTCCTTTTGAAATTTTATATGGACGGAAACGTAATACTCCTATCTCTTGGAGTAATCCAGTGGATAGATTGGTATTAGGTCCTGGACTACTAAAAG
Source organism: Pseudotsuga menziesii (assembly GCA_001517045.1). Classification (NCBI taxonomy): domain Eukaryota; kingdom Viridiplantae; phylum Streptophyta; class Pinopsida; order Pinales; family Pinaceae; genus Pseudotsuga; species Pseudotsuga menziesii. Next base: position 212,107 of record LPNX011008967.1, on the reverse strand, counting down.
AAATGGAATAAATTGTAAAACAAGTGCAGGGAAATCTGAAAGTGGCATAGGATCGGCAGAAAAGTCAAGCAGACTTAAAAATAACTCCAAAGGAGTTTCAGGTAGGTGAACATGCGTTCATCAAGGTCAAGCCCAAAAAGAGCTCTTTGAGATTGAGGAGTTGTGCAAAATTGGCACCTCATTACTGTGGTCCATTTGAAATTCTATTTAGGATTGGGCAAGTAGCTTATCAATTAGCATTACCACCAAATTTAAGACTACATAATGTTTTTCACATTTCTGTATTAAAGAAATATGCTCATGATGCTAATCATGTTGTTAATTGGAATGATGTACAGGTGGAACCAGAAGGAGATTTTCTGGAGGAACTAGACTGTATCCTTGGGCAGAGGGAGATCACACTTTGGAACGCCACCATTGGATAGGTGAAGGTGCAATGGAAGCACCTTATTCCAGAGGAAGCCACCTGGGAATTGGAAAGTAATATGCGAGATGCATATCCAATTCTGTTCCAGGGGAATTATGAGGATGAAGAATAAATAACATCAAGGACGTTGTTATATTCTAAGGGGGTGTGTATTCAGATGCCCCAATTTTGCAAAAATAATGTTATCATATTTGATTTTATTTCAAGACAATATGTTAAATTTTATGCTATGTTGTAATTGATGACTCAACAGAGTCAAGGATGTTGAATGTAATTATAAATATCTTAATTATAAATAAATAAAAGTGGAGACAATAGCTTGGGAGAGCTATTAAAAGAGTGTTTACTAGTCAAGTTGGTGGAGGCGACTGGGTGGAGAGCAAATAGACAAGTGGCAGCATCCTCAAACACTTCCAATGTTGCAGGTGGAAACCTCCCTACATTTTGGGTAATGATCCCCCAAGAAAGTTGAGGCTACTCATTCCAGAAAAGTGTTCATTCAGGTGAATGTACTTTAGAGGATTTCATTGGAAGGGAATTTTGTGGAAGGTTTTTGAAGGGTTAACTGCAAAAGTGATCTAGTACAGCTTTTCAGCTGAAGGATCTTACTGCTGAGTGCAGAGTGAACACTGAGTCATTGGACTAGTATATTGTTGCTTGCTCCACTAGTTCTCAGCCAAGGAGACTAGGAACAGGCTCGAGGGTCCTAAGGAGACATTGTTTGAGCGCTCTCCAGGAGTTGGTAGGGAGGAATGGCCTCCCAATGCTATTGTTGTCCAGCTTAAATAGGTTCTACAGTATTTTATTTTACTGTGTTAAAAGTTTATATGTGATACTGACTGATTAATGAATGGTTAAATGTTTAGTAGTAATCTAATAGAGATTGTAATCTTTTAGTTATTTGAAATATTGAATCTGTAATTGATGAAAAATAATTCTAACCTATGTTTTTCCACATCTAGAGTGAACCAGACCGTACTCTAGCACATGCAGTGTATTTAAATAGATTATAGATAGGTTAGAAACCTGAAATGAACTGATGTGTTATGCAGTAATTTATTCTGTATGTAGTTGTTATCAAAGAAGAACAATATCCTATTAGTAAGTTTATTGTTAGCTAGATTCTTGTTGTAAAAAATCTAGGAAAGGAATAGCCAAATACTTTATAGATAGCTGGTTATTATATTATCAAGTTATTTAAATAAATAAGTTATTACTTTTACGTAGTACTTTATTCTGTAAATTATACTATTAACCTGTAATAGAGGCAAAAGAAATAACTTAGATAAAGCACTCATTTTACTCTGCGAAGAAAGAATAAAGTTGTTTTCCATAGTTTATTTTATTGTTCATATTATCTAACTATATCTACAAATGTTCATACTTCAAGTAGGGTAATAGTAGCATAAATAACTTATATAAACAAATTAAATACATCAATGACGAACATTGTAACAAAGAACAATAATAAACCTATTTATATTTTTTTATATAATAAAAACAACTAGAATACGATGGTAAATAATGTTATTTATAAAAGAACTAATTCATTTAAATTATACAAATAAAAGTTACTTATAAAAGAAAGTGCAGAGTCGAAACCCCAATAATAATAATAATGTAAATAATAATCATTTAAACAATAATCCAAGTATATGGAAAAAATTGTTATTGAACAACAAAACTATTGTAGATTATTATAGTCTTTTAAGGACAGTGAAAAGATAAATTTGGAAATATAATACACTATACACCTGTACAATAATCAAAACAATTAATTATTAAAATAAAACTTGAAGAATAAATTAAAGAAGTTATTTTACACACAGGTCACCTATAGAAAACCTAACTCGAATATATGAGCTAGTAATTAAACAATTTTAGTATGATGGAATGACATGTTAAGCTATTAACAGAACCATTAATACAAAATAATTAATATACAACAAAATTTTCTTTTATACAGCCAAATAAGGGTAAAACCCCTAGTTTACAAAATTTCCTTAAGAGCTTAAAATTAAATTGAGTTCAAGCTCAAAAGAGAACAACTCTATGCTTTAGAACTAAACAGTGTATGGCTTGACAGGGCGCAAGAGCTATTAACACAACTTTGTACAAAAACAAGTAAACAACATTTACAAGTCACGACTTGAGCCGGAATACCCTGCTGGAAGCAAGGGTTTAACAAAAACTAAACTAGAAATATGAAGAGTAGTAACCCAAGAAGGGTAACAACCAGGCCGTAACCTATGAACTGGAAACTGTTCCTCAAGGACTACACAAGTAGGGTATGCCATTTGTTAACCAGGGCTTACCCATAGCTAGAGTGCCGGATCTTTTCTTGAAGTATTGTTGCCACGAGACGAGCGAGCTGTCACCTGCAAGGAAGAAAACCTAAGTTAATTAAAATATGGTTTCAAAAACTGTATACTGAAATAAAATTCTAGTTTAAGACTTCTTAAGAGTTCATAGTACCTGGAAGTGAAGGTTATGGGGCCACGAAGGAACATTAGAACTACCTTCAACAAGACACAGAACCAAACCTTCATACTCGTAGTGACATAGACGATGTAGACGCATGCACAAGCCACTGCTAGCAGCAGCAAGAAGAAGTTTGGGCAACGACCAAGCAAGAACTAGACAGCAAAGTTGGAACTGTCACCCACAATTGAAACCATGATAACAAAACTCTTGAACCCTACGACAAGGATAGCGCTGTAACAGCAACAAGCAAACTTTAAAAACTATCTCTACAGGAAGGCCATGGAGGAACAAGCAAGAGGCCACTCATAGGCTGTAAGCTTTATGCCAAGACTCTCTACAAACCCATGCATAGGTAAAACTCGCATTGCTCAATGAGAGTCTGAGAACAAAGAAGGTAAACTAAAAAGATCTAAACCAGGACTCGGAGCTCATCTAATAAATAGTAGGGTAACATGGCAGCCATGGAAATAGTTGCAGAGCGACCGAAGGCCTGAGAACCACGGAGGTAAATAACAAAGAGTAGGGTTACAACGAATTTTATACTTTGAACACTTGGCCAAGAGTAAACCATGTGGTCACTTAAATTTTTAACCATGCAGTGGGTCATCACAATAGTCACCTGCATGCAATAATTTACAATGATTTTTATATAAACTGTGAATAATCATGCAAGAACTAGATGTGTTCAAATGTTTATAAAGTTCCACAATCATATACTATGTGTCAACATTAAAATGTGAACATTATGATTACCATGTTTTATCCATGTTAAGCTATACGTTTACCTAGAAACTGATGCCATTTTTTTTTACATTGGTTTTGCTCAAAACAATTTATGCATGTAAGCATTAGATCATGGGTAACCATATATCCATTTCATCATAGCATCGATATTTTATTAGGAATATTGGTAAGCCTTGATCTTACCATTGACCTTGTTTTATATAGAAATTATATGTTAATTTGGGAGATACCAAGTAAAAGGCTTTTTAATCACCTAGCAAACTATAGAATTCTATATAGTCTATGCATGACTAATTTCATTCCTAACAACATTTATGTTGTGACATTATAAATTTGCACAACATTGTATTAGTAGAATCATGAACCCTATTAATTTTTACTAGTTTATAACTTTGAATTGATTTCAAACTTGTATGTCTAATAAACAAGATAGATTATGCATGTTTGTGAGTTTCATAGAAACCAATAAAACAGTTGGTGGCAAAATTATGATTTTGGCTAAGTGTAATATGAAAACACTTCTATAAATTCTTTTACATAGCTCAGGTCAACAAGATTTTAATAGCTTTTGGTTATTTTTCTCAAACATAGTATGTACTAATATTTTCACCATGCCTTGATTAGTAAAATGGATTTAGGAATTTCAGGTACTTAGCATGGTGTGGGAAGTCGATATTTCTCGAAAACATCCACTTCAGTAAACTATTTGTGGTAGTAACTTAATGAAACATAAGTATTATAGAAAAATAAGAAATTGAATGGGAATAATCCTATTAGAGTCTAAAGTATTAGAACTACATGTTTCAGCGTAATGTAAAGAACTTTACAGGTAGTAAGCTTCTTTGCAGAAGTTAAAGGTCGAACAGTTGGTTATACTGATATTATAAATTGATAATGTATATATATTGATAGAACAATCATTATAACATTATAGATCATGCACACTAAAGTAGAAGTTCCTTGCAGATAAGATCACAAGACAAAAGCCAAAGAAAGTATTTTATTGTCGCTACTTATAGTAAAGAAAGATACTCAATTTCCTACTCTTCGTTTACAAAAATAAATAAAGGAAACAAAATTGTTTTACCTCATGGAAGTGGTTTGAAATATAACAGCTTATTTACTAAGATGGTAATTGCAAAAAGAAATACTATTGGATACTTATGAAATTTTAAAGCATTAGTCGTTCAATCATATCTGTAAAACCTGTAAGAACAAGTAAGCTTTCTGCATTAGCATAAACATTAAGTAAGCCCCAGTTTTCAAAGACAGTTTCCACCTACTTATCATAAATAAATTTCATCAATAAACTAAAAGGAGAAATAATGCACAAGTTAAACCAAATCTTGTTTCAAAAAGGAACTGTTGAAATAATATAATTGAGATTATGTAAAGCAAATCTACTAATTGTTTAGTTTATTGAAAATATTTAGCTATTAGTAAACCGCAGTTCCAGCATTTTATGTTATTTCAAAAATTTAAATTTTTTGTGAAAATTTGGGGGTTTTACAAAGTGGGGTCAAGGATAATTGGATGTAATTGCTTAATATTTTATTAATTAATAATAACAGATGCAACAACAGCTTAAGGAAGGTGTTAAATGAGTATTTTATTGGTCACTTGGTGGAGTAGGCTAGGTTGAGAGCAGATTGACACTTGGCAGCATCCTCAAACTACTTCTAGTTGTTGCAGGAGGAAACTTTCCTATTTTTGTGGTCATGTTCCCCAAGAAAGTTGAATAAGAGCAGGTTGCTCATTAAGTGAAAACTGACCCAAAATACCTAAGCATGCTAATAAAACTTCCCATTGAAGACATCTGAGGTTTCTCATTCTTCACTTGTGAATATTCTGAGTGAATGAAGTGCACAAGAAAATTCGATGGAGGGGACTAGCTGATGTTTGTTTTGAGTGAAAACTGCTGAAGATCTAAACTAGTGCAGTTATTCTAAGTTGAGTTTATACTGTTGCATGCAGAATAGATTTACTACTGAACACTCAGTAGAGTTACATAGGATTACTAAACTACATCTCTCACCCAATACTTCTACCAAGTGGACCAGGAGACAAGCTCGGGGGTCTTGAGATTTGCAGTTCAGATTTTCTCCAGAGAGTTGGTTGGGAGGAACAAGTTCCTTAAGCTATTGTCACCTCTTCTACATTTCCAGGTTCTACATGATTTATCTAGTTTTCTAATTTCATATTTACATCTGGAAGGATTGACTTTAAGCAATAATGTTTTATGCTTCTATTCTGCTGATGTTAGGATTAGTTAATGAAATATTTTATTGTGAAAAGATAGTAAAATGTTGGTTTAGATATAAATTAGGGTAAATGATTAGAACAATTTCCATATTTACTGATAGATTAAAAAAGGGCCTAACTGTATTTTTCCACACCTTTTTCAAGGTAGTACTCTAGTACAATAGGTTAGGCTAAATTTAGATAAAGAACCGAATGAAGAACGCATGGATTTGTTTTATCACCTTTTACAGATTTCATAAGACTTAATCATAAGTATGTTATTCTTTTCTATACCATATGTTTTTCCTTAAACAGAGTACTCTGTAATAACATAAACTAACATGTATCTATGAAAGATAAAAATACATATATATTTAGTCTGTGCATTTATTTACACAGTAGATATAATATATTACAGTAAGCTTATTATTATAGTAACTAAAGACATTATAAAAACATAAATTAAATAAGCAAGCTTAACTAAAGAAACAGTAACATAAGGCTAAAAATTACTGATATAATTTCATCTTTAATCTAAGTATAAGTGTATTTGAATAACATTGTAATCAAATAATAGATTCAATAATAATTTTAAAGTAATCAAGGTTTTATAAATAAAACCTATTTTGAAGAAAATTGTTAATCATGACTATTATTATCTCCTCTTTTATTAACAGAAGGATGATACAGTTTTTAACCAAAATCAAATAAGCATACATTAGTTCATTGTATAATCACAATTATCTATTATATGAATATACAAAATGTAATACATTTCCACAGGAAAAAGTATTAAAAATTGTTTGGGTAAATATAAACTAAAAAGTAAATAAAAAAATTTCAATACTTTTCAACCTAGGAAAACAGTAAAGATTTAGGAGGTATTATTCACTCATTTTTCTTCTATCTAATTACTGAAGTAGTTGCTACTGACAGTAAAGTAAATTCTATTCTAAAAACCAACTATCTAAATATTTCGTTCTCTTTTAAAAACATAATCAAACAAATAACAATTGCAGTAACAATATATTTCTGTTTAGGATTATTTAAAAAGAATTGAAAAATAAACCAAAATAGTTAAATCTATGACATGCCATCATCTTCTTAAAACCACAGTATACATTTATTTCTGAATATAGAAGTCACAAAACAATAATCTTAAAAGATTTTTCAATTTATAGACAACATTTGAAACCCTATCATCATTATCAAAACTACTACTATCACCTTATAGGTTACGGCCTAATGGTCCTTTTACAACTTAAGACACAACTTAAAAGCCTGTGCAAAAATAACTTTACTGAAATCAAAACAGTGGCCATGAAAGCCACAACTTTTCCATCATGATACAGCCTCTAGGGATTCAAGGTTTGCTTAAACCACATATCATAGTCTCGGACACATGGCCTTCCAAAATAAAGCAAATCACCATGTAACCACAACTGAGTAGAACCCAAGAACCAAGTGGGAAGTATCAACATAAACACGATACAACCAGTGCAGGAGAACCTAAGGCAAGACCGAGGCTTACCAAGATGGATACAAAGCCTGGAATCCCTGAGTGGAGTTGTTATGGTGTATTCTAGTACCGAGATTTCACTTAAAAACTTGCACAAGTTTAATAAAACCCTAAATGAGAAAATTTATACAAACACAAAGCAAATTAGTTTATAAACAATTGAAGAATAGTATGATTTATAAAGAAAATTTCTCACCTGAAGGTTTTGACCTCGGCCTCTTGTTTCCGCCTTTCACACACCTGGGTCACGTGGCAGAAATCTTCAAGCCACTTAGTGTGTCCTTGGGGGCAAGTCTCGAGTCAAGGCTATCACCTTGTTCTTGACTCCTCCGTTTAGGCTCAACTCCTAACAAAGCCAAGGGGGGTAGACCCTATTAAGTTACTAAGGATGGTTTCTTAGTGTGATGATGTTAAACTGAATCAGTTACTTAGGAGTTTGAATATTTTAACTATAGACAATTAAAGATGACGAGATATGAAAATAAACACACGAAAGAACAAAGCTGATACACAATATATATATGAAGCAAAAATGACTAGTGCTTTAAAATGGAGTCAAAAATATAATCAATATGCTTGCATGTGCTTGGAGTGAAAGTTTTGTGATTGCATCTTGGTATGTTTTAAGTTAAAATTCAAGTATGAGTTGATTAAATTAGGCAAAAGGGGGACTCCAGATATACCCGAGAGTACTTGGAGTATGTCCAAAACAAAACCTTTACGGCTACCCGCAAGGAATATGTGGGCTGAAATGGAGTCTCTAGTGCTATTGTTCATAACGCACCCGTTAGGGTGTGGCAGAGATTGGCGCCCCGAGGTCACTTTTCAGTAAGTTCCCACTTCCTTTGGGTATTTTGCCACCGTAGAGGTTCGATCGAGGTGTTGGATTTTCACCTGATGGTTTGTCAATTGGGGAGAGTGAGTCCTAATTATGCTAGTCACCCAAGTGCTTTTGATACAGCTTGACTGATCGAATGAACTGCAGCCAAGTGCAGAGCATACACACTGGATTCTTGTAAATTTTAATAAGTTTTAAACTAGGTGTTCTTGTTTAAAAGAAAACCCTCCAAGAACCTCTTTCGATACAAGTGGATCTCAATCGGGGAATCGAAGAGGGGTTAATTTTATAATTTCTGATAAACAAATGATAGAAAAAAGGAAACAGATACAAAATTCTCGTTTCTTAATTAATCCTACCACGAATCTCTTTCCCCTTTCGGGTCAAACGGGAAATCGTGGGGTAAGTATTATGATTACTTCGAAATGTAAGATATGGAATATGGAATTAATAATGAAATAAATTATCCTACCCTATATATTAGATCAATACTATTTTAAAAAATAAATGAGGAAAAACACAAAAAGGACACCGACGCAAATCCCCCCAGGGGGGATGGGGAATGGGCTCGAAAGAGCCTATTCAAAGAATAATTTTATTACAGCGGTTAAAATATCAGAGAACTGATAAATCAGAACTTTCTTGGTCCTTATACAGATTGAAACCAAGTTTTTACAATTTTGCAAAAAAGAATTAATATTTTTTAGTGAAAAGGGAGACCCCTGGGGGGATTTGAATGCTCCTGAGACCACTTCAGACAGCAGCTTCCTTTTATTTCTTTCAGAACTGCTAAAGGAAAGTGAGCAAGTTAGAATAACATATGCCAAAATCACTTGAAGAGTACCTTTGGATCAGCCTACTTTATCTCAAAAAATAATGCGGTTAAACTAGCTAAACCGGTGAAAAAGGAACCAAGGAAAGCAAGATTTCCTTGGGATCTTGGATTGCTGTTTGTGAAGCCAATTAAAGTGCACTGATATTGCAGAATATTAAATTTTATAACAGCAAAAGTAAATCTAATGCATGTGATCTACAATTTTTCTTTAAAATTCATGCAAAAAAGACGATTTCCCTACAGCTAGATCTAGGATGCTTATGAAAAAATTTTAAGTGCAAGATCTAGGATATGAGCTATGAAATATTATA